>VXBR01011355.1:2312521-2341412 GCA_013400215.1 Cisticola juncidis
CAGGAGCGGCCCTGCCGGGAGGGCGGTCGGGCCCCTCCGTGCCCTCGCTGGGCAGTGCTGCTGCCGCTTCCCTCCTTTCTTACCCCGGAAAGGAAACGCGGAAACCGTGAGGGAAAGGGAGCAGCAGATTTTAACAGCGGGGCAGCTATGAGCTGTTCTTATGCTCTTCGGGAAGAACATCTGACCCTTTTGCCACGTGTGTGCCTTTTAAAAAGGGCAGCTTGACTTGGAGTGTAAGCTTCCCCTTGAGTATTTCAGGGATTTCAGCACCACAGTAGCTGAAATTCTTCTGCTCCTGATGATTCGGTGCATCAGGCTATCCCACCGTTATTTCTGAGGTATTGGTAGCAAGGATCACAGAAATTGAAAATGGCCATCTTGTGAAAATCTTTTTTGAAGGCTGCTGTCACTCCAGAGCAAACAAGACATCTAAAACTGGCGATTCTAATGTTTAATTATTTTGTTACCACCCAGCTAAAAATTTAGACTTAAAAGTAAGCAAAAAAAAAATCTAGATCTGGGTAGGATACTTAAAATAGCCATATAGAGTACAAGCATAAAAATCTCCACAAGTCTGCTTTTTTTCATTCACTGTGTCTAGAGACAGTAACACATGCTTTTTACTTCTCCCACGATTAATTTAGGCAAAGGAGGTAAAAACAGGCGACGAGGTAAGAATGAGAACGAATCGGAAAAAAGAGAGCTGGTGTTCAAAGAAGATGGGCAAGGTGAGCAATGTCATTGTTTTCAGTCACATACTGTAAGTGACAGAATAGAGAGAGGTATCCTTACTGGGGTTGTATTTGAATTCCAAATGACATACTGAGTGTAAGAGACAGTAGGAGAAGGGAAATTTTCAATAGCTCCACCACTTAAGAATAAAGTTTCCCTCTTCTTGACCTAAGTGCAGTGCTCTGTGTAAAACAGCACTTAAACATTCCCTCGAAACCTCTTGATAGCTTTGTGTGAGGGTCTGTGAGCAGCTGTCTTAGCAGATGTGGTTCAGCGTTGCCAGTAATTGTCCCTGGGATGCACAGTCCCATTTTCTGTTTTATATGGACTTTTACATCTCTTGGATCCTTTCCTGAGCTCCCCAAAGTCACTGATGTGGCAGAGCAGCTCAGCTCGCTGTCCTGTGCCCTGATGGTTTGGTTCAGTAGGCTCCTGGGCTGGAAGTCTCACAGTAACTGAACCAGGAGCAGCAGGTGGGATGCTGTCAGGGGAAGAAGGCACAAGAGAGTCCAGCCAGGGGCTGGCTGGCATTCCCATCTGCCCTGCCTTTGGGGCAGTGAGCTCACCTCCCTTTCAGCTCTCTGCCTTGTGGGTCACACTCTGGTGGTGGCTCACATGATGCCAGTGCTTTCCTAGTTCATCAGTTGGTTTGTTAGAAATATGGGAAAGGTACTGATTTAGATCACTGTAGAAGAAGTGCCCCTGAACAAATTTCTGGTATTTTGTGATAGTTGTAAGCAGAAAAAGGACTTTATTTTTATGTGCATCTGAAACTTAAGATCTTTACGTCTCCAAAGCAAAATCTATTTAATGAAACATTATTCTCTGTTATGAACAGTCTCGTGGTTCATTGGACTGTCTAACTTGTGGGAAGTTCTCCAGTATGTGATTTCTGCAGCTTGGTGAGGGAGAAGATGAAATACAAGGTGAAGAGATTGAGGATAGGCGTTGGAGAGGCGCTTCACAGACCTCAGCTGAAGTCTGCTGGTTGTCTCCAGACAATGTCTGATAACACCAGGTCATGTCCTTTCAAGGACAGTGGGGTGTTGTCCACAGAGCCTCGGCAGGAGCGAGTCACAGCCTCCGTGGGTGGTTATACAGGGTGTGCAGCTTTCTTCTCCCTCAGTGACAGCACTGAGATATCCTTTAGGACAGGTGCTGTGATGTTGTCATAAACTTTCAGACTCTGAGTGTGACTCAGTAGCTCTGAGATTTTCTGTAGTAAGCATTTCAGGGGGAACAGAAGGGTGGATGCAACCAAGAAGGAGCAGCATTTGAGAATGTTAACATCCACAGTGATACAAAACCGTGATACATTCCGCAGCCTGTGTGGGTGCCTGAAGCTCCTCTCAGCAGTTCATGTTTGATAAAATGTTACAGCAAATTTGTGTTTCAGTGGAAAAGTTACTGGTTGTGTCTTGAAGCTGGATTTGTTCATAAGTTTTGGTCTGTGGCACTTTGGGACATGTCTTAGCAGTGGACTTAACCATGCTGGGTTAATGGTTGTACTTGTTGATCCTAAAGATCTTTTCCAGCCTAAATGATTCCATGTTTCTGTAACCATCTCTTTCAGAATATGCCCAGGTAATCAAGATGTTAGGCAATGGAAGACTGGAAGCATTATGTTTTGATGGTGTGAAGAGGTTATGTCATATTAGAGGGAAGCTAAGAAAAAAGGTAATTCTGAAGCATTGCAACAGGAAGCAGTGACAGTATGCATGATATGTAATGGTAAAAATTTACATATGTAGCTTGTTACAAAAACTAATATTTCCATAGCAGCTAATACCTTAAACTACTTTTTTTGATGGTAAATTAGTCTGTCCTTCTGTTTGCATGGCTGGCACAAGAATAGGCAGTCTTTGGCTCTTGGGTGAAGCTCACAGTTGAAGGGCTGCCTTTCAGTGTGTGTATTTCAGGGGAAGGTTTCTTCGGCTGCTTATGAAATACAAGCTCTTCATATTCTAGAAAATTATATAGAATAATAAAAATCCCCCTAATTGCAGATGGGGAGCTTGGTGACTATTTAGAAAATACACCTCCAATGCCATTGTTTCATTGTCCTCTTCATCAGTTCCCAAAATATTTCTTTGAAGGCTAAGCTGCAAAGGTTTGTACCTTCAAGGATATCAGGTGTAAGTGTTGGCATTCTTTAGTTTGCCACTTTCAGGTGGTGTCCCCTCTGGCCCTTGTCAGGTGTTACATCTTCCTGTCCTCTGCTGGTGTATGGTAAGGAGGAGGGCCCTCAGTCTGTTTCCAGTGAAAACAGACATTCACTGTCTTTGTTCTGGATTGTTCCATTTTTTGGACAGCAGTGAATGCACATTTCTTGGGATCAGCATAACCAGTGCTACAGCTGCCTGCACAAAACTGTTGAAGGTAGTGGAGAATGTGCATAAATAAACACTAAGTGCTGCAGAATGAATTTATTGTGACAAAAAGCACCACTTATCTATTCATTATGTTTAAAAGAAAGGAAATTCCAACTGAAATTAGTTCAATCTCCAAAAAACCAAGCAGATGTGGAATAGAATCCACATAGAACCACCCTGTGCATTTAAAAGCACATCCTGTTCTGCATATTTCTAGTTAATGTCGTTTCTAGAAACAACTCAGTTTATTTTCTTGTGCTCTTCACTGTTCTTGTCCATCACCCCCTTCATCAGGTTTTTCTTTAATTTTTGTCCTTGAGGAGCTCAGTTCACAGAGTTCATGACTGGTGCCTTGATGCATTCCTTCTGTTTTTCCAGTTGTTAAGGCTTAATAACCAACCAGTTTGCTAGAAGCTCTTCAGAGGAGTTTGATTACCCTATAATAGCTCCATAACATGTAAATATAATGTAACTGAGTATTTATGACCCTGGATTTGCTGTTAAAACTTTAAATTGGATATTTCTAGCATACTGGTTAGAAAATGAAGGTGGTGGCTGTAGTGAAATGTTTCATGTCTCTCCATAAATCTAAATGTGCTGTTTGGTTCCTGTGTTATACAAAAGAAGTTGAATTTCTGTAACATCTTTTCTCCTTCAGGTCTGGATAAATACATCTGATATTATATTGATTGGCTTAAGAGACTACCAGGTAAAAATTCAGTATATATGCCACTATAAGGAGTATCATACAAGTAGCTTTATTTACTGTTAAATTGCAGCAGGTATTGTGAGGAAGTTCATGTCTAACTTTGCATTTGTATTTACTTGTGCTAAATCATGACTTTTAGTTTCCTTGTACTACTGGAAGATTGTAATGAGTGGACAAATTCTGGTTTGACTTGTTCTTCTAAATTGCACCCTGAGACTTAGTGAGTGAAGGTGCTTATTGTCACCAAGCTTGACCTTTTTTTTCCAAATGTAGCCACTTGGTGCTTGCATCCTGTGATACAAAGGGAGATTGAGTCAAGTACCAAACATTTTATTGTGATCATTAGAATTTTTGGTAAACAGAATTTTGGATCCTTGATATTTAAGATTTTACCTTAAGAGGCAAATTAATTGGTAATTAGTTTGTACTTAAATTTCCAAAAATGGAGTGGCGTCACTTTATGTAATACAGAGAGTAATGGAAACAGTTGTCAAGTTTTCATTAGGTGAATGCCTTTCATGAATGTTAGTGTTGTCATCAGTTGTTGAAGATAGATTCTGCTTCTGAAATGTGCATTAGGTTTAGAAAACATTTGGGATACTGTCAGTTACTTTATATATTAAAGTACTTAAAACTAGGATGTTTTTTGTTTTCACTTTGCTAAGGGAAATATAGGTTGGATATTAGGGAAAAAGTTTTTTACAGGATTAGTGATAAAGTACTGGACTTGTCTGCCTGGGAGGTGGTGGAGTCACCATCCCTGGATGTGTTTAAAAAAATATTGGACATGGCACTCGGTGCCACAGTTTAGTTGAGGTGTTGGGGTGTGGGTTGGATTCAATGATCTTGAAGGTCTCTTCTGACCTAGTGATTCTGTGATTCCTGATCGACCACCAAACCTCACTGTGTGTATTGTCAAAGAAAGGTTCATTTCAAAGGCACAAAACGAAACTTATCAAGTTGTTGAATTCTCAACATTTCTCATTTGTCTCAAATTCTCTTTTGTCTTGTTTCCCAGGGAAGTTGTGGGTGCCCCACCCCTGGCAGTGTTCAACGCCAGATGGAGCGCCCTGGCCTAGTGGAGGGTGTCCCTGCCCATGGCAGGGGGGTTGGAAGTAGATGATCTTCAAGGTCCCCTCTAATCCAAACCATTCTATGAATCTGTAAATTGCTTGTAACTGGAGATAATGAAGTTATCGCTCAGGAGAAATGAAAATACTCCAATGTGTTTACTTCATGTTTAAAGGAACTGAAGGGGAAGGAAGAACAAGATATTCTATAAATAGTATAGGTGTTAATCCACTGGAAATAATATAGTTGTTGTAAACAATTCAGTCTGCTGAGGTTAATGGTTTTATTTTTCCTTCATAGATGACTAATACATTCTAATAAATTATTATTTAGGATAACAAGGCTGATGTTATTCTAAAATACAATGCAGATGAAGCCAGAAGCCTGAAAGCATATGGGGAACTTCCAGAACATGGTAAGAATCCTTTCAGTTCAAATTGGAAGTTCATGTTGGACAAGAATATTCAGTCTGTCTTGGCACAGTGTGAGTGCACTCCTTAACTTTTCTAAATTCCTTCATAGCTAAAATCAATGAAACAGACACATTTGGTCCTGGAGATGATGATGAAATCCAGTTTGATGATATTGGAGATGATGATGAAGATATTGATGATGTAAGTAGTAAATGTGTATTTTTATCATATTCTTGAAGCCCTCATCTTTGGCAATAAGCTCTTGTTGTTAGTTTTACAGCAAGGAATACACAGGTAGCTTTGCTCCTCAGGGACTGCCTCAGGAGGTGGTGTGGTGCAGGCATGTGCCAGCCTTCTGTCCTCTCCTGTCCTACAGTCATTCTCTCTAAACTGGCCTCTAAACACACGGTACACTTGGTGTCCTGCTGCTAAGACACACATGCAGAGCAGGCTGAAGGTGCCTGAAAGAAAATCAGTCTTTTGACTCCCCCTCCAATTCCTCTGTAGCTTTAATAGCCTCACTGTCCCACTAGAGCTGCAAAAATAATGGAGGGATTTTTTTTTTGAGAAACAAAGGGTTTAAGTCTCCGTTTTTGTTTTCATAAAAACTACAGAAAGCTGCATCTTAGTAGTTTTTCTGAAGTTAACTCTAATCTTGACTGTCACAGTCACTTGTGTTACTCCTTACCAAACTAGTAATTGATCACGCATACTCTGAAATTACAGTAGTAACATTGTTACAATTCAAAATCTATAATAAATTGCAGAGGTAGAATCTGCTGTGCAATGTTTTCTAAGTTGATGCACTTTAACTTACAGCTGAGAGATGAATGTGTCAGCTGGCTGAGAGGATAAGTAGTAACTTACTGAGCCAGTGAGTTAACTTAATTGGATAGACTGTTCTTAAGAGTACTATTATGCTTTAATTCTTCATCTGTTTAGTCCTCTCTCTATGAGTTGATAATATGACTAACTCTTTTAAAATGCTTCCATTAGTCTGACTTTTTTGAGGTTCTCAGTATAGGATTCATTTGATCAAATATTTTAAAAATATCAAAATGCTGAGGAATTTTTCTTTAGACTTCTGAAAATTTCCCTTTGGGCCTGTCAGTGGTTGAGCTTACTGAAGATTTAGCTCACTGAAGCTAGACAAACTAGTACTGCATGCTTTTGATAATGAGGCTATTGTAAGACATCAAAGAGATGAGTAGCTGTAAGACAGATTTGCAAACTAATGGGTCCGTGTGTGAGGTTAAGTGAGCAGCTATGATTGTGTTTAAGGTTTTTTCAGCTTTTCAATAAAACATTAATATCATGCTTTAAGAAAGTAAAAGATGTGAGTAACCTCTCTGAGGATCACCATCATGTATCTAGAATGAAGAGCAGTTTCCAAGGTCATTGTTAACAGGAGGAACTTGGTGGAGCCTTTCCTTTGTTTTTTATATCAGAAGAATGATCAGAAAGTCACTGCTTTGGGAAGTGGCTCTCAAATTTGGTTTTATTTTTGTTTTTGAGACTCATGGTCTAATCTATAGCTGTTCTAGTGGTGTATAATTGTATTGCAGATACTGTGGTTATGCAGAATTGCTCACCTGCATGGCCATAGTATTGTCACAGGGCTGGTGGAGACAAAGGCAAGGACAAATAGTTCATGTCTTAAGAAAACAGGGTATGAGCTGAGGCAAAACCAGGACTGTGCTAAGTTCAGCAATTCTGTTGAACTGTAAAAGTAACTTTAAAAATTATTGTTTGATGAAAAATACACTTTGATGAAATACATGGTGTTGTATTTTTCCTTTTCAGATCTAATTTGGAACAGAGGTTTACATTCCAACTTTTTTTCCTCCAAGGATTGTTCTACATTGATACTTCGATTATTTTTTGGGTGAAGTCCCTTGCTTTTAAGAAGACTGAAAATTCTCAGTAAAGAGTGTAGTTTGTTACATCAAAAGGATTTATTTTCAATGTTTGTTTTAAAGTATTTATATTTCTTTAGAAATGGATAACGCTGGATTATCACAAAGGTTCAATGACATGCCACAAATATTTTGTCTCTTCACCAATTAGAGCTTTTATCTCTGGATGTAAGTGAGATACAGTGACATGGGTTGTAAACGACTGCATTTTCCCTCTTCTGCTTTCATCACTACAATTCCAGTTAAACTTGTATTTTGAAATAAAAATTCTTTACCCTGTAATTATAATGAATTTTGATTAAAGGCAAAAAACCCAGTTCAGATTAGTATCAAATCATACTATGCAGTGTCTGTCCTTATACCCCTTGCCTTGACATCAACTTTAAAAAAGATTTTGATAGTATAAGAGGAAGGCAGAAATCTGTATTTAAACTCACAATGCATGATGGATCTGCTTTTCGCGTTTAGTAGCATGCTGCTATTTTTATACTGATTTTGATAATTAAAAACTCTCATTATTTCAAAGATGTAAATTTTCCATGGTGGAGGGAGGGGTGGGAGAGGAGTAAAGATGAAAAGTGAGCAGCATCTCAAATTTGCAATTTTTTGGAGACTGTGGTTGGTGCCGGGGCCGAGCTGCAGCCGCAGACGATGGGCACTGGGTGGCACCTGACCGAACAGGGAGACACAAATGCAAAGCCCTCACAGTTGGCTTTGTACTAAAAAATGCATAAAATAGGTTTTCCCCAAAGTAAATGCTTAACATTCTTGATATGTTAAACATGTAGAATATTTTTACATTATATAAAAGGTTATGTTAAAAGTAGAGTTTTATTTTAATCTGAAATTCCATACATTGTAAGGTGCAACATAAAAACTTACGTGAACTTTGAGTAACAATATAAATAAGAAAATAAGTTTGTGTCAAAAGTAGAAAGAATCTTTTCATCCAGAAAAAATCAATTAAACAGACTACTGGAAGGATTCTTGTCCACCTTCAGACTGGAGGAGTCAGTTGAGAAACTGAATAAAGACTAACATCATCATGCAAATATTATTTTGTGGTAGCCTTAGTGTCTTTGTCTTTAATAATGTATTTAACAACTCTGAAAGCAGGTAAATGGAAAAATTCCTTTTGTGCCATAAAGATCTGATTCTTGACACTTGTATTCCTTATACAGTCTTTTTGGTATGATGTAAAGTGACTACCCCAATAGATAAAAACAAAATGGCTTTAAATACGGAGTGGCCTCTTTGCTTTACATGGTTTTTTAAGGAGATTTGAACATCCAGAGCTTTTGTAAAAATGTCTTTTTCTTTCATTGTACTGTCTTATTTTCCTTACATGGATCAGGTACTCTGCTCTAGAAATAACATCATCTTAGTGTTAAGTAATTTTGCCGAACATTTCATGGATTTGAACTATTTTTTGTAAAAACTTGCTAAGTATTGAGGGATAGTACCAGTATAGTATTCTTACTCAATTGATCTTAAATGTATCAATTTACTGTCTTTCTATGTCTGTAAGATTCAATTGTGAAGGAACATAAATGGTGAAATGTTTCAGAGTAAGGCTTATAAACCACTCCTAAGCTCATTGGTTTCCTCATTGTATTCAGCAGGCCATAAGCAGCTCTGAGAATGGTTAAAAGCTCTCAGAGTTCTTGAGATCCAAGTGCAGAAGATGTCTGTCTTCAGTTGTACTAGCAGGAAGGTTAGTGATTAAATTGCAGGGAATGTGTACTGAAGATTCAGATGTTATGGGAACTGTTGAACTTGCCAAAACTGATCTGTGTGTGAAATGTAAAAATGCAGGGTCAGTGGTAAGGGGAGACACACGCTGCTGCTGTGGGGAGCCTTACAGTTCTCAGTACAACACAGCTGTGGGCCAAAGATGAAACTGGTCCTATCAGAGCTGGTTGTGATTTGCCCTGAAGTTCCTTCCAGTCTTCATCGCTCCCAGGTTCATGTCTGGCACAACCTCAGCTGCTGATTTTAAGGCAATGTTTTACTTAACTATTAATTTCTTACTAGTGCACCAGCTTGATGCCCTTAGGTTTCTACTCATCAGCTGTGCTATATTGCCTTTTGAGTACCCTTGGTCACTTTGTTTTTCCATCCTCTGCTAAAGTCCCTTCACAGTCCAGTCTAGGCAGCTTTATATCATCCCTTTTGCCTCTTTTTCCTTTGGGGCTGGAAAAACAGCTTGCACAGGAAGCTGTCTGTCCCAGGTCTCCGTTCAGAGAACAGTGGTAGAACAGCAGCTGCCAGCTAGAGGATTGCAAGGTTGCTGACTCTGAAGCTATGAAAGGTGCTCCATCTGTAGAAGTATTTCCTAGATAAATTTTTAATTATTCTTGTGTAACTGAAAATTGCTGCTGGCTTTTTCCCTAGAGTGCAAAATCGAAAGCAGGAATGCAAAAATCAATCTCCCACAGCTAAAACCCTAACTTGGTGTTCTCTGTTTCCCACTTCGAGGTTTTCTCTATGATTAGCATTTTGAAAAATTATTTTTGTCCATTGTTCCAAATCTTGGCTCTTCACCTTACAATAGGGGCAACTGTGCATTTGCTTGGACAGCCTTAATGCTTTTCCACCCTAATCCTTAGATACCGTCCAGACACAGCAACTGAAGAAAAGTATATGAGAAACAACCTCTTGTTCCCTTCTGAAGAGGAGGAGCTGGTGGCCCATGGCTGCTGAGTTCTGTGCCATTTATGTGTCACTGCTGATGGTTGTGTCATGGCTGTGCAGTCTGAGGTGCTGTGCTGGTGCCACGCAGACATGTGATGCATGCCATAGATCTCATACATGGTACCATATCACACACACATAAATCAGTGTCCAGGGAGAACCTGCAGAGGTCAGGCTGGCACAGGGGCTGCTCTGTCCTCTGGGAGACATCCATGAATGTCAGTGAGCTGATGACCAAGGCTGGCAGGATGCTCTGGAGTATCAGGCCACACTCCCACCAGGTTCTTCATGATGAACTGGTGGGACTGGTGCCATCTGTGTGTGAAATGATGCTGGGACTGCTGCTCCCTGAGACCTCTGGCCATAAGGTAAGTCCTGCTCTCAGGTGAATTGTGGTGTCAACTGTTCCTGTGGTTGAGCAAGCTCCAGTCTAATCCATAATTACTTGCTGTTATTGGATATGAATGTCAGGGAACTTGAGTTATTCTATGGTTCCCTGGAGAACTCAAACCTAGTTTTTTATCTGTGGACACTGAGCTATCCTATAGGCTGGTTGATTGCTTCATAGAAGACTTAAAATTAAGTGTAGCTTTTGGAAGATACTTGGGAAGAGGGAAGTATTACCTGAAATAATTTTGTTGTAGTGTGAATGCAGCTTTACTTGTCCCTTCTGCAGGTAGCAGATGGCAATGCTTTCTCATTTTGTTGCAAAAATAAATCTTCAGAATTTACTTCTCAGGCTGTGATTGCCCTTTCCTTTGGAGGAGAAAGAAGGAAGGGAGGATGCCTTGGCTTTGTTACATTTTTAGTCACAGCAAGCAAGAGTCAGTTCCCATTGATTAATTCAGGTTAGAGCCTGTGCTAGCTTGCCTATCAGATTGAATGCCAGAGCTCAACATTCTGATTATAAAATGCAATCATAACCAAATAGAGGCAAAGTGAAAACTGAGTACCTTAACTTAGTAATTCCAGTTAGTGTAGTAGGACAAAAAATACTTTAAGAAAATGCACTGTTGTCTGATGTATGAGCTGTTCTTCATGTTTTTCCTGTGTTTGTAGAGAGGACACTTGCACAGCAGTTTTATTTATATCCAGGCTGCCAGCTCAAGGAGGGAAAGCTTCAGCAGAAGCTGACAGAGACTTGGGGCTCTTACTGGATCACTTGCTTAGCAGTAAATGCTCGTTGAAGCCCTCTCACTGTGTTTTGTAGGCACTCATTTTCCCCAGAAGTGTCATTGTGTGTCATTGTGTGTCTAGGCTGTGATGGCTGTAGAAGTCTTTTCTTTTGTCACCAAAATTCCTGTATTCCTGCACCTGTATTCCTTAATCAACCCTACTCTTCATTATGGTAAAATTAATGAATTTTATTCCCTGTTGAGGAAGATGATCAGCTAAAAGCTTTTATGTGCTTGGCCTCTGGAGGGAGCAGACAAACAAAAAACCAAACAGGAGCAAGCAGGGTGCCTTAGCATTGGTAGGAAGTTTCTAGTCATGGCTTTCAGGGACTCTGAGGTGCCCATGTCTGCTGTAAGTACTGCCAGTACTGGAAATAATTGAGATTTTTTTCGGGTTTTCAAAGTAGGTCACCTTCTTCCTAAAGAAGCAGCTGGTTGAAGCTGCTGTTAGTAAGGGCTTAGGTGCACCTCTGGCTCCAGCAGCTGCACACGGTGGATACTGCTGCTGCCAGCTGGAGTAAATACAGCAAAGAGCAGCAGAAATACTGAAGGAGCCTCGTGGGACACCCAGAACTGGGTAGCCTGTATATGTTCCACTGTCAGTGGTGCTGGCTGTCAGGGAGGATTCAGCCTTGTGGCAGTCCTCAAGACAGTGACAGGACACTGTGGGGACTGTGTTCAGCCTCTGTGCTCGGAGAGGAAAGCCAAGTGCTGAGCAGGGCTTGAGGAAACAGCTTCTGACTTACAAGACTTTGAAACTAACTGCAGTAGACAGTGGTGGAGGGTGGAGAAAGAGGCATTAAAGAGGTTTCTGAGAAGAATTTTAGTCTTTTGCTGCCTGACCCAATAAAAAGATTTGCCTTGCTCATAAAGATGCATAGAGAAACTACAATGATTAAAGCTGTAGTCTTGAAGACTTGTCAAGAAGCCCAGGACCCTGAAAAGGTGGAAGCTCTTGCTGCCTTTTTACCCACTGGACAGTGACTATCCCAACTTGCCTTACCAGGTTGCTCTGGAACACACTGGGAGGTTAATAACGAGCAGGTGACCAGAGGGAGCCTTGCAGCAGCTGCAGCTGCAGCAGCTCTTACACAGGGACCTCTTTGTCTTGAACAAATGCAGCTAGATCATCAGCTTTGCTGAAAATGGCAGAAGTAGCCAGTGCTAAGTAACTGCGTGATGGAATATACAGGGATGGATCTTCAGATCTGATTCCAGCAGCCCTGATAGCTGAAAGCATCTTAAAAAATGTTCTGAGACCCACTGGTGTGTTGTCCAGTCTTACTGAATTCCTCTCGAGTGACTGGGTCAGAAGGAATGGGCACCTGTACCTCACTGTGGCTGTCAGCTGCATCCCCTTAATAGCAGCTTACACAGCTTCCAGCCTAGTGATGTGTCTGGATTGCTGCTGCTAACCAGAGTATGGGTGAGTGAGCAGAAACCTCTTCCTACACAGGGCACCAGTTTCACAAAGGTCTTGGAAATGTGCAACAGCCTAGGGACTGTTGCATTAAACGTGTGAGTGTGCCACCTGTAAGTGGAACAAATACTGTTACTGGTGTATTGTTATCCTGGCACTGACTAGTGAAACAATTGCTGAAAAGTGGGAAAAGCCATTATTAGCTCATGCTTTTTTGTATTAAATTATGCTTTCATCCTCAACAACTCCCATCTCTGCCTCTCCTCTTCCCAGTTTGAATTGGTGCTATCGTACTGTCAGCTGTATGCTTTGTGCACAAATGCAGAAAGAGTGATCTCAGGCTTCATGAAAGGTTTTAAACTGAACTGATGGAAAGCTACTCTTTAGGACTACAAAAGTCTAGGTTAACCCTACTATTTAATACAGGATAATACAGAAAATAATGTAAGGTTACAAAGAAAGAGAACATAATACAACCAGTAGCTGTTTGTGTGTTTACAAGCAGTTGAGGTTAGCCTATCAATAGTTACATAAGCAGATGTTGGAGACTCAAAAAACACTGAAAATGTGTGTCTGGTCTAGGACAAGGGGAGGCATTTAGAGGAAACAGCTTGAGTGCCAAGTACCCAATAACTTTATATTGAGAAGATAGCATGAGTGTTTCTAATTACTTGTGTAGATTGACATCTAAATCAATTACAAAAATAACCGGGGGAAGGAAGGAGAGTATGACACCTAATAGTTTCCTTCTTTATTACCCAAGCCTTCCTTATTAATGGTTTTCAAAATATTATTTACTCTTGAACAGGTTTGGGGATTTGTTTTGATGTGTGCATGCCTTAAAAGGGTAAGCTGTGACCCACTGAACATTCCCCAAACAAGAATTCTGAGAAATTTTAACTTTCAAGGTAATTTGGAAGTTATCACTGATCCTCAGAACAAGCTGAAGAGCACAATATGTGAGGAGAAAATGAGATCCAGTGGAGATCTATCAAATTGAGATTAGGGGGTCCTGCCTGTTTACATATTTTTAAATATTTTTCACTGAAACAATAATGAATGCACCTAGTTTGCAGAGCTGAAATGCTACATCCATATTACCTCTTTAACAGATATTATTATATTGTACTATTTATTATTCAATAAGAAGAAATCAGAAGTTGCAGAAACCTGTTTTTCTCTTGGGCTACACTGAATTAGCAGTAGCCTGAGAATCTTTGCAACAAATTTCCCTATTGTACTTCTTTTGTAAAATTAGTCCTTTAACGATACTGAAGTTAGTTTTATGTTTATTAGTATAGAGTTGGTATTGACCACTTTAGGAAGTCAATATTTGTGTTGCTCTGTTTCTCTATGGTTGTGTTAGCAGAATAATGTTGTATTGGTATAAATGGCAGAGAAAAAGATGAAACTAACGTTTATTAAAACAAGATAATTTCTGAAGTACTAAAAATTTTAACAGTGATCACTGGCAAGACATTATTTTTGGATAAATGATCTTTAGGTCCTTCCTTGGTCAATGCTCATTTTGTACCTCTGCCACAGTGTACAATACAACAATTTGTGCAGCACAGCAGCACAGGCTGAACCATCTTGGGGCAGTTTAGTTGTTTGTCACTTAAGAAAACTTTCTCCTTTTTTCCAAACCTCTTTTTAATCTGGGTCGCTTCACTGTTCCATTTGCATTAGTGCCAGCCAAGCTGAAGGCAAAATGCACTGGGAGGTGAGAAGAGCAGTGGAGGCACAGATACTGCTGTGAGCTGGTATAGCCTGTGGAGGCTTTGAGGAAATCCTGGCCTCAAGCAGCAGAATTGCACAGGTTGGAAGGGAACCCTGGGGGTTGCAAGTCCAATGCTCTGGGCAAAGCAGGTCCAGTTAGAGCAGGTTGCTCATGGCTTTGTCCTGTTGTCTTTTAGTATTTTCAAGGTTGGAGATTCCACAACCTCTCTGGGAAACCTGTTCCAGAGTTTGCAAACAAATAACTTCCTTGCATCTCCTTGGAATGTCCTGTGCCCTTAGGTGTGTCCAGTCCCTCTTGTTCACCCACGACGTGCAGCCAAGAAGAGCCTGGCTCTCTCTTCCCCTCCACCACAATTGCACAGCTTCAGAAAAGAGTAAGATTTCCCCTCATCATTGTCTTCTCCAAGCTGAGCAAGTCCAGATGTTTGATTCTCTCCCCAGTATCATGTGCTCCCATTCCTTCAGGAATCTTGTTAGTCATGAGGCCCAAAATGGACACAGTTCTTTGGACCCAGTGTCAGCATAACAGTGCTCTTCACTGCAGTCTGAACCCAGCATCTGGGGTATGATTTTTGTCCACTGCTGAGCTGTTGCAGCACTTGATCTGAATCACAAGATTAGAACTTGACTCTAAGGATCTGAGAAGTCCTGACTCACCTCCCTGTTAGAGAGAGTAACTGAGCAATTGACTGAGCAGAAATGGAAAAATACAGTTGGGAAGTATTACATAAAAAATGGGGCTTTAATTTTCTTTTTAAACTAGCTTTTGTCTTCAGTGCAATTAGAAGTGCCTGTAACTCTACTGAAAACTGAACTACACACTATAGTACTGGTTAATGTCATAACCACAGAGAAAGAGAGAGAGAGAAAGCGATAGATAGCTAGATAGATAGATAGAGATAGATAGCTAGATAGATAGATAGAGATAGATAGATAGAGATAGATAGATAGATAGATAGATAGATAGATAGACAGATAGATAGATAGACAGATTGATCTGAAAGTGTTTGGAAATCTTACAGCTAAGATTCCAAGGTGTAATTTATATGTACTGAATCCCAGCTCAGAAGAGTAAATTCTGGTATAAAGGGTAGGACATATTTCTCATACCAGAAGGACTTTCAAAGGTGTACTTGCTTGAGCTGTGAGGTTCTGAAGTTATTTTTAAGTTCATGTTTAAACAAAGTATGTTTCTTAAGCCTATAATCAGTCTGAGCGTTCATTCTGCAGGATCACTTGTTCATCCTTTTATTTAATTAGCTTGCAGCCTTTCTTCTAGGGAGGTGCTTTCTGAGGAAATAAGTGCAGCCGCTGGAATAATTTAATTGTAGTTATTCTGAGACTCTGTCTGTCCCAGCCCCGTTTTAAACTCCCTTTCTGTGTGTATCTGGATTTGATGGGTGGGATGTTGGGTGGGTGAGAAATGGGTTGGATGGTCACATCTAGAGGGCAGTGTTCAGTGGCTCAGTGCCCCGATAAAGAACAGTGTCAAGGGCTGTCCCTCGGGCTCCGTACTGTTTAACAGTAAACATTAAACAGCAAATATTAAACATTAAACAACGCTGTTTAATGCCTATGTCCATGGCATGGTGGGGTCAAGTGCACCCTCAGCGAGTTTGCAGATGGCACCAAGCTGAGTGGTGTGGTTGCCACACCTGAAGGATGGGATGCCATCCAGAGGGACCTGGTTGAGATCAAGGGGTGGCCCATGGGAATCTCATGAGGTTTAACAAGATCAAATGCAAAGGGCTGCACCTGGGCTGAAGCAACTCCCAGTATCTACAGAGGCCAGGGGATGAACAGATTGAGAGTAGTCCTGCTGAGAAGGACTTGAGGATACTTGTGGATGCAAAGCTGAATGTGACTTGCAGCTCAGGAAAACAACCGTGTCCTGAGCTGAATCCAGAAGCAGTGTGAGCAGAACTGTGAGGGAGAGAATTTTCCCCTCTACACTGCTCTGGTGAGACCCCAGCTGGAGTGCTGCATGCAGCTTTGTGGTCCTCAGCACAGGAAAGACACAGATCTGCTGGTCCATGGGAGGGACACATCTACAGTCCCAGGGCTGAGGTACCTTTCCTTATGAATAAAGGTTGAGAGAGCTGGGGCTGTTCAGCCTGGAGAAGAGAAGGCTCTGAGGACACCTTGTAGCAGCCTTCTAGTATTAGAAGGAGCTTAAAAGAAAGATAAGGATGAACTTTTTTGCAGGGCCTATTGCAATAGGACAAGGGATAACGGTTCTAAACTGAAATAATTTAGTTTTAAACTAGTTATAAAGCAGAAGTCTTTTACAATGTGCGTGGTGAAGAACTGGAACAGTTTGCCCAGAGAGGTGTTGGATCTTCATCCCTGGAAACATTCCAGGTCAAGCTGGACAGGGCTCTGAGCAACCTGATCTAGCTGCTTATTGTAAGGGGGAGTGGGGCTTGAAATAGATTATCTTAAAGTTCCCTTCTAGTTCAAACTTTTCTATGATCTAATCCAAAGGCCTATTTATATGGCACTGCCTTAGTGTCAGCAACCCCTAAAGTCATAGTTTTCTATCTGAAATATTTATGACAAAAGAGCCTTCAGCTCAATCTTCTGAGTGTCAGAAGTTGAAGACCCTTCCATGGCCAAGTACCCACTGTCACAGACAGGTGAATGGGAACAGCAGTCACCAGTGGTTCAAACAGCATCAGCTTTTATTGAACTACTGGATCAGGTACTGCATGAGACAAGGGCAGATAGAAGGAGATTTCTGCTGCTTGGACTTCAACAAAAGAAAAAAGGAGATGAGTTATAGTGTTTCAGTCAATCCTCACTTCTTCCAAAGGTACCTCACTTCTTTTCCCCAGGTGCAGGACTTGGCATTTTCCTTTCTTGAACTTTACAAGGATTGTGTTGACTCATTTCTCCAGTCAGAGTCCCTTTGAATGGCAGCACACCCATCAGATGTATCACCTACTCCTCCCAGTTTTGTGTCATCTGCGAAGGGTGCAGTCTGTCTCATCATCCAGGCCATTAATGAAGAGGTTATGCAGCATTAATTCCAAGGTTACACCACAAATGACTGACCTTAATCTTGAACTCATGCCTCTGATCACAATCCTTAGAGTCCAGCAGTTCAGGCAGTTTTCAATCCACCCCACTGTCCATTGATTTTGTACATATTTTATCAGTTTCTCTACAAGGATGTTATGAGAGTTAAAAACCAACATAGATAACACCCACTGCTCTCCCTTCCTCCACCAGGTCACTCATCATAGGGAGGCACAGTCTCCACTTTGTAAATCAATCCTCACTACTCCCTAACACCTTGTTCTCCTTCATATGTTTGGAAATCATTCACAACCTCACTTTCCCAGGGTCTGAGGTAAGACTGGCTGCCCTGTAGGTTCTTGGATTCTCCTTTTTGCCCTTCTTGAAGAAAGCAGTGACATTTGGGTTTTTTTCCCAGTCCCTAAGAACCTCCTATGATCACTGATATCTTTCAGAGATTAGTGAGGGTGACCTCAGAACTATATCAGCCAGCTCTATGTTGTTATAAATTACATAATTCAAATCTGCAAGAAGCAGCACATTCCATGAATTTCAGGATTAGCAGGGAGGAAAAAACCTTATCCTTAGTTGTATGTGACAGTGAACTTTAACCGTTGCATTTAAGGTAAGTTAATGTTTGATTTATATGTTAAGTTTTTACATGTATGACAAATATCTAAATGCAGCTCTGTAAAACTTTTGTAAAATTACATTATTTTATCTTCCATGTGGGTTAAGTGTATTCCATCAGATACATTCTAGTTTTAATTTCTCTAAGTATGGCTGCTCTGCTCCTCTTGTTTAAATACATCAGGTCCCACCATTTCTCCACTGAAACTTTGAATACTGGACCAAAGATCAAATCCTCAATACAAGAAAGGATTTAGATGTATGGCATATATGGAGATATACATACTACCCTCTGAGAGTAGGGGGTAAAAGATTCACAGTTCTAAAGACAAGCAGGTTACTGTTCCCCCCCAAAAAAGTAAAAGCAAGTTGTCTTGGTGGTGTGATCAGTGTGGGAATCTACTGGGCAGAGGTCTTATGGAATCAATATAGTTCACTACAGAATTATGTCTATTTATATAAAATCATTTTCTACAGAACAAAGAAGTTGGATACTGCTTTGATAACAGAAGGCCAGAGAGACCCTAATTTGTTTCAGACTTGTTGGAAGGAGCAGCTGAGTTGATATTCGTATTTTAATGTAGTAGAGGCCTAAGGCAAGTGGGTGCCAGGGCAAGGGGATGTGGAGCAGAAGTCTGACTTGAAAGCCTTTCCTTAGCAGGAGTCTCGTGCTACATTTCTAACTCCATAAAGTAGGTTGGTGAGAGGTGTTGTCCCAGTTAGGCAACTCACCAAGGTGTTTCCTGTATATTGAGTCTTCTCTCTCCAAACAGGCTAAGTGACAATCTTTTACTACCACTCATGAAACCAAACAAGTTAATAAATAGATTATTTTAATAATAGGCTTTATTAATAAGATGTGAAGACCTGAAACCTGCTGCAAGATCATCAAAATGATGGTTGAAAGGTACCTCTGAAGGCTGTTTTTAAGTCGGACTGGGTCAGCATTAGACTATGTCAATCTTGGCTTTGCTTGAGTCTTGAAAAGCCTCAATGACAGAGATTCCTCCACTCCTCTGGACAACCTGTTCTAGTGCCCAGCTACTCATTGGTTTTATTTTCTGATGCTCAGTCTGAACCTCCCAAGTTGTAAACTGTGGCAATTGCTCTGTTAGACCAGCTGGCAGTCATAAGAAGACTTCAACTCTGACACTTTTCTAATGATCCTTCAAACACTTGTATGCTGATGTTACTTCACAGCTTCCCTTCTACCAGCTAAGTCCAGCGCCTTCAGCCTCTCCTCAACAACTTTCTTATCAGCCCTCCACTGAACACACTCTAATCTTACCCTGTCTTGATCAGAGATATCCAAAATTATTTCAGGCATGGCTTCACCAGCACCCAGCAGAGACTATCAGCAAATTCCCTGTGATGTGCTGGCCATGCCTGTAATGAACCCCAGTGAGAGCCTCCTTCCAGAGGAGCCCTGGGTTCCTGTGCAGCCCAGAGTGTGCTGTAACCCACAGGATTGTGACCTCGCCAGCCACTTCCCACTCTGTACCCATACATGGGGCAATCCCAGCTGCTCCAGGGGCAGAACTTCGTATTTCTTATAAGAATCATAACGTCTCTGTCCAGTCCTTAAGCTTTTCAGGGTCCTTATGGATTGAACCAGCAGCTGCTCTCTGACCTCAGTGAGTCTGACCTGCTCAGAATGAGCTCTGCATTGAGCCAGGTTGTTGATGAAGGCACTGGATATGGGTGTCAGTATTGAGCCCAGGCTGCTTTGCTGATTATCAAGCAAATATTGAGTTGGTGATTGCTGTCCTTACAGCTTCCCATTCCTCCAAACAGGTGGTTTGTACAGTCCACACTTCTGCTGTTTCTGGAGGGGAAGGGTGGGGAAGGTGTTGTCAAAAGCCATATTCAAACCAAGGGATGTTATAGCCACCACTCTGCCCTTGCCCACGGGGCCAGATATTTCATCACTGCAGGCACTCAGCAGGTCAGACATGGTTTGCCTTCCTGGGCTGACTATGCTGATTATGTGCTCCCTGATCTTTCCATTGACTGAGATGTGGCTGACTGGCCCTTCCAGAGGGCAACCCTCCAGTCCTCAACCCCTTCCAACCCAAACCATCCTGTGATTCTATGATTCCCATCTTCTTTCTTGCCTTTCTTTAAGGATGAGTATTGATAGTGGCTTCACAGTCAGACCCACCAGGTCTCCCAGTAAGCTTGGGGTGATTCCCATCCAGCCTAGGGGATCTGAATACATAGACCTTTTCTAACCTTTTGCTCCTCCATTGCTGGCTGCCCAATTCCCTCCCCAGCTGTGTCTGTACAGGCAGGAGTTGAAGAGCTGGCTTTGGCTCTGAAGACAGAGGCAGAAAAAAGGCTCTGAGTTCATCAGCTTCCTTATCAATACCAGCTGGCACAAGGGGCCTCTGTCACTAGAAGTCCTGAACTTGCTTTTCCAATTAGCAGTCTCCAGAATCTGCTTTGTTCCAACCAGTGTCCCTCGGCAGTCCCAGCTCCAGCTGGGCTTTGACATTCCTGGTTTGACACTAAGTGCCTCACACTGTGGGTGTGTTTGTGTCTCTCAAGTGGTAGTGATTCACTTGGGATATTAAAATGCTTTTTTTCACTTTGGCTAATTGGAATCACATTGAAGAGATTGTCATTCTGACTCTTGCACACTTTAAGTCAGGTAGGTTGAGACTTATGAATGAACATGGAAAAATTGCTCCAACTGCAGAAGAAATTGGCAGCTAGCAGAAAGACAAAAAGTCTGAAATTATAACCCAGTTAAAAGTGATTAATACAATATAAAAAAAATGAATGGAACTCTTCTGTTTTTTAAAGATTTAGAAGGAAGGCGCAACTTGGTAGTGAAGGCCAACAGATGAACTGTAGGAAGGCTTAGGGTTGGTCTGCCCTTGGGAAACTTTCTTGGAAGAGGATCATACACGCACACACATGGAGCAGTTTGAGGTCTGGACAGGGATCAAGGCTAATTTGACTGATAAAAGCTTAAATTTTAAAGTAAGGAACAAAGCTGGGAAAGGTTCATGTCATGTACATGATGATAATGTAGTGAGAAAGGGATATCAGAAGGTCAGAGGAATGAAAGTGCCAATACTGATACATGGAGTGGGAAACTGCTGGCTAAAAATTAGCCTTTTGTGGTGGCCAGCACAAAGATATTGGATTGGTAAAACAAAACAGAGGATCCAAAACTATTTTGTTAGAATGCAAAACTTGTTAACACATACCTGTGGAGGATTAGCAATTGTGGCTGGAATAATAGGATGGAATTACATGCATCATTTAGGAAAGATGGAGGAGAAAAAAAAGATGGTGAAACAGCATCATACGTTAATGATTTCAGAGAACGAAAGTAATGGTGTAATAGCAGGAGTCACATTTAAGTAAAGATTGTTTAGGAAAAGTTAGAAAAAAATACTGTACTGTACCAGAGCATCAGAGAGCCTGCAGTATCCAAGAGAGCCTGGGAGGTGGGTTTAGACAGATACATCTGTCAAGTCAATTGGAAAAGAAAATAAGTACCTTTAGTTTATAAATATGGAGATATAACATTGTAAAACCTATTCCCAAATGTGCTAACAAACCCCTTCACTGCAGTGAGAAGATATGCAAGAGTGTTATGAAAACTTTGCCATAGTTTTCATATTTGTAGAAGAAATTTGTAGAATTATTAAATATTTTTTACTACACAAAAGTAATTTTCATTACTTCAATTTGAAATAAAAAGGAATTCAGAAATGTCTGAATTCTCATTAAATAGAAACACTAGTTTTAGTCATCATAATTTTCCCCAATTAATTGTGATAGTTGCATCAGGTTGTATCTTCAAATTGAGCTTGAAGACAGAATAAATAACTTCTCTCATAAATATCACAAATTAATATAAAAACAAACTCTGAACATTCTAATATGCAGTAAATATATATGAAAGAGAGAATTTAGAGAATACATGCTAGATATAATTCTGATTTTCAACACGGAGAGAGGGAATGTTAAAGAGCTAAAATTCAGAAAATACAAAAAATGGCTACAAAAACAGCATTATGCATTTGGGACTTTCTCAACACTGTTTCCACAGAAACTCTCATGCTTTTGTTTATTCAATAACTAGCAATTAACCTTTTTTAAAATTTATTTATTATGGGCTCTCTTTTGTTGGCTACAGAGGTTTATAAACATGTACCAAAAGCATGCACTCTATTTGCTGAGTTGTAATTCCTATAAAATTTAAATCTAGAGGAAGCAGCATGTTCCATGTTTGGATTGGCAGGGAAGCAGAAAATGGATGCTTAATTGTTCATGAGAGTGATCTTTAACCTGTGAAATTAAGGTAAGCTAATGTTTGATTAATATCTGATGTTTATTCAAGTTTGAAACAAAGACAGCTATATAAATATATCTCCATGAGATTCTTTGAAGTTGTCATTTTGTCTTTTTAGCATGTCTAGTTAGGATTTTTTTAATCAAATGTTTACACATTATAAACTGAAGTAACTGATTTTTCTCTTCAGAGACAGACTGAGTAATTTGTTGTAGCTGTGTTGAAGTCAGTGGAGCTCAGCCTAAAAATCCATTTTGTTCTTGATGAACAAGTTTTATCAATAGACCCTCCCATTCTGTGTTAAAATGCCCAGTATAATATTTTATACTAATTGATTTCAGATTCAGCTCAACCGTTTTTCAAACATTGCTTGCTTAAAAATTATTGATCTCATTTTAATAACCAGGAAGCCTTCAGACTGTCACCATCTCCAGGCATAGCCTGATTTATCATGCTTTGAGGCAGCCACAGAATCACGGGGACCAGCATTGCTTCCTCTATATCTGAGTGTGCCAAGTCACATGGCACAACCCTTGTCTGTGGAATTTAAGGAAGAATGAAAAATTGATTGTAAGAGTAAATATAATCCTCATCTTTTACAATGATCTTTCTCTCTCTTTCAATAAAAGCAATCAGAATTTGACTTCTACTTCCCTGTGCTGGGCAGGTATTAAGTATATTCTTAAATTACATCTGGGTCTGTCACAGATTCCTAAAAGGTAAAAATTCATGAATATTTACGATTTAAAAAATGATTGAACATTTGTTATGAAGGCAGACCTAAAGCACACAGACTTCTCTCCTAGAATTATCATGTCTCTCCCAGAGTTATCTTATGGATGGTGCTCAGAGAGGCTGAGGCACTGGGCTTACCAGGCATGTAGGAAAGGGTGAGCATGGAGCAGGCAGATGCTCTCACTGTGACTGTGAGGCAGTCTGGCTCTGCAGATGCAGGGCTGCTCAGAAAGTTATGCAGTCTCAAGACCACATGACTTCTTGGACTACCTGGTCTATTTGTTGCAGAGGTTTTGCATCCCCAGGGTAGCTATGATGTCCCTTCTGTTTGAAGTGACTGAATTTATCATACTTGAGATGTCAGTTTAACCAAAAAAGTGAAAAACTAATTCTCCACTGACTGACTGACATCTGATGCAGTAAAATTATTATTCAATGACAACTAAACTTAATTAGTTTAATGCTATTTTAGGCATCCAATCAGGGTAGAAACATCTTAGGATTTGATATTCCATAAACTTGAGAACAGTTCATTATCAATCTGAGGTAGAAACATTCCTGTCCACGCTTCTCTCCTGTATAACATAATCTTCCCCTGCATGTTTAGTCGAGGTACTGTTGGGGGGAGAATATTCCACTTCCTGGCAAAGTGTCCTGGTGCAGTTAAACAAAAGTACTGCAAATAACTGCAAATCCTTCAGGCAAATATCAATCACTTCAGCAGGTGGCAAAGAGAAATGGAAAATTATTTCTATGGCTGCAGGGCAGACATTCTTCATCTCCAAAGCAAGACCTATCTTCTCCTGCCTCTCCCAGCAAAGGTAAGATTGTGTCACATCCTCTTAAAGCATGAAAAGCTGCCTTTTCTTTGCCTAATACTGCAGTAAATAACTTTTAGCTGCATCCCAGAATCAAAAGCAATCCAAAACTCATTAAAATCTAACTTGTTTATATTCCCCACAGATACCTGCCCACAAATCTGCAAAGCAATTAGTAACACAGCACTTAAGATTCATGGCTCACAAGGTTTTGAATCTGGAGGAGAATAGCAGGTATTTGGTGGCAAATATTTAAAGACTTATTTACAGGATAACTGAAGAAATAATATATATCACTCTTTCAGTGAAATATTGATGACAAAATATTCACTTTAAATCAGTTTAAATCAATGTGAAATAGGTTTGTGCTGCATTCCACTACTGTTTATCCCATTACCATGCTCAGCAAAGCAGGGTGTGTATACAGGGCTATGTTTGTACATGACTTAAAATGCCTCTGCTGTCAGTAAGTAACAAAAGACAAGGTGATGAGAGAGTGCCTCTCTTGCTCTATTTTCCCTTATTTTTGTGAAGATCAACCCTGTTAGTGCCAACCTTTTCCAAATCATATAGCTGTGACTGAACTTCAAAGGATAAAAGTGTGAGGCAAGTGAAAATATGCCCCTAGTTCAAGGCATTCGGGAAGTATAAAAAATCACATATGGCATAGGATATTGGGGTGTGTGATTTAACAATTTAACATTTAACAATATTAAAAAAAAAATCTTTCACATGAAGGAGAGAGAATACACTTCTCACATGTCAAGTAATAAATACAAAAGCAATCCTTTATGAATCATCCTAAAAATTATTTTAACACTAGGCTGATATTACTCACTGAATGACAGATCTTAGATATGTGGATACACAAAAATAAAGCAGACAGATGTAGTTCAAGTTTTTTCCAGACTGAGATGCACATTGTTCCTGCTCTTCAATCAGGAGAACCTAAAAAGGCAAGTTTAATGCCTGTATCTGTGGCTTCTTAAACAGTGAGAGACAAACAGAAATTGAAGCCATTTCACCCGGGCAAATTCAACTATTTTTTATAAAAATTTTTTTGACTTAAAGGTAGAAGTCCTTCAGAAATACAACCATGAGTTCTGATCTCAAAACTGTGGTTTTG
Source organism: Cisticola juncidis (assembly GCA_013400215.1). Classification (NCBI taxonomy): domain Eukaryota; kingdom Metazoa; phylum Chordata; class Aves; order Passeriformes; family Cisticolidae; genus Cisticola; species Cisticola juncidis. The sequence goes on from VXBR01011355.1 coordinate 2,337,400, forward strand.
AAACAGAGCACCACTTTGCTGTTGGTATCTACAACCCAGACTGCTACTATGAACACATTCTATAGAAAGATTTCAAGCTACTGGAAAAAAGATAATTTCTCTATTATCACAATGTGTTTTATTGCCTCAGTGCCCATGATTTTTTGATGTAAGATCAGTCTCTTGTGAGAAAGATTTACCAGTCAATTATTTCATGAGTGTTTATGTCATTTCATGGAACCATAAAATAGTTTGATCTGGAAGAGACCTTTTAGAGCTCATGTAGTCCAACCCCCCTGTGGTGAGAAGGGGCACCTTTCACTGGACTGGATTGCCCAAAGCTCCATCCAACTTGGCCTTGAGCTCTTCCAGGGATAGGACAACCAAAATTTCTCTGGACAATGTACTCATGTACCTCACCACCCTCACACTAAAGAATTTTTTCCTAATATCTAATCTAAACTTGCCCTCTTTCAGTTTAAAGCAAATCCCCTATATGCCCTTGTAATCTATTTTAGGGGAAAGCTTAAGATGCTGAGTTAATATTTCAACACCACATTTCTTCAGTTTCTGGTACATGTGCTAAAACAGTTTCTGAGTCATGTTCTTTTTATTTCAGAGAACACAAACTTACCTGATGAAAAGCAGTACTTCTCTTCAGATGACTTTGCACTGCTTGTAAAAATACTTTGGTCTGAGCACTGAATTTCATCCAGAGGTTTTGAGGCACTGGACTTCCAAGACTTTCAGAAGAGGAAGGATGATTTTGAAATCAAAGCAGACAAATACTGCCTAGGAGAAATGGATTTATCATCCCTGACACGCAGTGTTTGTGTGGCACTGAGCCAGTTGCTCCAGCTGAAATACCCCAGGCAGCCATTCTACTTGTGTTACTTTTTCTGGGTACTCAAATTCTGGGCTATTGAATCAAAAAGGCAAAATACAGCAAAAACTGTGGACCAACACAGATCTCTAACATTGTATATTTGGCTAGTTTGCTCAGGACTGACTGTTCTGTTTTCCCTCTGAAGCATTCCTAGGGTGGGATGGCTTTGGTTGCATAGATACCACCATCTCAAAAACACTGAGAAAAGAAGCCAAGATTTTCAAAATTAGTCTACACTTTTGACAGGTTTTATTTGAATGTCTGTTAAGGTGGCAAAATTATCAGTCCCTCCAGCTTTTTTCTGTCTGCATCCTGAGCTGGCTTTAAGATTTTACTTTTCTGCAGATTTACCTCTGGGTTTTTCTCTGGCTTAGGCTGACCACCACCTACTGTAGCTCATTTGCACAGACCTGTTTAAATACAGCATCTCCTGAAAATGTGTGGTAAGAGAGCAAAAATGTTTTCCACAAAAGAAACTCAAAGCAATGTTGATTTTAACAGTGTGTAACACACTATAAAAGAGCAATGCTTTAAAACACAATAATCTAGAACAAGTATTACCAGAGCTTCATTCATAGCAGGACAAACTGGGCTTCAGATGAAGAGAGCAGAATAACCAAAGTGTCTGCAATAAATACTTTCCCAAATGGGGTGCTCAGTGTAATGTGCCTTACAGAGATTAAGTTCTGTGTTGGGAAAATTCCTGCACTGCTTGGTAATTCATGCCAGAGAGCTGCTGATTAGACTGGCAAAGCCCAGCAAACACAGAGCTCCCTGCTGTGTGCAGGCAGTGCCCTTGCAGGCACTGCTGTGATAATTCACACTTCTGGCCCAGGCTGGAGGTGAGGAGAAACTTCCCAATCCCATCCCTCAGCAAACAAAGGACTGTGTAAAAGTTGTGTAATCCTTCCCCTATCACTCAATGGACCCTCCCATTGCTCCTGGTGATGTGCAACCTCTAGGATGTTTCCTTCTGCTGACAGGAAGGGGCATTAAAGAAAGGTGGACTGTGGAGAGTTAGGGAGGAATATGGTGACATCTCCAATTCTAAGCGTGCAGACAGCTGGAAAGACCCCTTTTGCTGCTATAGTCAAAAAAATAATCTTGTTCTATGAAGTATGGGCAAAATTAAACTGTTGATAGCTTCCTTTTTAAAGCTTGAATATTAAAAAATTTCCCAGAGTTCCCCTGTCATAAAGAAGGATATACAGACATGCCTGAAATTAGCTCCTGACTCCCAGGTGTAAGTGCATACCACAGCTCTGTAGATTGTAGGTAACCAACTACATCTAGTGCTTAAAGATCTATAAAGTATTTAAAGTCAAACCTGAGCAAGAACAGGTTTCTGTTCCTAAGGTGCTGGTGGATGCACACTGTATTAAATCCACTATTCCTTGCTTTAAAATAACCTGCCAGCCTCCACAGCAGAAAAGAATTAACCAACCACTACAGACAACTCCAGACACATTACCTGCCCTTAGCTCTTCCCTGTGTGGAAAATATGATAATAGTACTACTTCAACTTAGAAGGCTGTTACAAAGTTAAATTTATGAATGTTTTGAAGGAGTTATGAGACTACCACAGGAAAGTAATCATGGAAATTAATTAACCTGCCTTCAAGGCAGGGTTTGAAGAATGTACAGAGAATATGACATGAAAGATTCCACTTTACATGATGAAAATGCAGAGAAACATTGAAGAACTGTACATTAATTAAAGACATCCTCATACTGAATGAGGCAGGAGTTTTGTGGAAAAAAAATCACTCTGCAAAGGTAATTTAAAAATGGATTCATATCACCAAAAACATACAGTATTGTAGGGGCAGGCTTTGTCTTCGGAGCTTTCACTTTCTGTGTAGTTTCCCGAAGTTTTCTTTAATTTTTTTTCCAGTGCACGACTCCCAGTCTGAATGCTGTGAACCAGCTATCAGAGGAAATTACAGTTGTAGGAGAACACTTCTTTCTCCATGTGACGTGCTGTGCTTATGGGCTTCACAGCCACTGGAGAGCCAGCAGTGGTGGGCTCATGTTCCTCAGGGCAGATTCTCCAGTGCCTCCATCCATCCCCGTCCTCTCAGTCACTGGCTACTGCCTCAATACCCTCCCTGCAGATACCCTCGTACCCCTTTCTCCAGTTTCTGGCCATAATCCTCCATCTTTTCCTGCCCCACATCCATAGCTGTCCTATTTCCTAGTCCTGGAAATGCATCTTCTCTGTTTCCTTTTCCTCATCACTAAGCCCATGTATCTTGCACTGAGACCAGCTGTTTCTTCCCATGTGTTCATCAGACACCATCAGGCTAAAGATGAATTAAAATCACAGGAGACTCTTCCTTCTTTTTGTTTGTTGCCAAAGGAGCCCCTAGAAATGAGGAGGAACAACTACAGTAAGACAGGTGGGGTTTTTCTTCTGTAATGTGACCAAAATTGTGCAATTCAATCTTTAGACAGGTAAAATAATAGATGGAGCCCTTTGATGTAGGGTTAGTGGGAGAAACAGCTGAAATGAAAACATCATTTGACACTTTTTACATTTGGCAGATTTATAAACAATGAAAATTGAGTATTTCGTTGATAAAGCAACATTAGGAATAATTATTACTATATGCACCAGAAACCCTAAGTCTGTGTAGCTAACCTTTTTAGTGAGGTGTGTGAACCCAAAAATGAGAATGGTATCTACCAGAAAGTGTAGATGGAAGAAGTGTTGCCCAGCACCCCAGCAGAATAATTCTGGGGATCCCATGGGGATCCCATTTTTGGGGAGGGGAGTTCAACCGCTAGTATGTGAGCGATGAGGAGAAACAAAGACTACGTTAATTTCTCCCCTTCCGAAGGGAGTACAAGGTGTTCCTGCCGCTGCAGGGCCAGCCCGGCCCGAAGGGACCCCATGAGGGAAACCGCGGCCACAGCTGGACGGGAGGGACGCGGCTGTGCCTGTCCAGGCGCCATCCACTCATCCGAGGCCGCGCGTGGCTGCAAACAGCGGACGCGAACACCTGGATGGAAAAATCTGGGAAACGGCCGGATCCGCCCGGGGAGCGCGCGTTCTTCGGCTCCAGGGGATAACCCGACCGAACGCGCCCGGGCATCAAGGCGCCGCTCGGCCGCTCCCCCGAGCGCAGACCCGCCGCAGGAGCGCTGA
>VXBR01011355.1:2341620-2431405 GCA_013400215.1 Cisticola juncidis
TGCCGGGGGGACACGGAGCGGGTCCCGCCCGCGGCTCCCGGCGAGCCCCGTCCTTGCCCTTTGTGGCGCGGGAGGTGTTTGCCATGAGGTGGCTTTTGTGCCGCCGCGATTTCCCCGGCCGCCGGCGGTGCTGCCGGGGCGGGCGGGCGGCAGCGGGCTGTGCCCCGAAGTGCGGAGCGGGCAGGCAGCGATTTGCAAAGCTCCTTCCCGGCGGTGCCTGGGCCTGCCCGTGCCGGCGCTGCCCGGCCCGGGCAGCAAACTGGTTGAGCGGGTATCGGGCGTGAACGCCGCACGCACAGCCCTTAATAGGCACGGGTCCCGGGTCAGGTCCCTCCTCGCTGCTCAGCGAACATAACTTTTAATTTCCGAGGGTGAAAAGGGTGTGTGAGAGGTGGTGGAGGTTGCTGTGCTGTATGTGCGGAGCAGCACCTGGCATGGGATCAATTCTCCCAGCACCATGAGATGCCGGGGCCAAGGCTGGTGGTCGTGATCTTGGTCTTGGCTTCATGTAGAGGTGTTAGGGTGGGTCTGGCGGCTCCTTCTTCACATGACCTTCCCTGGGCTCGAGTGTGAGATGAGTGGTGATTAAGGTGTTATGCAGGTGCTCATTACACTTCTCCCTTAATTATCTGGTATGGAGCCTCTGCTTTGTGGATGGTAAACCATCTATACCTGGTGCGTAAGAGGGAATTAATTTTCCCGTTTCCTAAGCCGCCGTAGTGACTAAAAGTAGCTTTAAAATTGCTTTGGGAGATAAAGAAGGAATACTCTCCCAAATTTATGGAGTGGGAATCTGATGCTGAATTCTTTGAGATAACACAGTGTGAGGAGCCAAGGAAGGAGCTGAGAACACCTCTGTTTGCAGTTCCTCACTCTTCTCCACATGCTCAGCAGCTGCAGCTTTTGCTGCAAGGCTGTTGCTGTTGAGCAGTCAGGCACTCTTAGGGCTTGGGTCTCCATTTCTTAGAATTTCAGATGGAAGTTGGGACGAAATTAATGCTTAGAATTCATATTTATGAGGATTTTTTTTGCCTCATTTCTAAAGCATAAGGAATTCTTCCCAGCATTCACTTCCATTCTTCCCAGACATTTTTCTTTTTACGTTATTTTTAATTTATACATTCTAACTTCAAAGGCAAATGTTGCAAAAACCCTTCACTCCTTATATTGACCAGTATATAATCTATTTTTCACCCTGTATGAGAATCTATAGAGAATGCATAGAAAAGGTAGTATGTACTATAATTAAAGATGGTATCAAATGGGTCATGTGTTGTAGGGCATGGACAGGCACAGATGTAATTACTGGTGGTCAAGCATTGGCATTTGAACACTAATGCCCAAGGAAGGCAGTATAGCGTGATCTTGGCCAAAATCATTATTTGAATTGTCTGCTAGAAGATAATATATGATGTATATGTAAAAGACTGTGTGTGTGGTATGTATTACAGACAGCAGTATGGATGGGATTTGGATCTTCTGCAGCAGAGAATGAGGCTCTTTTTTGTGGGATTTGCCAATTTTGTAACAAGCACAACAGCTACTAAAGTGAATCATTAATGTGGATGTGGAAATGATGCTCTCTTAATTCATTTTATGTATGTCTTGCTCCTGGAGTCCTCATCTTGTTCACAGGGATAGGAAGAATCTTCCCTCTCTGTTCCAGAGTAAAATGCTCCTTCCCACAGTGTTGTCCCCCAAACGGGTGCTGCCCCACAACAGGCAGTGACTGTAGCCACAGTTCCCCTTCCCAAACTCTGTAGTTCCCTGGCAGTATCTGAGTTTTGATCTGTAGGATTCTCCAGTGCTGGGGGAATTGCTAGGATGGCAGTGCACGTGAGGCACTTCAGATTGTCTGCCCAGACCAAGCTGTAACAAACAAGCCTGCAATAAGGGAAATTTTTTTTGCATCTCTTGACTACTAAGGGAGAGAATATTATTAAATTGTTTATAATTCTGCAAACAAGGAGCAAAATTCTGTGGCACAAGAAAATAATATTTGCAGAACTCAATTATATCCCTTTGCCAGAAATCAAAGGCATGAGGCAAACAATATCCTGAGAAGACACCATAGGAATCTTTTTGTCAGGGAGAGTGTTAGGTGACCAAAATGTAGGCATTATTGCTGTCTGTAGTAAAGGCATTGACTAAAGAGCATTTGAAGGACAAGTGGCTCAGTATTGAATCTCTTGTCTTCCTTTTTACTGCCTAGTGAGATTTGCTTAATGTATGTGCTGGGAGGTTGAAATAGTGGACACTTTGATTTTCAGAGTAAAATGTGTTTGGGGTTTTTTCCTTATAGAAAACATGATCATGCCTAGAAGAATTTAAGAGGAAAAATGATGTGTTGTGCCATCTTAGACTGTACATCACAAAACCAATTTCTGTGAAAGGAATTAATGTGTGGACTCCTTTAAATATACCGTGTGGGTTTTTCTTCTTGATCTCATTGCTTTTACAAGTGATTTCTTATAGGCTAATATATACTTGTACTCTTCTTTTTGTACTGTACTGTTTTCTCTCATATATGGACATTCAAGGTTGTTTATCCCCAAGGTTAATTAATGTGCTGCTCTTCATGTGATGTTACCATTTGCAAGTATTGGCTTTAGTTCAGGGCAGTTTAATACACTACATCCTCTCCAGGTTACTGTTTCGGTATTTAAATTATTGTAACAATGGCTTTGTCCTTAAAAAAGAAAAGGTCAAACAGCTTTCCAATAAAGTTCCTTAAACTTCAGTGAAGAAAAATGTCTTACTTTTAAATTCTAGGACTGCAGAAGTAAAAGGAAGGGGTATCACTTGAAATGCCCAGGTTAGGAAAGTAAAGCATCTGAAAACTTTAGTGTTTACAGGACAGCACTGTATAGTATCACATACCTCCATTTCCTTTGGTGGCTGGTGTATCCATAGCAGTGGAAAGGCATCAGGAATGCTTTTTTAACATTAGGTAATTATTTCTAGATGTGCTAATTGAAGAAGCATGTACATATTTAATGTAAATTAAACTATATATCCTGTGGGATGATACTGTATGAAGATTTATGTAGTAAGACTTTTTTAAATCTCATGAATAAATAAAATACAATTATATCTTCCTTGGTTATCAGTCATTCAGTGTATGTGGACCAAAACTGACAGGGGAAATTCTTTAAAAGTCTTATGTCTGTCATTCAATTACAAATGCCTTCTAGGGCTACAAGACCAAGACTTTAAATTCTGTTCAATTCTGAACTACTCAGGTGATTGGGAAAAAAAAATCTTATTTCCTTCTTGTGTGTTTCACCTTTGCAAGAAGGTCCCAGTGTCATGATTATTGAGTAGCTTGTTTGGCTTTTCTCTTTTAGTTATCTTGACCACTCTTCATGAAATCAGGTTTTTGCATCACCTAACTGATAGGGCATTGCAGCTTCCAGCCCTTTGTTTGTGACTGGCTCAAGCTGTTGGGCAGATCCTAGAAGCAGTAATCCTCAATTTAGATTCTACATCAATTTATATAATGCTTTTTTGGTTTTTTTTTTTTAAGATTCTGTTTTATGGAATTTTTATAAGTAATCACCGTACAGGTTGGAGAGAGATGAAGCTGATCAGGAAGCTAATACAAATTTTGGGAATGCTATCTGCATTTAGTAACACAAGTAACTAAATTACATGCTCAGATTTAACTTTCTTGAGGCCAATCTACTAGTTGAGAGGGAAAAGTCTGGATAATATGCTTAAAGAGTGGAAAGGAGTAGTAATGCTCAGCCAAGGTTATTGGAGTAATCAAAAGCAAAGTTCAGTACTGTAACAGGCTTTATTTTAATCTGCCTGTCTTAGGTCATTTTACATAATTCCTGAGTTATTTTGCTGTAATTGACTTGTGTTTGGTACTTGCATCACAACTTGGTATATTACTGGTGTATTTTCTATGCCTGGAATTAGTGCATGTAGGAACATGGTATGTATCAGTTTTCCCAATATACTTGTGTTCAAGCAACTTAACCAGTGAAAAATGTGACTTGAAATCTTGGGTAGTCACCTTACCCTGGACTGACTTTAGATAGGATATTTAGAAATACCTTTCAGTGTGTCTTATCTCCACAATGATTAATGATGATGATGTGTTGCTGTGTAAAGATAAGAGATAAATGGGTTTCACAAAGTGGAAATCTATCTAACATTTAAAATAGGAAAAAACCTCCTCAAGATTATTATGATGTTGTTTAAAAGACTGTAATGCATGTGAAAGACTTTGTAATTCAAATAATACACTATTGTTTTTCTTCATTTTTGTCATGGAGCTGTCAAGATCCTAAAACCCTAGCACCCTCTGTGGGTCTGAATATTGTAAGAATCTTAGTAAAGTACTTCTTGTGGTAGTTAAATAGTAATCCAAAGGTTTTATATGGAATTACTTCTGGCTTTGAGTTGTCCTCTGTGTATGTATTTACATAATGCATGTAAATATCAGGCTTTTTGCAGTTGTAATGAACTAATATATTGAAATGCTTGTTGGTCACATTCTTAGTGTTCTTAATTTTCTTCTTGTAACTCTTAAATGCATTATCCACAGTAGCTGCACTTTCCCATAACTATTTAATATCTGTGCCCGCTGTGATCTGAAGTTTTGTGAAGTATTCTGCTTCTTTTCATTTAATGTATTATTTGTGTGCATGTCATCTTTGTTTGCCAAATGCCAGATCAAACTGTTTTGGCCTAAATTCTGGGATGTTAATTTCGCTTCTGCACTTGAATATCTGAAGGTTTTTGCTACTTCTTTCAAGTGTTTGTGTCTGCTTTCCTTTGATCGAGGGAGAGCTGATTATTCTTGTAGCATTGAGGTGCTGCAGACAAACTTCTACTTCACTGAGATTGATGAAGCATTTCTGTGATCTTTGCATAAACTTCAGTTACACACCAGGTGTTTGTTTATTAGCAGCTTTTCAGTGAGAAGGTCCAAAGCAGTGATGAATAGCAGAGGTATTCCTGATGTTGTGTGGGGTTTGCACAGTTGTGTTCTGGTAGCTGTTTGTTTAGGCATGAGCTTGCTTTAAACTGGCTTTCTCTGTATGCCAAAGTTTAGTTTTTTCACTGTTTTCATGTTACTCTTCTTGGCATAAAGATGCCAGTAGCAAACTTCTCATATTAGTGTTTCACTTTTGCTTAATTCATTCCTTTATAGTGCACAAAATGCAACGTTTTGTGTTCCAGTGTTACACATATGTGCTTTTTGATTGGACCAGATAGAAAAACATTGTTGAACTCAATTTCTTCTAATGATTTAACAGAAGAGGTTGTTTCCAATGCATCATATGTAACTTTTGAGCTGTGTTTTTCCTTACAAGAATAAATACACGTTTGATGCAGTGTTGGACATTCAAATCCTTTTTTTCTTGTTTGTGAAAAATCTAGAAACTCTAATTTTTCTGTATTTCGAGTACAGAAATAGATGAAATTGTCCAAGCTTTCAAAGTCCACCCCTTCAGTAGTAACTATATGTGTTGTTTTGTATTCCTGTGTGTTTGCATTTGCCTTCCAAGAGGACCAGTCCATGGAATATGTATTAACTTGGTGTGATATGATGAGCATTTTAGTCTGCAGTGTCTGCTGCATTGTTAATTTGTGCCAGAGCCAGTTGTCTTGTTGGCTTTGTGCATGGTAACACATCTGCTTGCAAAAGAAGGAAAACGGATTTTATGCCCCATAACCTTATTACCATCACAGGTGTGTTGTGCAATTAACCAGTTTAGAAAAAATTACATGAAGCTTCAAAAATCTAGTTTTCTTTGTTGAACAGTTTCTCTTAGATACTTCTATTTCCTAGTAGTGGTTTCAATAAATAAAATGGGTGAGAATTTATCACTTCCACCTGAGATTTTGATATGATGGGAATGGGTGTGCTAGATAAAAATACATGATACCATATATCAATTTGTGGATGCCACTGTAAAAGCATCTCAAAAAATCAAAAGTAGTAATACTACTCCAGTAGTATTAGTACAGTTTTGTCTGTTTTGATGCCAGATGCTGGAGGATGCATTGTGGTTTTGTTTCACTTAAGAAGATCTGCAAGTATGCCTTGCCAGTCCCATCCATATGAATTATCAAATTACTTGTCTCATGCCAAGCAGAAGCCATCAAGGCTCTGCTTTATTTCAGAAAATGCTCACTCAAATAATTATAGTTTGAAATTAGTTTTGCTCGCGGGTGTGGAATACTGAAATTCTTCATGTGGCTGCGATCAAAAGAGAAAGATACAAACTTTCCAAAGGTGCTGTGGCACGCCTGTGTTTGTAACCACAGCAGGAGTGCAGAGGTGCGGGCAGAGCTCTGCTGCCTTCTCACTTAAGCCACAGATCAAGTGAGATCTGCTGAATACTGATTCAGTATCAGTGAAATAGTGAGAGCTGGAAGAATACTCCAGTTTGAATAAACTAGCCTTGATTGTTGAGCTGGAATAAACTTTCAATATTCAATTATATTGGGAGTAAAATAAACTTAATTTTGAAAAAAGTCCAGTCATGTGAAATAAATATTTTTTTATGCTCCTGAGTTTGCTGCATGACAAATCACCCAAGAAAGGCCTTTTCTTTTGTCTCAGAATGGAAAACAGGACAATATTGCAGTGTCTATCCACACATCATTACTGTGATTTCTGCATGTTTTAAGTTGAGGGATTTAGTTTCCTTTTCCTTGGGAGGGTGGCATCAACAAATGGGAAGAGCTTTCCTTTTCCTTTTGCTGGTGACTTGCCTGCATCTTGCCAGTTTTCATTCCCTTGTTTGTGTTGAATGTGGCATCTGTGTGTGCAGACCCACTCTGTGTCAGGGAAAGAGACCTCAGGGAGAGGACTGCAATGTGCTGTTGGGCCTCTTTAAATGTTGATAAACAGTGAGCAAATTATGGCTTCCAAGATAGACTGTGGATAAGCTAGCTCTCCCTTCCCTCTCCTGAAGGGAAGGGAGAGAGTAGGGCTTTACTTTCATGCTGGTTTCTTGACTTTTGATACCATGCATCAGCCACAGGGCATATTTTTCCCATATGCTTAACGGTCTATTAATAGATGTAAGTATTTCCATTATGTTTCCTGAGTTTAGTGGCACTGAGTGCTGTGGTTACAAATAAACATGGCACTTTTCAATAGTCAGAGGAGGTGGTTTTAATGGTTCAGTGAAACAAGAGGCTGACCTTCCATTGGCACAAATGAGTTTTGGATGAGGTTCTGGATGTGGATGCTGTGTTGCAGGGTTGTGGGCCAGGATGTGTTTCATGGCTTTTGAGGCCAGGTTATGGCACTGAGTAAAAATGTTTGAGCATTGCATAAGGAAGAAATTGTTTAGAGAAAGTATTATGGAGAAAGGTTTCTTTTTTATGGCATTATCAAGTTACAGAACTGAAAGAAAATTTGAAACAGAAATAACTGCACAGATTGAGGCATTTACAGATAATGGAGATAGCTTGGTTTTCATAGTAATTTTTATATTCTGTGGGAAGTTTTGCATCTCTTTCGTGCCTTGCAGTATGTTTTCCGTGTTTTGGGTTGGGGTTTTTTTTGCCTCTGAGGTTTTTGTAATCTCTGTTCTTACAACAGAGTCACTGCCTTTAAGTCATACAGCCAGAGGATGTCATAAAAAGAGTAAGTAGCCTGTCTTTGAATTTTAATATATTTAATCTGTGATGAAGTTGTCCAAATCATGTGTGAGTGGAACTGAAAGTCATGTCACACAGTACAAGCACATCCACTTTCAGATCCAATTTTTGTCATGACTGGTCTGTTTGCAGTGCTGAAGATGAACTAAATACTATAAGGGAAGTCTTCATGCAATCTCCTTGTAGTGAGTGCTCCCTAAAGCATAGAGACAAGCTTACAGGCCATGTAGCAACTGAAAAGGTGTTCAAAATAACACAGTGATGCTTTTGGAAGATCACTAAATCCTCTGATGATGAAAACCCCTGCACTGCATAAAGCTTCTGGTGCCTACTTGCTGATAATGGTGCCTCTGTGTTATTGATAAAATGATACCCTTCTAGGATAATTCTTAAGGTTTTAGAAGTTGGCTTTTCATTTTTCTCTGTGATGGTGTTTTCTTCCTTCTCTGTTGTCATCCACTCACTCCTGCCTACAAGGTCACAAGGGTGGCCACCTTAGTGAGAGAACAGTGTCTGTCTCGCTGCTGTCCTCCCTGGTGCCTAGAGAAAGGCAATGAGGGTGGCGTGTAAGAGCACAGGAAGCATCCAGTATGCTTCCTAGAGTCCCTCAAATTATGGTCACAGGGCTTAGAGATGTGTCCAGAAAATACATCTTGACTATAGCTCTGTATGTACATATTCCCATGCTCTAGTCAGCTTCTTGCTCCAGTTTCATAATTACACTCAATACACGAATTCTTGCTTGGTGCCCCAGCAGAGCTCACTCCACTCGGTTCAGTCTAGGGAGTGGAGGGAGAGAAAAGTGTGATGGAGGAAACTGGGCCCATCAGATGGGCTCCAGCAGGAACTGACGTCTCCCCAGCCCACCTGCCTCCTGCAGTGGGACCTCAGGGGCTGAAGTAGCTCTGAAATTATTCTCGTGGCAGCTGCAGGGGAGGTAAAGAGACCATGAACAGGAAAAAGGTGGAAAGGAAAAGAAAATGCATTCCATGCTATTTAACCTCTGCTTCAGGCATTACTGTTCAGAAATAGAGAATCACCATATCAAAGGGCTCTTTAAAAATCAAAGGTAAAAAAAACAAATAGGGTGAGGAATGTTTCCCTAGTCTTCACAGCAGCTCTTGGTTAACATGTTGCAGTGTGATACACTTCAGTAAGTTATAGACTTGGAGAAGTAGAGGGGCAAAAGTCCTCAAGATGGTTTGCTGATGGCTATTTTGCACTGAAATGAATCCAGATATCTCCTGGTGATGCATGCATCTTAAGAAATTCTGGTCAAAACTTCCATCATATAAAATAGTACTTTGAAGATATAAATTTCCTATTCTGACCTTCATCCCCAGTGGCTGAGAACTGTTGGACCTGATTCTGAGGAGCAATGTTTCAAGCTGATTATATTTCACAGTCCTTCACAAATTTATACAACTGAAAAGCCCCAAGAAAGAAAATTCTTCAAATAATATGGAAAACTGCTCAGCAGCTAAAAGCTTGCTTTAATTCCAATGTTTTAGATTTGAAAGCATTCAGACACCTGTATCTGTTTCCAGCTGTGTAATCTAGTTCATTACTTCGTACCTTGCCAGAAGAAACCAAATTTGTTCTTCTTGGGTGTCATTTGGTAAAAAAATGTAGTTTCACCATTGTCTGACAGATACCAAGTGCTGTTACTGGGGAACAGTGAAATAAATAAATATACACATTTATTTTTAGGTAGAGCTACAGTGACATTCTTTGAGTATAGAGTCTGGGGTCTTTGGGAATTTCCTTTGTATTAGTTTACACAAACTGGTAAGAACTGATGGTGTCAGGTTTGTAGAGAAAAAGATTTTCAGTGCACATAATCTAGCACTGCTTTAAGAAGGTGGTACAGGATTTGGCTTCTGGTTCTGGATTTAATGAAGCATGTTACACTGAAGAAATCTGCCCCTGAGTCTTCAAATGTTTCATCAGGCACAAGAATCTCTTCATCTTCTGCTGCTAGCCAACTGTCTCCTTTTGATTTGGAAATGTTTAGTCTATCAATTAAAAAGTACTAAAAGCAAAACCAAAAATATTTATTTCTTTCCAGTTAGATGGTCCTCTTGTCTATGCACAGAAGCAATACCAAAATGTTTACTTGCTTGTTTGGGAGAACCTAATTTCAAACTTATTTATATTCTCAGGAAGTTTAGATGCTGATCTTGGAAAAAAAAAAAAAAAGGGATTTTTTTGATTATAGCATTAATCTTCATTGAGGTAGAGAAGGTTGGTGTAGTTGGCTGTTGTTGATGATACACCTGTAATTTTCTTTACCTGTTAGCTCAAATGAATCCATTCTACCCTCTACTGTCAGCTGAGGCATAGAGAGCAGCCTTCTTGTGTGTGTGTGGACACAGGACAGGATGTGGCTTTTGCTGCATCTCGGACTCCTCCTGTCCTCTCCCAAAATATTTATTGGTTTCTATTTCTTCAGCCAACTCAACCCACTCATCCCTCTCCTCTTTTCCCTTGTTATGGGTAGGCAGGTTTTTCAGGCCCTGACTCTGTATCTTTTGATTTGTATCTACATGTGAAACAAAATTCTGGAAGAGTGTAGGATTTCCGTGGCTTTCAGCCCGAGTGTTTGGTGATACAGGCTCCACATTCAGCAGAGCTATTTTCTGTTGCCACTATCAAACAAAAGCCTTTCCTTGTAGAGGTGTGTCCTGAACTTTGCTCTGCCTGCAGTTGGTCTGTGTCTAATCAGCCCTGCAAGGAGCTCCACAGTCAGCTGCCCTTGCTGAGACTCCTACGATCAATGTATCTTTCCAGTGAAGCAGGGTTTGTGGGCAGATAACCTCTTCTTATGAGACCAACCAGTTACAGTCCAAACAAGCAAGGTTCCTTGCCCATGGGTCTGAAGAAGGGGCAGCTTAGTTCACGATATTTTAAAGTGGAGAGGAGAAAAGGACAAGTGGATGCATGAGCACTGAGGTTCTTGAGGCAGCAGCAGGTTCCTGCTCCTACAGACACAGGATGTTGTGGCCCAGCCTTTAATACTGGGACACAGCACCTGTGATCTTTTACTCTGCTGTGGCTGTGCTGCAGGGTGGCAACCCCTGCACAGGTAGTTCTGGTCAACTCAGTTCAGGTTCTAGAGAAGTGCTGGACAAGAGGGTGGGAATAAATTTCAGATGTCTAATTCACTTTGAAAAGTATTCTAGTGTGGTTCTTGGCTTTGCAGGGTGGATATTTGCTATTATGGTTCAAGAACTGACTAGATGAACTTAAGACACATTTCCTGGGTTTTAAAACAAAGTGTAGAACCCATTGATGGGTTTTGTTTTTTCTGCACTTATATCCAAAACTACTTTCACCTCATGAGGCAACCCTGGGGAGTCATTTTATTGACTAGAGTTGTAATGGTGGAACTCCAGATTAGCAATGAAAAAAAACTGGTATAAAAAAGAAATAAACAAAAAAACCCCAACCCAAATAAAAATCCCTTTTTGATATATCTTTCATGTCAGTATGTTTTGGATATATACTTCCTGACTTTTAAAAGTTCCTAAGCCAAGAGAGAACTGCTGATGTGTATCATTATTGTATGCAGTTTTCAGGTTCCTTGTAAATGCTGGAGATAGCAATCTTTGAATGTACTCTTGCAATAATTGCTAAATAGTAATCAATTTCTAAGTCTAGTAAATGCACTTAAGTAGGAAGGCAAAGCTCTTTTCTCATGTACTGCTGTTAATTGCTTCCTAGGTTTTTCACCTAGGTTTGCACTGTATAGTACAGATAAATGGCACTACTGGTTAGCTTGCATGGAAAAATAGGATGCAGTCTCCACTTTCCTTGTTTGAGACCTTCCTTTGTCAAGGATAAATATCAGATGAAAGCTTGCTGGATAAAGTAAGAATGTGAGCTATAACAGTTAGCAAGCTTGGATTTTTTGTTCTTGATATGGTGGGATTCATGGCACCAGGCTGTGGGCACATCTGGAGATAGACGAGCAGGGAAGCCTGTTGCTGTGACTCTGTTTGCAGGGACTCTGCTGTTACAGGCTTCTGCCTTTCTTTAGTAGAAAGGAATCTAACAGTGTCAAATGTATCACTAAAGCACTGGCAGCTTTGCTGTTCTCCTGTAAGATATTTCTGGAGGATGCCAGAGTTAGGAGACAGTAAGAGATCCTGCTGCCACCTAGAGCATCAGCAATTACCATCTCTGCTCTGAGCACATGCATGCTGTCTTTCAGTGTTTCAGGATTTAAGTTACTAAGAGAATTTAGAGATATGCAGTAGTTATCTGGAAAAACACCTTTTCTCTTACTTTGTGGAGCTGTGGTTCTCATTGGGAGCCATAACTGGAACCCACTGACAGTGCCTTACATGCCCAAGGGCAGATTCTTTTCAGCAAATTTAAGGGGAAGGGAATTTATGAGTCCAAGTACAACTGCTTAGTTTCAGATATAAGAGCTTTCAAAGTAATTATAAAAATGTTCTTGTTATTCAGCTTTGTTTTATTTGACTTGACAAAAAGTTCAGTGCAATACAAATAAGGGAGGGGAATAAGGTAATGTTTTGAGTGTTATGTAAAATATCGTTAATTTTTTTGCCTTTGAAAATAGGATATATTTTAAACTCCTATACAGATTGCCTGCTAAGTATAGAGAACTATCAGCTCTTAACACTTTGCGCTTAGCATGAGGTGTTTGCTTTTTAAAATGGCTGGCAAACAAATTGCAGACTGGAGGAGTGAGGGGGTTTTTTTTGAGTACAACACAGATGTGTAGGAGATGGAAAGTTAAAATTTGGAACAGCAAACTATTGAGAAAGTTGAAGGTTTCCTTTACCATTTTGTCTTGTCTTTTAAAATACAGTGAGATGAAAGGTGGTGTAGTTTCATTTGACTGACAGAATGAGAGTAGTAGTCAAATGTGTTTCGGGAGAGGAGGTTTTGAAACTGTGTCCTCATACATGTGTGTGGAGGCTGGGGCTGGACTACAGAGCAGTGTATGTTGGCAGGGATAGTATGAACAGCCCACTTTATTTTAGGAAGAGTTGGAAGGAGCAGCTATAAAACTACATTTTTTTGAGAAGGAACGTAAAGCTGAAGATAGCTGAATGCTTAGAGAAGGTGATAAGGGATCACAGTATCCTCAACAAAGGCAACTCTTGTATTTGATTTCAGGAAGGTGAGGAGGTGTGAGGTCTCTGCAGTTCAAAGCTGAGACACTGAGCATCCACATGCCTTGTGGATGGACCTTGTGTTGGTGTATAAGCAGCTGCAAGGCAGCATGGGGTTAACCTCAACTTATTGTAATGATGAAAACCTTTCAGTTTCAAAAACCTGGATTTGAAATGTATCATGAAAACCTTAGTAATTTGATTTTTATGCCTATAACACTATGTAGCCTAAGTCTTAAAGCATGACTGACATGAACCACAATTGAAGTAGCATGCTCAGGATTGACAGCTCTGATGTCAGTAGTAAGGCAACAATCCAGTTTTTCTTTCACTTTTTCTGTAGAAGCTTCTAGGTTCTTCTGAAAACTAACAAGGTCTCTACTTCGGGTACACTTGGGAGTTCTGGCAAGTTATCCAGTGATTTTTCTGTGCAGCTTCCTGTTCTCTGAAGAACATTCTCAATGAGGGGAAAATGGTAGGAAACTCACACTGATGTCTTGTGTGGGAACAACAAAAAAGGGTATTATTTGGTGCTATTTACATGCAGTATGTTTCTTTCGTAGCTGATGCTACCAAGATGTGGCTGTGGTTATGTATATGTTATCAATAATGAGCAATTGGTATTGTTTTCCTTATTCCTCTTATGATGCATTGATTTTTTTCTCCAATATTGACTATCTACTGTAAAAAATCCTTATTAGTTGAAGTCACTAACTCATGATACTTGTTCTGATGTTTCCCTTTCTGCTTAGCTTATTGAGGTTTGAGTTTTGTGAGGAAGAGACATTTGCTAATCAGTGACTGTGACTTGATCTCCTAGAAGGGCAAAGAGCTCTTCAGGTGTGGGGAGGGAGACAAGACGAGACATTGGAAAGTATTGGAAAGTGGATGGGTGTGTTGTTTTGTTTTTAGAGATGCTGACTCAAAAGGAAGAATGAAGCTCATTATTTTAGTGTTAAAGCTCTAACAAACTATTGAGAATATATAATAAGAGTTGAGCAAATTCATGCTTAATAAAGAATCACATACATTAATTAAACAATAAACAGGGTCCATATACACTCTTATTCTGTGAAGAAATGTCATTATTAGAGAGTAATTCATCAATTTTCATCGTAGTCCTGTTGTATATTTATTTATAATGTAAAAATGTAAGGGTTTTGCGCATTGATTTGTTTCTTTCCTTTAGTCAAATCTCTGTTTTTATAACAGGATCTTTTAAAAGGAGCATCCTGCTTCTGTTAGATGATCTGGAAAAAAAATCAATATATGAGGTGGCATACTGAAACATCTACTAGATGCATTGACTTAGTAATCTTTAATCCTGCATGTAAACAGAAAGAAAAATGCTGTTCAGTAAGACTGCTTTTTTTCTTACTGTTTGTTATTTTTCATCTTCTGGTAATGGGTTTAACTTCTGCAGTTTTTGTGTGCATATATATATGTACACATAAGAGTTCTTCTGAAGTGTCCTGTATTTATTTGCACCTGGAATTCTTCTACACAGAGTCACAGGAGAGAAAATCTTGTGCATCCCTTTGGTTCAGTGGGATTTATGGTCATGATGGGAAAAAGAATAATGGGATTGAGATTAAATAAAGGTCGAGAATTTTATGTCGGCATTACTGCACTGCTGTTGTTTCCTCGTGACCTTTTGCAGGCATGGCTCTTGCTTGTGCCTTCATTAAACTATAAAAACTCAACTCTCTTTGGATTTGTTTCTTATCTCTGAGGTTAACAGGGCATGAGCGCTGTCTATTTTGTGCTGCTCTGAGCATTCATCTTGAGCAAGTGCTGAATCTGGATGTGTATAATGGAAAGCTGTGCCATTACTGTGTTAATTTGTTGAATCTCTGCTAAACAGCACCCACCAGAACATTTACACAGGCTTGCCACAGATGAAGAAGATACTGTAAAGTGCAGATTTGTCAGTGTCATATCAGGAACTGCATTCACTTCATGTATTTTAGGCATTCTGATTAAATGTTTCAGTTCTGATGAAATCAGTTTTGAGGTAGTTTTATCTGTTTAGCAGTCCAAGGAGATAATTATGATATTAAATACCTGCTATTTCAGTTCCTTTGCTAAGATGCTTTAGTTGGTTTCTTTCACTCTTCTCAGTCCTGTTGTTCTGTCCTTTCATTCCTTTGAGATCTATTCCACTGACAATGCAGAAGTGCTGTCTTCATTCAGGAACCCAAATGCTGATGATGCTGTGTAGAGTAATATGTGATGGAATTGAAAAATATGAGCCTTAGGTAGTCTAATTGTTAGAAACCCTGATTTTATAGCTCTTCTAGAAGCCTTTGATCCTTAGCTGAAAACTCATCATTAGATGTCCCTTCCCTGAAGGGACCTGTGTTCAACTGCTTAAAGTTCTTCATTTGTCATCAATAAAAATGTAGAATTTTGAGATTGGACCCCCCAAAAAAGAAAAGTTTAAATAAAAACTTCCTCCTTTGCTATTACATGTGCAGTGTCATTTTCCAGCTGTTAACAAGCAGACAAATGAAGACAGTTGATATTTTGAGAATACCTGTAGAAAATGCTGCCATTCCCTGTATGCCATTCCCTGATGCCTCACTGGCAGGGAGAGTGCACAAATTGCATTACTATGCACGATTAGGTTCTCTGCAGGAATTCGTCTGACATCTGCCTACCCTGGTTGTCTTGGGCTCCCCTTGAGTAGAATGGAATAGGCACTTGTAAATTCCTCCCTGGGGAGGAAGTGACAGGTCAGAGAAGTATCCCAGCTCCCTGTGAGTGAGAGGGAAGCTGAGAGCTGCTGGCCTCAGAGGTGTGTGTTTACTTGGGCAGCTGAAGTTAGGCTGAATCTCACCCGTCCTGGTACACTGGAGGTGCTGTACCTGTCCTGATGTACTGCTCTGTAAATAAGGAGACAATTTGTGGCTGCCATCCCCACTTCGTGATGTGCTGAGAGCTGCAGCAGTTGCTTTACTCTGCACTGCTCAGGCTTTGAGGATGCTCAGGAGGCACAGGAAGGCCAGTTCTGGCCCCTCTGTGCACTGTTGAAGCTGCTGCTTGCGAGCCCAGAGGCAGGAAGATGGGTGCTGTTTACAAGTCAGGTTTACCATTTGTGTTGCAAAGGTTAAGTGCCAGTCTGCTGTCACACTTTCCCCTCTGTAGCAGTGTGTTGCTACTGGCTGGCAATTCAGGGAGCCATGGCTCAGCCAGGGCCTTTCTCAGAAACCTTTTGTTGACTCACAAAGATGTAGTCAGTGGGGGTTTTCCAGCGGCAGCAGTTTGTTCTAGGCTGCTGTCTTCCTTAGCATACCTATGGCCTTCCCTGATGTGTGCCTTGAAATGCCCCATCTAGGCAAGGGAACGCTGCTTGTGATCTGTCTTGTATGATGGGCAGGATGTGGCCCAGGCTGTTGGTTTGGTACCATGGAGTTGGTTGATAATCATTCAAATCACTTATCACTTCATTTAAGAAGGCAGACAAATTTCATAGGATGTTCTCTTTCAATTATAGATGCATTGATAAGTCATGAAGATACTCGTCATGCTCTTTCTGCTCTGGCTCTGAAAGCTTATTTTAATCATCAAAAGAATTACTGGTCCATTTATACTGTATATCACTATAACCTTTGAGGTTACAACACGTGCCACTTAAACACTGTTTGTGGTGTCTTAATTTTTGCAATATAGTGATTAAATAGAAATGTGGGATAGAGGTTATGAGAATTGCCAATCCCTCTTTTAGACAAGTCTGTGTAAGGTAAATGCATATATATATGGATTCCTGTGAAATCTGTCATTCAGCAAAGCATTTGGGACCAGGTTTGAAAATACTTTAAAAAACAAACAAACAAAAAACCACAAAAATAAATCATCAAGCTTCAGGCTTTTTATTTGAGTTCTGTTTTGATTATACAAATTGTTTATCTGTGTAGGGTATTTTTATTGCTAAATTGAGTGTAGTCATGTAGACTAAGACTTAACATACTGTATTAATTCTGTTTATTGGACCTTGATGTTGGGTGCATGTTTTGCCTATTATGTGCTTCCTGGTGAATGTAAGATTACTTTCCAGACACAACTAGAAGGTCACAGACTTAGCAGGCTGTGTAGCCCCCTGCTTTGGAGATGAAGCACTACTGATGCTCCAAAACTCTGAATAAGTGAAACCTCTTTTTCTGCATGATTTGCTAAATACAGGTAGTATTTAATCTTTGAGCAGTTTTCCTGCCAGAGCTGCCTTATGTAATATTTAATGCCTTATTACTATAACTATAATCACTGGGGGACAGGGACTGCCTTTTATCTTATGCTTTTAATGCACAGTGCATCTCTGAGCCAAATATCAAAGACTTTCTGCATTTTTTTCATAAAATAGAATTCTTTTTCTCCCAAAGGAAAAAAAATCTATCAAAATAGTATTTCGTTGGAATCCTTAAAACATGGTTAAACAGCAGAATAAGGAACAAAGGGGAAATGTATCCAAATAAGACCATGGAAGAGAGCATAATCTCAGGAAAGTTGAATTTTAAAATCACAAACCAAATATTTTTGAGGAGCAAACTGGCAAAGACAGAACAAGAAGAGTGAACATGTCACCCTTCATACAGACCCTGGCAGACTTTGTGGTAGGTTGCTGAATGGTCCATGTGTGAAAGGAACAGTTAAGAAACATAAGGCTGTATCACTGAAGCTTAGTTAGTGTTACGTGTGGAGAAGCTTAGGGGTGTTTCTTGTCCAAGTCTTAAAGTGTAATATACCTTAATCTATTGCTTAAATTATATTTGATGCTACAGAAAAATAACCTTAATCCTACAAAGGATTAAAACCTGTAGAGAACTGAAGAAAGAAAAATGAACGTTTTCAAGCGTAAAACTGAGCAGGTGAAATACGATACAGTGGGAAGAGCCCAAGAGCTTTCTGTAAGGGAATATATTTTGGGCTCCTCTCAAGAGGTCAGCAAATAGGCAAGGTGCAGTGATCCAGAAGAAGCAGTATGCTTGGCTTTTTGAAAAGATGCTTGTAGAAGCTGTCATCAAAGGCACTAAACATCTAAACATCTTGAAAGCTCTTTACTGTCTGATGATTTCTGATGTTAATATTGTTTTAAAAACTTGATCTCTCTACAGAATTTGGTATATGTGAAAAGATTGCCTGTTATAAATGCCTTTAGCCATTGTTTGCACTGTGAAGGCTCAAATCTATTTGAAAGAAAATACAGGTCTACTCTGTATTTTCTGCTTTTTTTCTTGTACAGATTAAGCATCCCATTTCATAAATATGTAACCATACTGTAGACTTGCAGAGATTTTGAACTATCTGTTAAAGCTAGGAGTAATTTTGAGAATGAAAATTTAATTATATAGAAAGTATTGCCTTTTTTTTTCCTTCTTCAGTATTTTGTTTTAATCAGATATAAATGTAATCCTCCATACCAAAATGAATTCCTTCTTATTGGTTTATGTTCAAGAGACTTTTAAAGTTGTCCTTTAAAATCCTAGGGTGGTTTTAATCAAGATTAAACATCTTTTTTTTTTTTTTTAGAAGACAGACTTTTTTGTTGTTTTTTGAAGATGATGATGTTAATAGTTTGTTTCAAAACATCTGTAGTAATGCTGTTTCTAGGACATAGATGGTCTGGTGCTACTGAGCAGAAAAGCATGTTGTTTGTCCTGTAGATAATCAGATGGTCTTGTAATTGTGTAGTGGTGTAGAGTCAAGTCAGAGTTCTTGGGTCCTGTTTTTGCTTTAGAAGGCTATTTATTCTTAATGTGTTGACATTTTAAATAAGGCTAACAGTGTTTCTGGTGGAATTCAGATCTCATGGCTTTTACTGTAAATGAGCCAGTTCTTAATGAAGTTCCAAGATAAATGGAGATAGTGTATTGAAGACTTAACACCATCCAACATTTCCATTTCCCATTCTTGATTTCCCAGCCCACCTCCCCCTGATTAGTTTCCTGCATGTAAATTTGCATGCATGGCCTAATTATGTTTTTTCTCCCTCTGTCTCTCACCTTCAGGAATGCAATATCAGTATTGTATTTGCTCGTTTTTCATCCTTGTCAAAATGTCCACATCTTTATCTCCTTTCTGGACTGTTATGTATGTCCCACAACTGGTCTCTGCAAAGGAAAGCAATCCATGCATGTCATTTCCAGGCCTGGCTCTACTGGTTTCAAGTTCATATAAAGAGCATTGCTTGGTTGTGCTGCAAATCTGTCTGCCCTCTTTAAATTTTGAACTGTGTTTGATGAAGCAGTATCTTACTGAAATCTCATTCTTACATGTCTATTAGATGGATATCTTGTTTGTCCTTCACATAGCCCTGTAGAGTATAGAAGTTAGCTCCTAATTCTTACAGCAACTGGACAGGATTTGAGCACAGTTTAAAATGCTGGCATCCCTGATTGCATTTTTGCTTGTTTTGTGAATGCCTGTTCAGTCAAGACAAGGAGAAAGGGAGATCCATTCCCTGCTTTGCCATGTCCCAGGCAACAGCACTTTCCCCTCTCCTGGTGGTGTATCCTATTTAACTCTCTATGCAACCCTGAGACAG
Organism: Cisticola juncidis; assembly: GCA_013400215.1. Taxonomy (NCBI): domain Eukaryota; kingdom Metazoa; phylum Chordata; class Aves; order Passeriformes; family Cisticolidae; genus Cisticola; species Cisticola juncidis. The sequence goes on from VXBR01011355.1 coordinate 2,360,938, forward strand.
CCTTCTGCCTAGTCCTGGTTCCCTGAGCTTGGCTATTATGCTTGTTTTGACTAACCTTAGCCTAAAGCTGTACAGTCTGCATAAGTTTGGCTCATTTCATGATGATGCAGACTATTTCTTGTGCTTTTCTTTTTTTGACCCACAGAAGAATTACTCTTAACAACATGCAAAAGTACAGTGATATCAAAGAACTGAAGTTCTGACCCTTGAAAAGGGGCACAAGTGCTCTGAACTCCTCTAGGCACATTAAGGGAATTTTCACTGGATTACTCTAAAAGATTGACTGGCTTTGTAAAGTCTTCTGAACTAAGGCTTGAGTGACTGCAGAGAATACAAACTAGAAGAGCATATAGTTAAATCCTCATAATACTCTAACTTTGTCTTCCTGCATACACTATTTGCTTCTGTTTTTCTTTTTAAAAGCTTTTTTTGCCTCTGGAGGCTTTCAAAGTGATGTTCTTTCTTTCCCAGGTTCCATATGCCAAAATAGTTAGCTTGGTCTGGATTTTTTTTTTGTGTGTGCAGATGATAGAGGATGCCACTGCTTTATTACGTGCTCCTCAGTGTTCTCAAACAAATAAGACAAGTAAAATTAAATGGTCTCAGTTGCTCCAAGTAAAAGCACTTCCTCCTTGCCCTGTAGAGCCATTTGTGCCCTTGATTTTGATCCACACAATTATGTTCTTAAGCAAAGACCAAGGCAATGACTGTCCCCCTGTACCTGCTGCACCATTTCCAGACCCATCCCTTCAAGAAAGATGTTGAGGGGCTGGTGTGTGTCCAGAGAAGGGCAACAGAGCTGGGGGAGGGTCTGGAGAGTAAACCAGTGAGGAGCAGCTGGGTCTCTAGCCTGGAGGAAAGGGTGCTCAGGGGAGACTTAGCACTCTCTAAAACTACCTGAAAGGAGGTTGTAGCCAGGTGGGGTCAGACTGCTCTGGCAGGCAACCAGTGACAGGAGTAGAAGAAATGACTTCAAGCTCTGTCAGGAGAGGTTCAGGTTAGATATTAGGAGGAATTTCTTCACTGAAAGGATTGTCAACCATTGGAATGGGCTCCTTCATGAAGCAGTAGAGTCATGACCTCTGGATGTGTTCAAGAAATGACTGCTTTAGTTAACAGGGTGATGTTCAGTGAAAGATTGGACTCAATGATCTTGGAGTATTTTCCAACCTGAACAATTTTATGATTCAATGAAAAGGGCATACATTTGGATGGATAAAGTTAAAATACTGCAACAAATTGAATAGTCTTAAAGAAACTAGTTGTCATACTTAGGCATAGCACTGTATTTAAGTGTAAGGTGAATTAAATAAATTCAGGCCTTAAAGAAAATCCTAAATCAGGCACATCAGGTTGTGTGGCTTAGGTGTAAACTTCCCGAATTTAGGCAGGTCAACACTTTCCTCCTAACCTTAAAGAGCTGTGATGTCACCTCCCTCCCATGTGTCAGACAGTGGCCTGCTCCAGCTGTAACCTGCCAAACCACTCCAAGGCAGAGGTGATGGTGCAGAGTGCTGTGATGTTGGGTTGCTGCTTGGGGTGTCTCTTACTTTCCTTGCACCAGCAGTCACAGGGTGGCCCTCCCACTCCTCTCTGCCTTGCCCAGTCACTGTACAGTCCCTTTCCAGGGCAGGCAAGAAGGTGACGGATCTGCTGTGCCTTTGTGCAAACGTAAAATAGAAATCCCCAAATAGGATCTGCTTCTTGCAGGCTTGAGCTATTTTGGTTAGGCACACTCTGGATTACACGTACCTACACACACAATTTAGTAATTCTGTTCCCAAGGCCAAATATTTCTACTTCAAGCTATTTTGGTACAGCGAGTAGGATGAAAATTTTCTTACTAAACCTTGAAAAGTAGTCAGAAAACAACCTAGTATTTTCAAATACCATGCTTGAGTGTGTGACAGACTTGCTGGGTGAGTAATCTACATGAGTTATCCATAGAATACTCACTGCTTTGTTATTGGAATACTAAATCATGCGTGCTGTAGATTCATAGACTCTGTAGGGGCTCTGATGGTTTGTTCTGTTCTTTGCCTCTCAGGTGCCATCAGCCCTGCACCATAGCTGCACACTGCTGGCACATTCTATTGAGTAGGAAATTCTTGCAAATAGATTTCAGAGGGGCAGTCTGAGCACGAGCCTTGCTGCAGCAGTGTGGAGGTGTTTCCAGCTGTCACAGGCAGCAAGCCACTCCTCGTGGAGACACAGCCTTGCATGTGGCCATTAATGGGTTTCTGCACCTGCACAGAGCCTTCCTGTGGGGGAATCCAGCTGTACAGATCCATTGCAGGATAAAGGCACAGAGCTCTGTGATCCTATACACCTCCACTCCTCACATCACATCTGATGTGTCAGATCTACAGTGTAATGATTAATAAGTCTTTTTTTTTGCTGCAGAAGTTTAAAAACAGAGCTGTTATACTTCAGGCTCTATACTACTTACAAAATTCCATAATTATGTCTTGGCAGGGTAATGTCTTAATTTCATTTAAATAAATTGACTCCCCAGGAAAAGCTGCTATACTGAGAATGAGCTTCATTTGTCATTTACAAATAAGTGAATTTCATAACAGCTTGAATGCCTTATGTTGAGCTGCTTATTTCTGATTTAATGAATAATGGAAGAACTGGAGGATACTTCATGGTGGGTTTTTTGATTTGTTTTTTCACTGCATAATTTGATAAACCTAATAGATTTTAATAATTCTGAAGTCAGAGACAAGCTCCTGTTGCCCAAATCCGTATTCCACATGTTGTGAAACAAATATGTGTGATCCACCCTTCCTCAAGCCAGTTGACCAGAAGAAATATACAAAATGATGAAGATCCCTTCCACTTAAAAAAACTGGGTATTTTTGTATGGAAATTAGATTCTGATCACCAGAAGGCAGTTATCAAAAATATCATTTGCTCGGCTGCTCTAAGCTGGCCCAGTTCCTCTCCTGTGGCTTGGATCTTGAAATGAAAGTAATACAGTTACTTCTCACACTGCTGTGGTTCCAATCAGATATGTAGCTATGCTGATTATCACTACTTAAATGTGCCTGGTTTTGATTGCCCTATTGCCCTAGGAAAATAATGCCGCAGTATGTTGGTTATTTTTGTTACTGAATTTGAAGCTGCTGTAGCATAGAAGCAATAGCATCCAAATGATCTCCTCTGCCGTAATTATGTATAGTAGATGAGAGCATAGCACTACTCATTGCAAAAGGGAATTTGTTCTAAAATTGACTGTAAAGTGCTATGAAAACATTTCTTTAGCAAAGAGGCAATTTTCTTTTTAAAGGACTGTGTGCAGGCTCACTCCAAATTAGCTGCATTAAGGTAATCACAATATTCACCAAGTAAAAACTGTATGTTTTGTGTACAGATGCTCAAGGGCATCCTTTTGTATTGAAATGATGGCTGCAGAACTAGTGACTGAAGAACTCTTTTGTTATGGGTAGGTTTTTTGGTGTGGGTTTTTTTGTTGCCTTTTTAAGAAAATTTTTCTTCTGATGTTATTTATAAAGAAGGAGCAGATCTACAAAGTTGGCTGTGTTCCTTCATCTTGCTTTCAGTGATGTAGTGCAGTAATGTGAGGCTTTTAATTGGCCTGTAAGTTGGGACTCTGCTGTGTGTGTGGCTCTGTTTGCTCGCTGAAGCAGCAATGAGCTCCCTGAATGGTTCTGCTCACTGGGTTCTCACCGCTGACAAGAGCCCACAGCGCCCGCAGCCTGCCCGCAAGGACCCCGAGCCTTTCCCCTCTCCTGATCCCATTTATCAGGAGAAGTTTTTACATCTTGACAACGCTTTGCTGCTCAAGCAAGCCTGTCACCCTCAGTCTCTGAGCTTTGCATTTAAGTGGCTTTGCTATCCAAAGACTTACTTTGAAAATGGTGTATGAAGTAGAAATTATGGATGTTTTGTCTTTGTAACATGAGATGTTGTTTAGAAGGTGGCAAATAAGGCTTTAAAGCTTGAAAGCAGAGAGATTTGAGGACTCAGAAGTGGTAACTTCACAGAATTAAATGTCTTGGCAGATAAGTATAGGTGGAGTGAAAAAGGAAGAAATATTCCATAATGGGGGTTCAGAGACTGTCAAATCCAAACAGCTTTAGCCAAGGATGAGAAAGTGAGATAGTTTTCCAGTATACCATAATTATAAATTTACAGATGTGTTATTTCTCAGTGATGTAATAGATTCCATTTATAATTTCAAAATTATCATCAGTGATTTTTCTGTTTTATGAAATGCAGTGAACACTTTAGAAAGAAATACATACTAGACTTGCTGGTTGTAAAAGCAGAAACAAACTGAGAATTCTTCTATCCAAGGAGGCAATCAGCAAACTTGAGAAGACTCATTTTAAAGTTAAGGTTATAGTTCTTACACTGAAAAAAAAAAAAAAAAAGGAAGTCATCTGTACCTTTCTACTTCTCTTTCTACTTCTCATGGAAAACATAAAACCTGATAGAATTCTGAGTCATGCCACAAGATAAGCTAACTTTAGTCATAATAAAACAGACGCCCAGTACCTCATCTATGTATCCTTGAATCCTTTTAGAGAAAAACATACTGACGATGTTCTAGTTTGGGTCAGGTCATTGCAAGGATATTCAGATATGCCAGTTACTTGCAGATTACTTTGATATCATGTTGGGGTGTGTGTTAAGTTTTAAGAACCAATCAGAAGTACTTTGTAAAAACTAATTCAGTCTTTGCTTTAAGGTACTTCTGGTGCACTGGCATTGGTTTCAAATTTTTTAAACTTAATTTTTACCATTTCTTTGTTCCTTAAGCAGTTAAATATCAATGCTTATATACACCTGAAGTGTAAAGCAAGGCTTGCAGAAAACACTTCAAGTTATATTTCATTTGTTCTTCTGATTGCCACATTTCCTTTAGCCAAACCACTTCAATTGCTCTTGAAGAGATGGTGTTAGTATTCCCTTTTTATAGCTTTAACTGTTACAGTTATAAGAGGGTTATTTACTGAACAGTGTTTAACTGGGTATAACAAATTAATATTGTTTCAAGTAATTTCCTAGATACATTTTGATTAAGATATGTCTTGAAAGTTTAAAAATAGAGGCATATCTGTATTTTAGAATCCAACACAAATTGATATGGAAGTGTGACGTTGAAATATTGGTGTGCACTTTTTATATAAGAAATCATGTAATCAAATAAAATTCAACAGATGGTTTCTAAAAGCCCTGTGTGATTTAGGATCAGTTTGGTTTTTAATTTTGTAGCTGAATAATAATCCCTCAGTGAAGTTTAAATGATGGAGGGATCATAAAGAGAATTCTTTAACACAGGTAAGAACAGTTTTACACTAGAGCATTTATTTCCCATCTCTCAGTTAAGGCTATTTTAATTGAATATTATATAAATGTAATACTGAAAGCTCTGTATTGACATCTGGATACTGATTAATAGCTGATATTTTTTCATCAAATATTTCTGGACTAATTTTGTTCAAAAAGAAAAATAAATCTATTTTCACGTTCAGTTGAATACAAAACATATTTCTGGTTCTTGTCAGAGAGCACCTAGATAAAGTTCTATAAAATGTCACCTTTGAAATATTTATATTTTAATACTGTATAATTCATTTGTTTGCATTGATTCTTTGTATTCTTCTGTTGGAAAACAAAGGGACTCTTAGTGTAAGAAGTGAAAAATTATGCTTGCACTTCTCTTAAATAAAATTGACAATAGTATCTAATCTAGACAGCTACTGTAAGGAAATGTGTTCTTTTCTACTGTAATTTTAAGTCTGTCCTGTCTTAATGCACACGGGTGAAAAAACCAGCAGTGTGCTTTTGTGTTGTGTTCCAAACATGCATAAATATGAGCTTTCTTTGACTTTAATTAGCACAATTGCCTCAGTTCATTGCTCCTGACTATGCTGCTGTCCTGCGTACAATACTCCAAGACTTCACTGCAGGTCTGCTTTTAGAGTTTTAGTAGGAAAAGAATATCTACCTCTTGTTTGTGCCCTTTCATCTGTGCTGCAGCCTGGTCTTCTGCTCACATCTTCTGCCCCACTGGGTATCAGCAGGCACTTGTTTTTATTTCTCTGTTCTTCCTGTTGGCATTTAACCTGGAGAAGAGAAGGCTCAGGAGGACCTCGTCACCATATTCCAGTACTTAAAGGATGGGTACAAAGAGAATAAAAGCTCTGTCTTCTCAAGTAGGTACCTGGAGAAAGCAAAAAGGAATGGTACCAGGAGAGGCTTTACCTCGATAAAAGAAATAATTTTTTTTACAGTGACAGCAGTAATTACTCACTGTAACAAGCTCCTAAGGGACATGGTGGAGGCCCTGTCACTAGATGTGTTCAAGGTGGGTTGGACAGGATGTTAGATAATCTCATTTGGGCTCCCTCTCTCATGGAATATGAGACCATATTGGACCAGATGATCTTTCGAGGTTCTTTCCTCCCTGGACAGTGCTGTGGTTGTATGAATCTCCAACCCTTCAGAGGACAAACTGTCCAAGGCAGCAACTACATATTTGCAGTACCAAAACTGAAGTTTTGGAGTAGGAGCTGATGTGTGATTCTTGTAAGGAAAGCCCATGTGCGTTTTCTCTGTGAGGCCTGGAGCTGCTCTGGGTCAGGAGCACCAACCTCATGTCTGGCAGAGGTTGTGACACAGCCCATGGCAGTGTCCAAACCACCTTCCCTTGTGAATGGAGTGGTGTGGGGTGGTATATCCCAGCTCACCCCTGGTCACAGTGTATGGTTCATTCCAAGTCTGTCCCTCCCTGCAGTATCATGTATCTGTNTGGGGGAGAGACTTTATGGTTCTGAAAAATGACTGTTTTGTAGCTGCAAGCTTCTCAAGTTTCCCAAAACAGCGAGCACATGTGGGGTGTGTGGGTTTGCTTACAGCTGGAGTGCTGGAGCGTGCCAGCCACCTCTGACAGCAGAGTGCTGCTGGCACTTGCCCTGCCAAGGATGTCACAGCAGCCCTGGCAGCCCCTCGGGAGCTTCCTGGGGCACTCTGTGAGTCAGGGGAGGGGTGTGTGATGGGGGTGCAGGACAGTTGTGCTGAAAGCCTCAGGGCTGCAGGAACAGTGTGCTGGAAGTGGCAGATGGCATTCTGTTGGAGAGGTACGGTTTTGAGGGGAGGCAGGAGCTCCTGCAGATTTGTGCTGGGAAGTGGGAAGGTGTGGGACATGCCAGAGAAGAGGCAGAGCCTGAAGGCAGGGAGCGGGTTTTGATGTAACTTGAATTATTTCAAGAAAGAAGGGGAAAGGTAGGGAGAGGACATCTTTATCTACTTCTTGCTCTCTCTTTAATAGTAAGAGAGGAAAACTGCTTAGAATGAGGAGAAACTGCAGAACTCAGCGTACTGGTACTCTCTACAGCCAAATTCCATTGAGGTGGAAACAGGTAATGATCCTGGTAACACCGAAATGTCTTCCCAGAAGCACTGTATACATATTTGTATTTCTCAGGTGTATACAAATATAACTTGCTTTCTTTGCTAACTAAAGCATAGGGCAACACTCACCACCACTGAAGTTTAATGAGCATATTGTTCTTTATACCTCATAATTCTTAACGTGGCTATAACATGCTCAGTGCTGCCCATTTGGCTGATTCCTGGTTTGCCTTGAACAAGGAGGTTATGGCAATAGTTTTTCCAGTGATACCTGAGAGAATTTTCCTGACCTTAAGACTATTTCCAGGCCAGGATGCTCACCAATTTTCAAGGTTAAATAAGCTGCCATGAGATCTCCAATGAATAAACAAACAGAAGAGATGATTGAAAAGATAGGTGTTGACACAGCACTACTATTTATCACTGTGATTATAGAAAACTGTTCCAGTTTTCATGGGTTTTGTTTTTCAATTTCTGTCTTCCTCCTTCAACCATATATATGTATGTGGGAGGAATCTTATTTATCTAGTGACACATAACTCTTTTTCTAAAACTTAATATTTATTCTTCATACTGAAAATCAATCTAAAATGGCTGAGTAGGAGCTAATCCAGTTTTTGGCTCTTCATATAACAGTCAACACTTCTGATGGAACTCTGCCATCAAGAAAAGTAATCTTAAATTAATTATCTGCTCACTATATAAGGTATATATATTTGCCTGGAAAGACAGTATTTACAGAGTGCTACTCACTGATTCTTCTGTAGAAGTTAGCTTTGTATAAATCACAGTAATTGACCTATTAATTTTTCACAAAGTGTGGAAAGTGCTTAGAAAAAGCCTGCATCCACTTCCAATGAAAGGAAAGAAACTCAGTTGCCAACATCACTAGCTGCTGATGTATTTGTCCAAAGTAATTTTGAATGCAACTGAATATTCTTTATTCACACATTTTTTATATTAGTAAAAGGAGGAAAACATAGGATCTCTTCAAGTAGTGTTTAGGAATGTTGTCTTTGAGATTATCATGATGTTTGCTTAAGTGGTTGTCAGAAACATCCTTAAGAGCTCCTCTTCAACAGAGAAAAGGAAATAATTGTGCCTTGTCTGAGGCAGTGGCAGTTATAGACAAGACTCAGGAGAGGCTGTACTTTACTTTTTACTCAAAATAAACCTTGCAGAGTGTTTTCTGAAAACAACTCTTACTGCTGGCTGTGGTATTACGGTTGAAAAGAAGAATGATTTGGTTTCCCTGCTGTTGTTTTTCTCAGCTGCACTGTGCAGGATATTGTCTCCCATCTGGCTAGATCTTTATAATATTAATAAGGAGAGTTGTTTGCAAAGCAGGCTGATTTCATTTGCAACTTGAATGCTTCCTATTTTCAAATGGAAACCTTTCATATTTCCTCCTGGCTCTACCTTTATCAATTTCAGAATTTGCTGTGTTTGTATGGGGTTGTCCTGTTCTGTTTTCATTAATAAGTGGATCTTTAACTGGGTTTTTATAGACCTATCACCTTGGACTTTTAGAGCTGCAGGGTTTTTTAGGCAAGTAGCCCTGATCTTTTAGCTGAACTGCCATGATGGATTACACAGGGTAGGAATCTGCCCTTCAGCAGATGTGTGTTCAAAACACCCTTCATCCTAAGTCTTGCTTTTTAAAGTGGCAAAATAAAAATACTTCATTTCATCACTCAAAACCTGATAATTCTCGTTGACGTTCCAGCCTTTAGTTTGGAGAAATGTTGATGAACAATATGTCCAAAAACTTAGCAAGAAGGTGAGAGGTTAATACAAAGCGAGGTGGGGAAACTGAAAACATCCTGTATAGGTTTAACATTTTCTTTCCCCTGAAACTGTTTTTATCTGATCACTTCTCACTTATTAAGCAGGAGCAGCTGCTGGGTTCTTGGGATGTGCATGATGGACCAGAATAGCTTTTCCTTCCCTTCTGTTAGCAGCTGGTGGCCTCTGTGCAGTGAGCAAATGGATGGTTTGCTGGCTTCTGGTTACTTATGCACCAGCAGTCATTTCTAAGTGTTAAAATTACTTATGAACCTCTTTTATGTATAAATTATTTGACCCAGCATGATCATAGGCATGGGTAGTGGGCATGTGTTACTTAAGATAAAAATAGAAGAATGTAATAATACCAGTTTTAAATAGTTTAATTTTCTGTCAAAAGTACTTCACATTTGATAATCATCTGTTAAGAAAACAAGAGAGAGAAGTAAATATCACTATCCAAAGCTTGTTTTGTTTTTAACCAATTCACATAACAGTTGGTCTTGATGAGACATTTGTGTTTAAAAATACCTGGAACCTGGTACACTACTTGCTATTGACATAGCTATTGTTTTACTCAGTTGTTATCTAGTGGGCAGAGTAGTTATCACCCTATTACCTTTTTGTTGTTGTTTAATTGTTGTTGTTTTATGCAGTGAAAAGTCATCCTATTTTATGTCGGTTAGTGATTCTTGGAAGCCAGAAGTGGAAAAGAGCATGCAGGTTTCTGTTACAGTAAAAGGGATGAGAAATAAAAAGGAGCCTGCAAGAAGGTCAGTGTTTACTGTTCCTGTGGTTTTCCAGGGCTGCTCAGTGTGCAGGCTGTGCTCTCCATTTACAACGAAGGAGGGCCAGGGCTGTGAGTTACAGAGATTTGAGATTTGTGGAGTTGAGCTCTTTGAAGGTTCTCTCGTGTGGAACAAAGGAGTAATTCAGTTTTGTGCACTGACAGTAATGCAGCACAATTTCTGTGCTCACTGCCCCAGCACTGCAGAGAGGGAATTGCTGTGCCATGCCAGTAGGAGGTCAGCTGAATGCAGGGACCCAGCCGGGATGGGCTGGAGACGGGGCTACAGCGGCTTAGCCCAGAGGTCCAGCCGGTCTGCAACCTCATTCCGGATCTATCCTGATGGCATTGGCCCCTCCTCCGTGCCAGAGGTGTCAAGGGAGGGGTGTCCTGTGTGAAAACCCTCTTGATAATACAGTTCATGAAGAGGGCAAATGGTGCAGGGTAATTTCAGTGTCTGCCCAAAACTCTGTGCAGTCCAGTAGATCTCTTACTGTGTGGGTGCTCAAGGTGCTTGGCCCATGGCTTTTGTGGGGATACCTGAGATCCTGGTGTGTTTTGGTTTTTGTTTTGCTTGCAAATTCCTTTGGATTAACTCCTTCTGTTGTCCAGTGCCTGTGCAGTTTGTAAGCAGCAATAATTAAGGACTTCACAAGTAATTTTTAATACCTTTAGCAACTATTTATCTCTTGTAATTTAGTTTAGATTGCCTAATTAATGAGAAATTATTTCAATCAATCATATGGAACTTACCTGCTACAGCCCACTTATTTTTGAGGTAGAATGTAATAGCACATGTTTATATGTGGTAAATCCTAAATATATTGAAAACAGAAAAAAAAAAAAAAGATGAAAAGACAGTCTAACTTGAATAAACTTGGTAGACTGCTGAAAGATGAAAAAGTTAGTCCATTGATTATTGTATATTTCCATAATTGTGTTGCACACTTGAGTCAGTTTATCCCTAAGGTATAGCTGAAAAGATATTTAAAAAAAACCACAAAACTTCTTTAGTTTTGTAGGATCCAGAATAGGAATTGTTTTAAAGAAATAATGATGTTCTTGGTATGAGGAAAGTTTTGTATGTGTCTCTACTCTGTAGCTGTAATGTCAGCTCTGGCAGCCAAAGAAGTGAACAGTCTAACTGGAAAACACAGTGGGACATTAAGGGCAAATATAAGGAGTAAATTATAAATAGAAACTCAGACACTGAATTACTGAACATGCAAGATTTAATGGTACAAATGTTAAGAACTGAAGTACTATATAAAACTAGAACTTAACATGTTTTGTGACATGAAAAGAAAAACAATCAGATAGGAAAGAACATAGTTTAGTAAGGGTTTTAGTGTTGGTGTTGGGGCAGGGAAAGGTGATGAGACAGGCTGTTAAAAGAATTAAACCAGGATTATTTTACTATTTTTTGGGGCAAAGTTTTAAGCTTTGGACTGCAAATTCCTACAAAATAAAGTAATGTTTGTTTTATTTGCAGAATCAGCCAGGTTAAAATTTCTGCTAGTAATTGTCTTATTAAAACCACAACTGCAACACCTCAGAAAAGGGGGAGAGGGAGGGACAAAGAACAAGAGAAAATTAAAAAGTAAATTTTAAATAGAAAATACCAGCTAACCCTTATACAGGCTAAATTGTAGACTTACAATTCTAAACATGCGTTAGAAGGAATTAAGCCAACCAGCCTCTATCTTCCAAAATGTATAATTACGTTGTATTACAAGTAGATAATTTAATTGCTAAATCATCATTTGAGTGTTTTCAAAATGAATTAGAACAAAGTATTGCCTGCCAAGCGTATGCGACCTTCAATTCCTCACATTCATCATGCATTTATCTCTATTGAAGAGCTTTCTTTTTATCCCCACAAACTCATCCACACCACGTGTTACTAGACTGTCATAGCATGAAATAAATCTGTGTGCCAAAAAATCAGGCTGCGTGATTAGATTTGGTGAAGTCAGTGTGGCATCTTACACAGGAGCAGGTTGAGTGGAAATTCAGCCATCATCAACCTTAATTCATTTATGCTGAAGTTCATTTGTGCAAATAATTATCTTTGTTTCTTTTTAAAGCTCAGTATGTTTCCTGGAAATATTTTTTCAAACTCCTCTGTCAGCCTCTATCTTTTTAGCTAAACTGTGAGGTTTTGATAAACTGCAAGCACTCCGTTTCTCATTGTGCTTTTTATAAATAACCCAAAAGTCTATCACTGAAAATTATTCTGCCGTTTTTGTTGGTCAGTTTATCTTGGCAGTTTAACATTGTAACAATGGATTAAGCTTCTTTTACAGTTCCCATCTTAAATGTTGTCTCTGCCTTTATTTAAGCCTGTCAGTTTAAGTGTCAGCCAGTTAATTAGATGAATATCAGTATAGCATAACATCATATGTCTTTTTCCTGAAATATTTAAACTGTGTGTTTAAATTTGTGTTTTGGCTGATCTATGTCCTCTCATTTTTATTGTTACCTTTATTCTAGCTGAGTTATTCAGAAAATGTGCAGAAGAAGCTAGAGATTTTTCTCTGAACTATTAGGTTATCAAAAAACATAATATGCAGATTTCTGTATTTGTTCTTTTTAGAAACTAATGAGTTTTAATAGATTTTATTGAGTCCTTGTGGATTTTCTTTTCACCCAAGGCCATCATGTTCTGAGTAGCTGGGGCCTTGAAAATAGAAAGCTTTTATTGATGTAGGGCACTGTATACTGAATATGCTGTATTTCTTTCATGCAAATGAATAAGGATTTTGATGCAGGTTTTAAGTGTCTTGCTACAATTTCAAGAACTGTTGTCTGTATTGCTTCAAAAAGAAATTAAATGTAGAGGATCACACCTATTTGTCCATCCTCCTTTGTTCTCACCAATAATTACCTGTTGAAGCCATCAGTCAACTTCAACCATATTTGTCCTAAATGACAATCTAAAGGGTGCTGTGTTCCTGCAAAGATGATAAAACCAGGTGATGCCACAGAACACAGTAAAAGCTCACTCTTATGTTACATGGCCTAAAATCCACCACTTTCAGGGGGGAATTGTTTATGAATGACCCTGACCTCTGAGAACACTTCAGCAGAGGATCTGGTGTCAAGGCACAGCCATGTAACAAATTAGGCTTTTCAGTGCCCTGTAGAGGGTTGTTTGTGAAGTCACTTGTTTGAAGAATTTAAATTACCAAAAAATAAAAATTTGTGGGCCAGATTTCTAGCTCTGTCCTTATTTATGAATGAGAACAGAAATTTGCTTTTCAAAGTGCAACAAAATCATTTTCAAGAGTATACAGAGGCGGAAGGAATAAAGCAACACTTTGAACCAAATAGCTTTTCTTATACTGTGGTGGAAGACCCATATGAGCCTCTTAAAAGACATCTGTCATTTTGGACAAATATAAGCTACATTTTTTTTTCTTAAAACATTTAAAGTCATGTTCTGCTTGTTTTATGCCCAGAAAGCAATCTGGCCACAGATCTGATGTTGAATTACTGACTATAGCACTTACATGCCAGCTTTGGACTTTGTCCTGAATCAAGTCACTCATTCTCCAGATGGCTGAAGGTTCAAGAGAAATACTCCAAGAAATGTCATTCTATAAGTACCTGTGTTTTCTTAAAAAATTATCTGCTGGGCCAGTGTGTCTGGTCTTTGAAATGAGTTCTGGTAAAAGTGAAAAGAAAACACTGTACCTCTGGAGTGCACGTGTATGTGCAAGGACCTGTTTGTGTCTAAAGGCTCTAAAATGCTCTGGGCATGGGAATACCAGCGGAGTCTCCATGGTTCTCCCCTGATGCCTGCATTGTCTGCTCCTGCTCAGGACCTCCCCTGAGCGAGGGCAGAGCAGACTTTTCACAGCAGTGAAAGCTGCACGTGTTTGACTGTAATATTAACTCCATCTCTTGACTTGTTCCTCTGTGGGCCACGAAGGTCACAAAAGAAAGTAGGAGACACCAGTGCAAACTGGAGTTTCCCTCCATCCTGTGTAGTGTTACCATACATCACTGCAAAAGTTTAGATGAGTTTTGACAGAAAATACTGAACACAGGATTTGATCTCTGTGCTAAGCACTCCTTACTGCAAAGCTTAGTGACCCACTATGTTTTAATTGGCCTCTGTGTTGGCCTAAGTGCTGTCTGCCCTGGATTCAGTGTATGTTTTCATCTTAGCATATCATTTTAGCACTTTGCATAAGTTTAGTCACTTTATATTGTGATTTATCCTATAATTTTATAGATTTTTGTAAATCTTTGTTAATGCTCCAAATTCTTACCCGTAAAAAATCTCAACCTTTTTTTTTTTGAGACTTGAAAAATCAGTGGATGCATAATCCACTCACCTCTCTTGTGTGTAAAATTTGAGTTTGGTAAATTATCTTTATCATTCTGTAGGTCAGGAGCTCCATGAATAATGTGATCTGTGTCCCGAGTTTGCATAAGCAACTAACACAATTTATAGCTGGAACTCAGTAAATAATCCCCTGAGAAGTTACAGATTAAACAAAGATTTATCTTTTGCAATGGTAAAAAGGCAGACTTAATCTTTTTTTTATATTTGTTAAGGTATTGAATCTCTAGATAAATTCCACTTAAGAACATCGGTTCACATAACTCTTTCAAGGGATGCAGAAATGTTCAGCCCTGTTTGTGTATCTGACCATCTCCATGCTGTCTCTTGCCCTTGAAAAATAATCTTCCAAGTACTAACCTAATAGATCCAAGGTCTTCTGTTTCCATAAAATGCAAACATTGTCAGAATGGAGCAGGATTTATGCAAGGGGTGTGGGACCAAACGTCTCATTTCTCACTGTTCCCTCACTGACCTGGACTCCTACAGGCTGCACCAGCCCCATGCATGAATGAGGTTGCCTGGGTCAGTGTTAAGGCAGTCTCCACTTTGAGATATTTCCTAGACTTCTAGAAAACCCAGGTAATTCAGGCCCTTTAATACAGTTCAAGGTTCTTGCTTTTGGAGCTGTGTTCTTCAGGAGCCTTGACTGGTTTTTAACAGAGACAATTAACACTTTCTGTTTACAGTGGCAAATATTAAATAGTTGGATCAAGACCAGTCATAATAAATGATTGTACAGAGGTGCATACATTGCATACAAAAGGATGTATGTTAATGTAATCTTTTTGTTCTCTGGGGCAGAAAGGTTGCCAGCATGTGGTCAGGTCTCAGCAGTGTCTCGTAGGTAGATTTGCATGCACTGAAACTTTTGTGCTTGGAATTCCTTGAGTTTCAGAAGCTCATAGCTAAAGGACAGATAGAAAAGTAAGCAGAAGTCCCAACAAGGACATGCTGGGCTCTTGATGGAAGACCTAGAATGATTAGATTCTCAGATGAGATTATATAAATGCCAGAGGGAAAAGTTAATGTTCTGGATTGAAAAGGATATTTGGATCCCACCACTGAACCATATGTTTTATTAAGAGTTATGTGTAGGGGCCAAGACTGAGGGATGCAAAAGCAGGAGCTTTGTGGAATACACTTCTATGAATTGACATTGACCATAAATGTCATTAAAACTGTATGTCTATATATAATGTTATAAATATGAACTGTGTTGGTGTAGTTCATCTACTAAAATGGAAGAAAAAACGTTAAGGCAAACATTTAATTGTTAAAGGTTTTCTTCCCTAGGAGGATTTACTGTGCACGTTCCTAGAATAAATTGTTTTGATTTTGATAGTCAATGGGTGTTCTCCCAGAAATAAATAACTGGGAAAGATAATTAGTGTGAACCAGAGCAAAAGCAACATTTAACTGTTGCTCCTAAACATAGCCAAGTCCACAGAGGATGGAGTTCACTTGATCATGTGTGCTGTGGATTAATCAGCTTTGCTTCTTTTTATTTTGGAAGGTTTTGCCAAATCACGGGGAAAATGTGCTTTCTACATCTGGTGCTGGTAGCTGCTTCTATGTGGAATAATACACTGTTCCAGCAATGCATGAAGTGTGGGTAGAGCAAAGTGGAGTTATTTAGGTTAGTCCTTGATAGCTGCTAGTAAGTCAACAACACTTATTTTTTAATAGAGAGATATATATAAATGCAAAATTGCAAATGTATTCTTCTTTTGTTAAATGCTTTATATTCACTTTGCTCACCACAAAGAACAGAACAGAAACATCCTGAAGATTTCTCCAAATCTTCACTCTTGGAGGACAGAGTACAGTGATAAATGAAGATAATATTAAAACTTATTATTACTATCTAGGGAAAAATAATTTAGACCTGCTGTGGTAATAAAAAGATATGCTGGCAACTCCTCATGCCTCCATAAGCATTGTTAGGGGCAGGTGTGTTTTCTTGGTTCTCTAACTGCATCTTTGCTGCACCTCAGAGCAAATCCCAAAGCACTGGTGTCTCTTTTGCAGTTTCTATTAAATTAGACTTGAAATGAAAACAAAGCTAGTAAAAGGAATATGCAGAACCATCCCTGTACATACATGTGCATTGGAAAGTTTATGGTCTGTGCTGCGCTGTTCAAATTGCCACCTCTGAAATGGTCACCCACCGAGTCTCTGTACCCAAGTGTGATTCTCTTATTTGTAGATTGTTTTGTTTTGTTTTATCATTTCTTCTGTGATTAGTTTTCAATTTTTTAAGGACAGTTTGTGAGAGCATATTGATAAATCCTTATCATTTTCACTTCAGGTTCCAAAAGAAAACTTTCTGGCTGATGCTGGTTTAGAAGCAAGCTCTAATTTTTTGTCATGCTTTTTTTTGGGTACCTGGACAAAGAAGTTAATTAACAGTTTGATTATAGGATTTTTAAAAAAAATCTTTATTGGCTGCCCCGTCTGCAGGCAATCACTTTGTTGCAGAGATCCAGGGCTTGCAAAAAGGCCATAGTGGAAGGCAGGACAGAGACTGCTGGGGCTTCCTCCAAAATGCCATCCTGTGACCTTGAGTCAGGTGAAATTAGAGATTTGTGCTGTTATGGACTGGTGCTGTGATGAGGAGCTCTGGCAGCTCAAGAATGGCCTTCAGCAGTGAACTTCAGTACCCTGAACTGGCACTGAAGTGCACTGCTGAAGGAACTTGACATGTTCCAGGTAACTGCCACAGTAGGATCATCATTCCAATCTCCCCCTTCTCCATGAAGCAACATTTTAATGCTGAGTGCTGATGTGGGGGCTCTGAGGGTGTCTTGCCTGGTGTCTGGAGGCAAGACAGCCACCCACTGCAGAGGGGAGGGTGGCCAAAGAGCCTGAGCATGAAGACAGGAGTTCTCCAAGTTACCTGGGTGCTCCAAGTTACCTGGGTGCTCACATGTGGGAAGCTCTGTTTTCTGCAGGTAATATTTGCCAGTCCTGGCTGCTGCACCCCTCAGTTTTAAATGTGCAGTACGGGGTGCTGCTGCCAAGGTTTGATGAAGTGTTGAGCAGGAAAATGAACTGTGGAGCACCCCAGCCTCAGGCCAGCTCCTCACCCGCCCCAGGGCTCACAGGGCTGCCACTAAAGCTCTCCCTGCCTGGTCACAGGAAAGCAGCTCAGAGCTCCCTTTGCCTTGGCTGTCTTTGTGCACTGCAGCTGTCACTGGGGAGTGCAGCACAGCAGTGACATTTGAAGAACCACCAAAGCATAAGATCACTGTTCAGTGCCACACACCAGCCAAGCCAATTAACTCGAACAGGAAGTGGGGTTTAATGTGCATTTGGGGATTACAAGCTAGCTGGAGGTGGGAGAAATGGGTACTTACAGTTCCCATCTGGTCTGCTCATGCTAAAAATATCTGAATTTCTCAGTGAGATGCTAATGTTTCATTAAGCTCTGGTTATCTAATACCTAATAATCAATATCTAACATCAGCAGATGTTGATACATAGATGTGTATTGTCAGTCCGGAAACACTTTTAATTAGAAATTGAATTGTGCTAGACTACACTATACACATAAATACAGCTATAAATGCTCATGTGTGTTAAATCTGGGAGAAAGACACTGGTTCAGCCTCCGCACTCCTTTCTGCCTGAGAGATTACAGAAGCACATAAATAAAACACCAGTATAGAGCACATATTGGACACAGTGCTGCTGACTACGTCTATGCACTACAGATCCAAAACTTTTTTCCTTGTTCGTTTTGGTAACAAAAATTGTTCCCAATAAATGGAATTTCTTTCATTTTGATGTGTATGTTCCTAGAATGGAGCTGTTCAGATTGAATTTGCTGTGATGGAGAAACAAATTCATCTGATCCTAAAAAGTTGCCCTTAGATAATTTGAGCAAAATAACCTTGACTTGAGGGTTATTGTCTTACAGTGAGGCTTTTTCTTGCAAAAGTCAAAGTAAAGTGAACCAGACAAGCAGTATATACAGTATTTATAGCTACTCTCCTTCCAAAAAATGAGTTTTCCATTCAATAGGATAGTACATGAATGATAGGAACTTTTTTTTTTTCAGACTTGGGTGGAATAAGCACGGGCTTACTGGTCCTAACAACGTTTTCTTCCATGTTTTCTGTTTTAACACAGTCATTCTGCTAAGTCTGTGAAACTAGTCTGTGCAAGTTCATCAAGACATAAATTGTAAATATAAGTTGGGACTATCGCTGATTCAGGAGATAGGCAGTAAGTGAACAAAAGAAGAAAAGTATTTCAGTCATGGTAAAAAAATTGTTTAATTTATAGTGTTCATAGTTTTGGGGCTCAGGGGTTTACTTGTTTAGTATAAAATTTCCAGCTGGTGCCACGTTGGCAAACCCTAGAACTTTCAAATTGTTAATTGTGAATTAGAGAATTTTTGTATGTTTTTTTTATCCTTTCCAAAATGCACAGTGTTTCCTTCTAAAAAACTGCTGAACAGGCTATAGAAGGGAAGATCCTACTTAGAGATGACAAATGGGTCTGGGGTCTAGTGTTGTTTGAAAAATACAACTATAAATGTTCATGTGTGTTAAATCTGTGAGAAAGACAGTCAAGCACTGGTTAAACCTCTGGATTCCTTCCTGCCTGAAGCATAAATAAAATATCAGTGTAGAAAACGTGGACACAGTGCTACTGCTTGATGTGGGTTATGTGGGGGGCTGTCTAGCAGGGACCTGTTCAGTAAACTAAATAAATAATAACACTAGATTAATTATCTAGTGTTTTCATAAGTAAAAACCTTCTGCTGATGTATCTTAGCATTCTGAGTGCTCTTGAGGTGCATCTGCTGTGTCTGCCTGATACTGGAGTCTCCTTGGAGCACTGTTAGGGCTGCACACACATTTGTACACAGTCCCATGGAGCTGATTAGGTGTCTGTGGGCTCGTGCAAAACTGAGATCTGCCGTTTATATTTTAGCAATTTTTTCCTCCCCATGCAGTAATTAAGTTATTTCTGTTAATGTATGTGAACACAAAATGACCTATATATACTCTATGTATCATTTCAAGGTTATTTGGCCAGCATTTGGGGGCAATTTCACCCTAAACTTTAATAAACATAGCAGTAGGATATATTTTGCTACTGCAGTCTTTGTGTAAGTATGTTTTACAGCTGAAGTTCTTGATTCAAATGGGTAATTTGAAAATCCAGGGTGGGGAGCAAGAGCATAAGGCAGGTGTCCTAATTGTTTAACCAGAGCATGCAGTCCCTGACAGCTTCTCTGTTCTATCTGCCAGGCCACCTCTCAGACAATTAGCCTGGGGTTCTGAAATGTCACTGTGTTTGGCAACTGTTAGTCTTTAATGACTTCATCCACGTAACATCTTTATAACAACAAATAGCTATCCTGGTATTTTCATTAGACATAATGGAAAATGCTCCTTTTTCTTTTCTGTTGTATTTGAAATCCAGCCTGGCAAATATAAAAATAAAATTAGGTATCTGAAACTGGGGAAATTCTGATTCTTTGTATTTGGATTTTTGAATGCAACAGAATAGAGAGCTTTTTTAATTAAAGAAAATGTAGAAGATAACTATCAAAAAGGACAACAATCCACCAAATCTTACTGAACCTACCTGCAAAGTTCTTGTGGTGTTTGCATGTTGCCTCTACCTGAAAGCCTCTCAGCTATGTAATAATTAAAATTTAGGAAAAGTGCCTTTTGCCAATAGAAAGGGCCATCCAGGTACAGTCCCATGAAGCTTTGTAACTATTTTGGCCCTTAAAGTATAGTTAGTAGCTGAAAACTTGAACATTTCTTTCAGAAATACTCAGAGGGAAATGGTGACAGGTGGAAAATGTCTGTTCATTATTGTCTCAAATAATCCCAAGGGAGACAAAGCAGGTTTTAGGGAGCAAAACTTCAATTTTATAGATGAAGTTTGTTATTTGAAACAATAGCATTTTCAGCAGAACAGTGGGTGTAAGTGCAGTGATGTCTCAGGCTCATCTGGTCCCAGGCAGGGCCACCCATTGACAGAACTGCATTCAAACCAGGAATTTCACTAATGCAGCAGCACCAGTGTAAGTGACAGATACTGTGGCAAAGGTCTGAAAGTGCTGGGCAGTGTCAGAATGGACAAAGGGCTAAATGTGTTGAATGTGGCCATGCAGGATGGCCAAAGGTCTCGGTGTGTGCGCACTGTTACACAGAGCTGGTCTCAGATGCCCAGCTGACTTTTCTTCTGTCAGGATGCCTGACAAGGGCTTCAGTATCTGCTATGTATAAATACATTGTGAAACCAAATACCATGGGGTATTGGAGAGGACAGATGGGGGTGTGGGTTCAATAACAAAGTGGGGAAAAAATGGTTAGAGCCCTTACCTGCTGACAAATACTCAGGTGTGAATTTCATGAGAGGAGATGCCCAAGCAGCCTGTTGGTCCTTTTGAAATGTGGTCTCAGCTTCCAGTATCCTAATTGTCCTGCCTGAGTACTTGTTTTCTCACCAAAACCAGGATATGGATTTCAAATGACAGAGCTTGTCTTGTGTCTCATCAGGAGAGGATGGCCTTCCTCTGTCTGGAGCAACCACCAAGAGGCTTTCACAAGCAGTATGTGGAGCAGAGCAAGCAGTATGTGTGGACATGTTCTGGCACTGTTTCATCAGTCTGAATAGGTTTGACTTGCCCATAAAAAAGGGTTTAAGCAGTGATTACATGTGAAACATGTTGGGTTTTACTTCTGTGAATATTTATTTTTAAGTAACATGGAAGTATTGAAGGAATCCTGCAGCATTAGCTGTTACATTTTAGCTGCAGGCCTGCTGCTGACATTCAAGCTGATTTACGGTATGGTCTTTATCTCTAGAAATGCTCATTGTAACAAAGTCCCAGATGATTAGCTGGCCCTCTTCAATCAAAAAATGAGGCACTATCTCAAAGAATTAGCCTGGTTCCTAAGTGCATGCCTTTGAGAGTGGGGACTCTGTGCAAAGAAGACTTTTGGGGAGGGCAGGGAGGGTAGAGCAAATAGCAGCAATGTGTATGTGTGCATTTCCTGAGAGGAAAATCTTTGATGTTAATATTTAAGCAGTTTCCTAATTCCTCTGCAAGTCTGGGAATAAATGTTTATTAGGGAATTTCTGCCAGTATCCCCTTGTATTCATTACTCTGGTTGGCAGAAGAACAACCAGGCTGCATTTACGTGCTGACTCTTAAACATGTTGTTAGCTGTTCCGTGCCTCTCTAAGTGAGGGATCAGAGGCTTAGCTGTAAATATGAGGAAGGCTCAGGATAAAGCTGCGTATACAGACTTAACCCGAGGTCACAGCTCAGTGAGAGCGACTTTGCCGTGGGGTTTTGTTTGTTCAGACCTTCTCCTGCCCTCTGCTGGCAGTTCCCTGTTACGGGACAGGGGTGCCCTTGCTCTGTTCGCGGGATGGAGTTACCTGGGCCACCTTGCTGCTTGCAGTCTGCTTTGCCAAACGGAATTTAAATTCCTGTCATTATTGAAATTTCTTGCCACAGGTAACTGCTGTGCCCACTGCATTTAGAATGTTGTATGAATGTTATATGAAGATGCATAAAGTAGAGCAGTTTTGACCTTTGAAAATCATCCCAAGGTACAAGCTATCACCCAGGGATCAGTTATTCTGTCCTTAAAAACTATATTTACTTTCTGAAGGCAAGCAAGTTTCTGACTTTTGGCAAGTATGCTGATTTTCAAAGTCAAGTACTTGATTCAAGAAATGCCAGCACTGAGGAGGCCTGTGCTGTTTTAATGCTGCTCTTGCCATCTTGTGTTTGATGCCTGTATGTATTAAAGTGCAGTTTTCCTCTGTTGTTTTTTTTTTTTTTCATATTGGTGTATTGCATGTGTAATGAAAAGTAATTTCATGTATTTGTAATTTCACCTGTGACACAGACAAGTGTGGAGTGCTGTTCTCCAAAATGCCTTCTTCAGGTGTAGCTCTGTGTGCTTTTCAGTTTCAGAAAGAAATGAAGCAAGAAGCACTAATAATTTTGAACTTGGTTTAACTCTTATGCAAGAATGAATAAGCAAAAGGGCCTAAGTGGAAAAAATGTAATATATATGTAAGAGTAGTCAAAATAAAGATTGTACAGACTGTTTCAGTTTGGATACATTCTTATTTCTTAAATATGTGATATTACAGACTTGATAATCTTTTAGTATTTTATGAATTGGGCAGAGATGTTCAAATGCTTGAGAAAGCCAACCTGAAAAATTGTGCATCAACTTTGGATAGCAATGGGGTTGTGAGCAAGGCTTTTAGATCCACTTCTACCAGTTGTGTTTGTGAAGCAATCAAAGTAGAGATAAGTTAGCTGTGATAGGCATAATGGGATGCACTTTTGCTGGTGGATTTCTGAGATAGTTACTGTAGGCCAGGAGAGTGATGAGAATCAGTGCAGGATTTTGTGAACAGTTCATGCACATGATCTCTCTTGCTGTTCCTCTCCATCCCTCCATTTACCCCATTCTAGTTTCTGCACTTTAGGTTCTACCTCTCCATCTGAGTTACATCCTTTGCCACAGAAGACCTTAACTTGTGCCTCTGCTTGTTTCTTTCCCTTTCTCCAGCCTCCTTGTTCCCAAGCTCAGTCTTCCATCTTTGGGCTCTTGAGCCATCTGAATTTCACATCCCTCTGCTGCTTGTAGCCTGAGTTGTAGGTTTCATGTTTGTTTGACTTTAAGACCACTGAAAAACTTTGCACTGGAGCTGTAATATATCTGTGCTGACAACAGGATTCACTTCCTTGGCTACTTATTGCAGCCCCTTCAAAGCAGCTACAACCTTTGCCATGGTTGCTTTACTGAGCTGCCATCTCTTGTCTCCATCTTCTGTGTCAAAACTGAAAATAAATGTCAGCAAAGTGAGCAAAACAAGTGGGCTAGTATGGAAGTAGGATGAATCTTTGGTAATAAATAAATGAATATGTATTTGACCCACAAATTGAATTGTAATTAACCAGCTGGGAGCTATAATCACATTTTTCCAGGGGCCTGGCTGCCTTCAGGTTGTTGCAGTCTGTGTGTGCTGTGGAGGATTAGAGATGGTGTTTGAAGGTGCTGCTTGGGGAAAAAGCAAGCTGTCATTGTAATGGGGGACAGCTGAGACCCTAGGTTTGTCACTAGGGCCACTGAGGCTGGCTTTCAGCCTTCCTGCAGAACTGTGCATTTTATAGAAAAGTATTTCCTATGCAAAATCCTTGCTCCTACAGACAGGATGCCTTTGGAAAGGAGCCTGAAAGTGTGACTTTTCAGGAAGGTAATTGGGGTTATAGTCTATGTAATTTTTCCATTCGTATTTATCTGATAAAATCAATAAGTGCAGTTCTCAGAGCAAAAGGAAAGGGACTTAATTAGAATTCAGTAACTCAGTAGGGAGCCCAGATAATGATTGCAAATGATGTAAAGTGTGCTGTGAGATAGCATGCCTGTTTGCCCTGCAGCACTGCTCAGACCTCAGGAGATCCTGGGGAGAGGGAAGGGAGGGCAATGGAAGTCCTGTCAGGTGTTTTGAGAGGATACCATCCCCTGGATGGTCTGTCAAGGCACTCGTTGGTGGCCTTACCCGTGCTGTTGCACAGGGTCCATCTAAGGTCCCTTTGGTGCTTGTCCCAGGGCATGCAGGTGACCCCAAGGCACCTGGTGTGTCACACTCTGCCTTCCTGCCTCCTTAAATTGGGCTTTTCAGCTGCTCGTGCTGTGCAAAGAACTGGGATGTCTGGATCCAGGTATGAAACATCCGTAGGCAACCTCCTCCTGAACAAGTATCCTACTTTTAGATACCAACTCCAGCAGGAAACAAAGTGTTTCCTGCCTGGGAAAGAGGGCAGGAGGGGTGCTGCTTCCACAGCCTCATCCAGCAGTAATTGCTGGTTGTTGAAATGAGCTGGTTCTGAGCAAGCAAGCAAACTGGGGGGCTGTGGGCAGCCATAAATATGAAGGCTGGGACTCCATGTAGCTGCATACTGCTTTTCTGTGCTACCTTTTCTTTCTAGCCAAAAACTTTAAAATGAGCTTGTTAACAAAGATAAATGCATGTTAATTGCATCCTTACGGTTCCTCCCAAGGAAGTTTCAGGTTTTGAAACAAGCACTAACAGCGTGCCTGTTTGCTCTGAGGAGCCAGGCATTTGCACTGATGGACTGTGCTTGGAGATCAGCAGGAGGTGGGAGACAGTGCTCAAGAGGTGCCCAAATCCCAGCTCGTTACCCACCCTCATACAAGAGCAAGATTGGTTTTGTTACTGGAGTTGGTAAATGCAATCGTTATGATTTCTTTTTGATGGATTCTTTTAATTTCTTTCAGATCCTTCTTTAGTCTTGCTAACAGCTTTTTAAGGCTTTTTTTCCCTCCCTCTGTCTTCAGCTATTGATGGATTTCTAAAAACTGATGAAAGACAAAGACTGGCAAAGGAAAGAAGAGAAGAAAGGGAGAAATACCTTGGTAAGTTGGCAGGAGGTGTATGTATTATTTATAGATAATATAGTTTTAATAGGCTTAACTAACATAGCATTTTTTGTGTTCTGAATTTTAAATCTTGTTGTTCAGTCTGTTCCTAGTCCTTATCACTTCTTTTAACTTAAATTATAAAAAAATAATCTTTTTCAATTTCCAGTCAATTGCCTTTTATTATTTTATATTTACAAGTTGACTTCCTTCTTTGATTTGTGTGCCTTTGAATATAGGTTTATGTTCAAGTTACTGCTGTTATGATTCTGGTTTGTGAAAATACCAAATAAGCCTTGAATAATACTCAGAATAATACGTAGGATGATTTGGTAAAGCAACCTCAATTTTAATCTGTTCAGTTTTAGCCATGTTGAAATATATAATAGAGTTACTAAGTACAGCATTAAAGTGTGTACTTTTCTGTAAGTTGTAAAAGGGTTAATCTTTCAGGATTATGATAAAAACCATTATTCAGTTCCTGAATAACATAAGCAATGATTTCAGATTTTGTTTAAAACAATCAGTTATTTTTAAATCTATTAATATGACCAGGGTTGAGAGAATTGTAAAATAGATATGGGAAAAGTATAAATATATATTTAAGGGGAGAGGATGTATACATAATTAAAATATACATATATGTGTGTGTATACATATCTATATATACACGAACTAAACTTTCTGTTCAACATTGATTTGGACTTCCTATATCTCTCTCTCTCTATAAAAAAATGTCTAACAGTTAACTTCACTTTTCCTCATTGTAATGACAAGAAAGGTGAGTAGCACTGTTTCTAGAGATTACCTGACAATATCTAGCAGAAGGAATTGTCAGTGTTTTATGATTTTTGTAAAATTTAGCATAAGCATATATTTTGAGGAATTGTCAACTAAACAAGTATGGGCACCTGCCAAAATAAATCATACTAAAATACTGTTTTTCTTGCAATAGATAAACAAACTGTTGACCATTTCTTTGCAAAGTCTGGGGCTTCAGACCAGTGACTTGACAGTTTTCATTACCATGGGCTGTGTCAGCACGATTCTTTTGGTAGTTCTGGTGCAAATCTGCTGCACTTCTGTACTTAATCTAGCCCGAGCTTCTGTCTATCTGGGGCTTGCTTCTCTCCCAGGTGTGCTCAGTGTAGGCTGGCTCTTCATTCCTCCTGATTATCCCTCCTTTTCTGGTTTCCAAGAAAGAGATACAATAATTAGATTGGAAAGGACTTGGAGTCGAAGAGATGAGAAGGAAACTGAAACCTGGAGATTTTGGGAGTGGCCATGGAGATTTGGAAGGTGGTGTCTGCAACTTTCTCCCAGACATCATATATGCCTCCTGGAAGCATATATCTGTAGGATTAAGACCATTTCTGTAATGGGGAGCTTTGGGTTTTGGTCATAGTTTGACTGTGAGAATTTTCTTTTAAAAATTGAGAAAAAAGCAGCATATTCCCCCAAAGGTCAGATCTTTAGGCAGTCAGCAGGTAATATGTAGCAATATGGAGTAACTTTTTCACCCAAGCCAAAACTCAATAATCAGTGGTTTAGCATCCCTAAATTAAGCAGTAAGAATTGTTTGTGTGTCCATGATGACAGCATTGTTTACTTCTCTGTCCAGAATCAGTCCCAGTTTTCACCTACTTACTCAGAAGGTAATTCTAGCACAGTCTTTGGACACTTCACTTTATTTTTGGTTTTTATGAACTCCAGCATGCTCTTTTCACCTGCTTTACCTGATGTGGCTAGCAGTTGGAACAATTAATGCCTGGTCACTTGTTATCCACTGTCTCTGAGGTAACTTTTTCTGTTGACAAGTCTGAACTTCATGCATTTAACCCAGGTTTGGTGTATCACTGACACTCTGCTCATACTACCCTATCCTGAGTGGGGAGGATTAGTGGATTTTCATAAGGCAAAAGGGAAAGACAATATAATGTGTGTTTCTGACAAGAATAAGCTAGAAGGTGTTCTGGAAAGGAGGCTGGATTTGAGGAAAAAGTATTGTAGAAAGCTTCTGTATTCAAGGAAAAGAAATGGAATGTTGGAAAAGGATCTGGGTGCTGGGAGGACTCTGGTCTTTCACCCAAGGGAGTGAGGATGGACTGGGGTTAAGAGGGACCAAAAGTCAGAGCTGTGGTTAAAGAGCCTGGGGCAGGAGCTGAGGGAAAAGGCTGATCTGAGAAGAGGCATTTGGGATGGCTGGGCAAGAGTCTAGGAATGATGGGGAGATCATATGGGAGAGTTAGAAGGCTGATGAAGGTACACAAGGAAACAGGAACTCAGGAAACCCAGGCTGAGTAAGTGAGCAGGAAGAGGGACTAGCACTTGTATAAACAGTGTTAATTCTGGCTTTCTCTTGACTTTCAAGTTCTTATCCTGGCAATATTCCTTCTTTGATATTGGCTGTATGTGTGTTGGTATGTGGCACTACAGGCTTGTGTGTATGTAGGCATGCTTACTGAACTCCTCTTTCCTGCCTTTTTATGGAATACACTTGCATGGGAAATGTATTTTTCCTCTCAATTTGCCACATCAACCATTTGTTCTTCTATGTACACCTGAAGCAACTGTCCAGTACGTGTTGTTGCAGTCTGAGTTTCTGAAACATCAGGGTGATGTCCCATGAAGATCATTGCTCCAGTTGGAAAAAACAGCTGGGCAAAACCTCAGTAACAGAAGTAATTTCTTTTTCATGTGAAGAGGCAGAATTGAGTAAAGATGTAGCACCAAATCATGAAGTGAAGGATGTATTTTCAAAACTTCACAGAAAACTTAGCATATGTTGTTTACATGTGTCTATTTTAAAGGCAGCTCCATAATAAGCATAGTTTTAAAGAAGTCCCAAGGGCTTTTGCTTAAACATTACAGCTGATTTCCTTCAAAGCTTATTAGGAACAGTACGTCTGAAAAAATAATTTGGCTTTAAGCTTCAGAGGTAACTTAAAACATTAAAAAAAATTACTAAACTGTTCTGTACATTGTTTTTACTTAGGTAAGGGGTACAAACTCACACCTTATGTACAAGGGCTTCCCTATTTATTGAGCAAATTGCTTAGATTTACTAATCATTTCAGCACTTCTGTGCACTATATTTTTAATTTTAGTGGACTAAAACCCTGTGTACTTGTATTTGTTGTTTTACACTATTGTTTCATGTTACCAAATAGTTTTAAAATAGAAGAAAATTCTATTAAAGTAGAAGAAAATGAAGTGAAATGCACCTTTTTCTCTGCAAAAGCTGCTAGGGAACAGCAGATACTGGAGAAGGAGAGAAGAGCAAAACTTCAGTATGAAAAGCAAATGGAGGAGCGATGGAGAAGACTGGAGGAACAGAGGCAGAGAGAGGAGCAGAAGAGAGCAGCTGTTGAAGAAAAGCGGAGACAAAAGCTTAAAGAGGAGGAGGTGAGGTCCTGTGGGAGGTGTATGGCAGCACTGAACACGGCTGAATATTGACATGCATTAAATGACTGGGGGTGGGGGCAGGACTGGAGACGTGAGCAATTACTGCAGGGACTGCAAACCACATCACCACAGCTGTGAGTAGTCTACCACTGTACAGCAAAAACACTTTCCAAAACAGTTTTTTTAAATTTTTCTCTGATCTCCTGGAATAGTCATCTACTATTGCTAACATATCTGGGACTCTGCTTGTCAAATATAAAGCACTGGCTTTCTGGAAGGAAGTCTTTAAAGATGAGTGTTTCCAAAAACAGGTTTTTTCTTACTGTTCTGTTTACTGTCTATGAAACAGCAATAATGTTTGTGAAAATGTGTTCTTCCATTTTTCCTTGGTGACAGAAACTCAGAAATTGGTACTTAAAGCAATGAAGAATCTAGGCTGTTTTCAAATTCTAACATAAAACAGAATCCTTTCTTTTATGCTCCCTGCTGAGATCATTTAAGGTTCTTTTTTTTGCTCTAGTGAGTCCAATTTCTGGTACAGCTCTCTGAATCCAGGGTGTGTGTGTATATCTCTGCATGACATTATGTAGGAAACACTAACACCGCACCCACAACTGATAAAGAATTCATGACTTGGAAAAGGGGACAGTGGTTTAAAAAAAAAAAAAGGGCAAAAAAAAATTTCCCCAGTTCCTAGATTAAAAAAGCTTTAGAAATCCGCAGTTCTTAATCTTCTTTTTTCTGCCCCCTGTCCTTTCATCAAAATAACTTTGCAAAACAGGTAAAATATTTCTGCATGAATTCAGAACAACATTTATCTATTCATTAAATTTTTTGTTTGATTTTTCACTTTATTTGAAGAGAAGATTGTATGCTGTCCTTCAACTTTAACATACTCATTGTGGCTTCTATGTAATGGCTGAGAATTCATTTTAAAATATGTCATCACGTGGTCTGTTAATTCTTTTAAGAAAAATGTGAAAAAGCAAAGGGGGGTAGGAGGTCTCTCTCCTGTGGTAACAGCATTGACATCATGTGCTCCTTCAGCAGCACTTTCTGGTGTAAAAACCTTTTCCAGCTAAACAAAATAGATTCCATTTGTGAGGGTTGTAAGGGGAAGGGACAAGTACAAAAATGTCCAAAACCCTGTCTTCAAAATTTTCAGCAGAGCAGGAGAGAAAGGCAGAGAGGTGTAGGAAGAGTGGGTATCCGCCAGCTTTCCCTGCGTTCGTGCTTTGCCTTTGCTGAAGAAATGAGGGCAAAGTTGTTGGATGTGAGAGGCTGTGACAGATCAGACCCAAAGTGTCTGTTTAGTGGGGGCTAACCCCATCTCCTGGCCTCCTGCACTTCCCCAGAGATGGGCATGAGAGGCTGAGCACGCTGTGATGTTTTTCCCAAGCATCAGCAAGGCTGCTCCAGCTCCCCCAGACTGCACGTGTGAGGGCAGACTTCTGGAATGGAGAGGCAGAGGCTGCTTTCAAGGGTTCGGTCATAGTGTGAGATCACTCCCAGCTCTGCTCACCAGGCCACTCCTTTATGCCTAAAGTGTCCAAAGCCTTTTTTTGGAAGCTAAAGCAGGCCTGGGTCTGTATTCTTTCCCTTTCCTTTCTCCCTGCTCCTCCCCCAGCCTGAGGAGCCTGAGAGAAGGCTATGTGGCTGTAGGACAGGAGAGGATGCTTGCTTGTTTGGGGATGGATTAAACCTGTGGGAGGAAAAGGTCCAGGAGCCTCTGAAGGAGAAGGAGTTGCACAGGGGAGAAGGAGTTGCACATATTACATAATGAGTGAACAGGGGAAGGTGAGAGAAGAAGAAAAGTGGAAATAGGAGACATCATCACCTCTTAGCTTCCCTTCACAGTTTCTTGTCCCTCATTTCTCAAATTCTGTTTAAATTCTACTACAGGATCTGCCAGTTTAGCCCCACCTTCCCTGGCCCTTGATCTTATGATGAACTCCTCAAACTCTGTGTGCCTAATAAGAGAAGAGGTCTGAGTAAGGATGGTGATGAACTTGCAGTTCCCTGGGTATTGCAAGTTGCTCACTGCTTGTAAGTAATTCTGGCCATTTAAGACCATCTTTGCTAGAAGAGCTTTGAAGATGTATTTCCCCCACCTGGGGTGTGGATGTGTGTGTACCCAGGCCAGCGAACCACTGTGTACTGCAGCACCTTCTCAGTGCTCTTCCTTTTAACACCAGTTTACACTGGCTGGGTAGTGGAGTACCCACTTTACTTGCTCATCAGGTGTCTGAAATGACAAATAGAGACATCTTCTTTCTTCCTCTCTGCCTTGCTGGTTGTCCTTTATATTTTTCCTGAATAGTTTTTCCCTTGTTTTTTAACAGAGCAGAGTACTGCACATTCCTGATAGGAAGAGGTTATATAAATCCCTCTCTACAAAATATTGTTGTTGCATCCTAAAGTCTGAGAGGAATAGATCTTAACAAATCGGTGGGGACTTGTTGGTTTCTATATCAGAACATCCTCCGCTTGAGTGTTTTGCTTGCAAAGAACTTCTTAAAGAGGTGGCTAAAATTCAGTTTATTTTGCTTACTTTTCTCCCTCTACAATGCCAGATAAGAGACAGTGGTTTTGAAGTCTCTCTTGGTAGGAATTGAGGTATTCTGTCAGACTTCCTTGGGACAGCTGGAACTTGTTGCAGAGCATACAGTGGAAGTGTCAGATTCTTCAGAAGGAACTGAATAAATAATGTTTAGAAATTATTCTGTCTACATTGGCCACATCTTTCTTGTCTGCAGAGGTCTTCAGTATCACTGCCCTTCCCTTTGTTTTACTGTTAAAGCTGTCCACTTATTTTAGTAAAAGCAGTCCTTGAGCCTTGAGGGAAGCAGCGTGTGGTTCTACAGAAGCGATGTAAAAGTTTCTTTTAACAGTAAAGGATAAAAGTAAAGCTAGTCATTTTTCAGTCAAAATATTTTTTTTCTCTTTTCCTATCTTGAACTTCCATATGACTTGGAAATACCTTGTAAATAGATGTCTAGTGAAACACAGATTACTGGGAAGAGATTGTTGTGGTGCATGTGCACTATTTTTTACATTTGTTAAGAGTATGTGCTTAGACACAAGATAGTGAAAAGCTCTTAAGATGTTGTAGCTTTAATTACTTACTGTACTCCACTCCAGAGATAAAGCCAACTAATAACAGCACTATATATAAAGGGGGGAGGAAGAGGTGATTTGGGGCTCTTTCAGATGTTTGTCTTGCAGATATAAGGAGAGTGGTTTAGAATTATTGGCACAAATTATTTTAAGTCATAATACTTGAAACATTTTTTCCTTGTTGTCACATCTGTGTTATGTTTTACGCAGAGAAAAAGAACAACTTAGTTGTGAGAAAACAAGTAATTTGATTGAGTTTTGAGGGGTGGGTTTTTGTTTATTTTTAATTAAGACAGTACAAGTGCTTCTTCTGTTGCTCAGGCTGAGGAAAGCTTGCATGAATAACTGGATTTTGGAAAGCAATGTATATTTTAGATGCTAGCAGTAGATGGCTCTCTCTTATGATTTTATTCATTCTTAGTTTAACCTACATGCAGTGCTTGTGCATTATAGGGGTTTTTGTGCAAAAACTCACTATATTTTGAGAGCAGGCATTGTTTCTTCTATCTGTAGCTGTTAGAGTTCCCAAATGAGTTTCATATGCACAGTCTGATATGTTTTCAAGAAGGTGCTTCATCTATAACCTAGGCTGGAAGGGTTTTCCGCATTGTTTGCTGACGAAGGAAAGCTTTGCCTTGTGGTTTAGTTTTTGTCATGGAACAGATTACTGGTGTATGAGATGTTTATGCTATGCTTGCTTATGTCATTATTTTCTTTGGCTTTTTAATTTTGTGCCAACTTAAAATGTTTTTTAATAACATGTTTTTTCTTTTTGAAAAGCAGCCTTCATATTGTTCTTTATCTAGCCTATATCTGCAGAGGTTTTGTGAGTTTTAATAATTATATTCCATAGGGCTCTAGTGAAAGGTTCTTTGCAAATGAAAATGAATGATCTTCTCCAAATAATGTGGCTGAAGATTTCAACCTCAGATTGTAGGTCGCATGGGCTTTCAAATGTGTATGAAATGTCATTTAATATCTATTTCAGCATGCATTTTATTCTTGGAACAATACTTTGATAGTAGGTGGTATAAGTGTATTCTGTGATTTGCAAACTATAGAATATTGCTTACTCCAAGCATTGTTAAAAAACCCAAACAAGACAGCAAACAGAAATAATTGAAAAATGACTGCTTTAATCTTACCTTTTTTTGATTAATGAATAACAATATTCATTAGAAATGAGGGGGGAAGGGTTCTATGTAAAAATATGCTTTGATGAGAAAGAAAAGGGGAGGGTGATTTTCCTTGGTAAATAGTGTGGGTAGAAAGATAGATTGGGGCAAGTTGCATAGTAGAAGAAAGTGGTGAAAAGAAGCACACTGCAGAGAACTGGTGATGAAACATGTGAGGTTTGGAAACACTAAGAAAAGGGACTCAAGGAGAATTAAGTTAGAGAGGTGGGAAGCTAAAAGTAAAAAAGCACAAACTTGTAATGCAAAGCCTGCACATGCAGGATTTAAATGTTAAATTTGTATCATCAAATAGTAAGAGAAGAAAGAAAGACTAACAAATTATAGCAGAGAGAACTGACTTTAGATTCCAGAGAGTGGAAGATCGTTTCCTTTTCACAGGCAGGGCATGGACAAGAAGTGGCTGGGGTATTCAGGGCTGTGGGGGTTTCTGCTCTTGCAGAAGAGGCTGTTCTTGAGCCTTGTGATGCTTCGTTCATTTGCTCTGTGGGGAGGAGGAGAGAGGCAGAGCTCTCATTTTCATGCCTGCCTGGACACTGATGGCACTGAATAGAGGGAGGAGGGGGNTCTTTGAACGATGTTACCTGATAGACCGGGAGCTCACAACACAGCGGAAAGATCTTTCCTGGAGACGGCAGCAGAAATTCTAACAGCAGGGTGGGTCACCTGGCCAAAAGGTAACAGGGACAGGAGAGCTGGGAATGATAGAGGATACAAGAATTTCCTTTTTTCACTCCTCGTATAGAATGTTGTATAGAATAGAGGGTAATAGAATATTTCATAGCACAAGTGATTTGTAACAAAATTAGAAGAGAGCTTAAAGATTAAAAGGTAGTAGCTTGCTGTTGATACTGATGGATAACTGGTAGCAGGGTTGGGTGAGGTGGAAAAAATGAGCTCAGAAATATATTACTGCAAGTCATGGTAGTAGAAGAGATTCTTCAAAGATGTGGAAGAGGCAAAAATATATTGTCGATAACCAGAAAATGATGAGGGACATCTGGCAATGTAGAAAGTCAGTGACCAGGGTCAGGTCAAAAGGCCAGGAAGGTAAGACAAGGTTTACAGGTACATGTATAAAAGTATTGAGATTACTGGAAGTGCCTTATGTTAGGGTCTGATGAGCTGAACGAGCTCCATCAGAGACAACTGGCTCACCACCAGTGCAGAGCCTGAAGGAAACCCAATTGAACAAAGACTGAATTTTTTTTGGTAAAATAGCTCAGGAAAGCCACACCAAAGGCATTAATCAGTGAGAGAAAGTAATCTGGCCAAGAGATGTATGAAGGCTTTTCCACACAATTTATCTGAACTGCCAAGAGATATTGGTGATAGAGCAGGGGACTGATAAAAATCAAAATGGGTATGATGTAATCACAGAAGCTTTCAGGATCCAGTTTGAAGTGGATAAGAGTAGGAGTTTTATACTAGACTGAAAGGACATAGCAAAGGTAATAAGGAATAGCACCAAAAATGCTAATAGGATCAAAGGGGTAAAACTTGCTGGGGCAGGAGCTGGAGGCAGCAAGAATAGACTTATCTTTCACAGTAGGGGTTAGGCTGCTGAAATGTGAGGGTGAGGAGGTTGCCAGATGCGAATGAGGTACTGGGAGGAGGAGAGGAAGAGAGGCTGTTAGATGATGGAATTGTGGGTGGGGAAGAACCACATTTTATCTGCCTGAAAGGAGGAAAAGAAAAGGTGCAGGGATCATTGCCACAACAATAAATCACTGAGAAACTAGCAGAGGGAGGAGGTGGGAATGAAACTCAGTGGAGGTCTTTGAGAGTCAAGAGGTGATGGAGTGGGAACAAAGCTGTAAGTTAAAGGTAGAGCAAGATTTGGGGAGAGAGAAAATTAATTTTATTCTTCCCCCTGTTAAAATCCTAACTCATAGAGAAGAACATGGGGATGGCGGGGGGAAAAAATAAATCTTGGAGCAGTATGATGTAGGCATGCACTAAAATAAACACACAGAGAAGAAAAAAAATCAGAAGGTCTTAAATGCCTAGACTTAAGGAACATAATAGAAGAAAGGAGGGAGTTTGTGTAAAAATAAATAAATAAGTAGGGCATCCTGCAAAGTAACCTACTTTGGGTTTGAAGTGATCATTTATCTGAGTGACTAGGTGGAGCCACTGGCATTGCAGCAATTTAACTGTGCTCTGAAAGGGATGGGAAAGAATCCTGATAGACAAGAAGGAGTTAATGCTTGTCGAGCATTATTCTTATACAAATTAAGTCCAGAGCACAGCAGCAGCCTCACCAGCAGGAGCAGATGCTAGGCAGTGATGCAACCTGTGTTATTTACTTAGGCCTCTGTAGTGACCTCAGTGGCTTGCAGACAAAGGACACGCATATCTGGAGGTAGGTAGCATGCTGATACCTTCTTTATTCACTTCTTTTTCTTTTATTGTGAGCAAGCTCCTGGAATCATCTTGTGTGGAGCAACAGGGGGACTGTGTATTTTTAGCACGGCTTTGGAAGGTGGGGGAAGGAAGCCCCCAAGTCACTGATTGGGGTTTGTGTCTGGTTTGTACCAAATCACCAGGAACGTTTAGAAGCCATGATGCGCCGGTCCCTCGAACGCAGCCAGCAGCTGGAGCAGAAGCAGAAGCGATGGTCGTGGGGAGGAGCACTGGCTGCAGGCGCAGGAGGCAGAGATGGTGAGTGAAACAGGCTGCCTGCATTGCAGAGCTGAAGTGCAAATGCATGAGATTGTGCAGATAGTAAGTATGATGGGTTTATAGTTAGGGTGGGACCGTAGGGGCTACTGCCTTGGGGCGTGAATAAGTGCTTTGTAATTGCTTGCCAGGCTTCCTCTCCCTAATACCTTCTGTGGAGACAGGTTCCTCCTAACTTTAGGAATGCAGATCATTTTAATAGAGTAACCAGAATCTGTTTGGAGGATGCTAAATGGTAAAATTAAAATTGATGCACTGTCTCCCTTATTAGCTTCTTCCACATTGTCTTCCCACGCACAGTTAGCAAATTTAATATTCACCAAAGGACTGAGTGCTGTCTAAGGCTTTCAAAAGATGATCTGTTTTTGTTTGGTACTTTTAAAAACCTGATGGGAATTTCTAGATGACTTTGCAGCATGTGTAGTTTAAAATAGTTTGAGTTTTTTCCCCACGTACATTCTGTTACTGCTATTTTTGCTTTGGCTTCAGAGGAAATTCTTTTTTATTACATAATGAGTCATGTGCTGCTTTTAGATTTCAGAAAAATGCATGTTTTTTCTTTTAAATTATACCATTTATTTGAATTTATCAAGTTTGAATAAACTGATGTTATAGGGAAAAACATCCATGTTTGGGTGTTGATGAAATATAACAATTTTTAAATTGTGTGTAAGTATACTTAACTTTAAAAAGACAAACTCTGTTTCATATCATAGTTTTCATGATACATCATTAGAAAAGCCAGGAAATTAAATATATGTAATAATGAAAGAAGTCTCTTAGATTTTGAGAAAGAAACCAGTTTTCTTTGTGATGCAGTTTGTGCTTAATTCCAACTCCCCCAACTTATTCAGTAATTTCTTTCACCTCTTTTTGCTCTGATTTCTCTGCTGTGTAGGTGAATCAGAAAATACCCCACCCCCTGTTCTAGGTTTAGCTGCCAACACCCTTCCTCCAGACCCTGTGACCTCTACTGCTCCTGCTGATTCCTTCAATGGTATTTCAGAGACTCACAGTACCATCGTGTCTTGTTTATAACTGTTCTAATCACTGTAATCCATCCACTGATCTTGTTCTTCCTAACCACTCTTTTCTTATCATTTCAGTCTGATACTCTATGGCATTACCTTTAGTGATGTAGACCAGTGTGTTTTAATTTCCTTTTAATTTTGCCATGGTGGAGGAGTGCATGCCTCACATTCCAGCACAGTAGAGGCATTTCATGGTTTTCTCAGTAATGGTAGACTTCTACTGCTCAGATTCTCATCTTTGTTAATTCTGCAGGTGCTCTGTGTGTGTGTGTGTATAATTAATTACACATATATCTGACAGTTCTAATGGACATGCACAGGTGCTGTTCAGAAAAATTTCAGTTGCACAGTAAGAAAATGTGTTATGAAGACCATGTTTCATCAAAACAGCCCTCTTTTTCCATCTCAAGGGCCGCCTTCTGCAATATTTTAAGAACAAATAAATTTGGTATAAACAGCCATGTTGTGTTTTCAGCCTCCTCAAATGAATTTGGGCCAAGCTGGTATTTGTAACAAACTCAAGTGTTTGACTTTGTTTAAGCAATCATGTTTTATATTGTTCAGTTATCTTTTTTCTGCGGGGTTTTATTTGTGGTTTGTTGGGGTTTTTAAATTATTATTCCCGTAAAAGGACTCTGAAGTAGATGAGTCCTCCACATTACAAATGGATTGCATATAGTTTTTCTAATCTTGATTGCAAATGTACTTGTCATTTTGAAAAGAAAACACAGCCTGTGCTTTTAAGAAGTGAGTTCCTTCTCTCCCTCAAAGGAGGAGTTAAACTTTGCTGTTACTCCTGCAGAATTCACAGTAAATGTTGTTCTGCCTACGATCTCACAGAACTATTATTTCTGTGCAGAGTCAGTTATTTTACTGATTGTTGTTCATGTGCAAAGGTGCCGGTGCAACTG
This sequence comes from Cisticola juncidis, assembly GCA_013400215.1. Taxonomy (NCBI): domain Eukaryota; kingdom Metazoa; phylum Chordata; class Aves; order Passeriformes; family Cisticolidae; genus Cisticola; species Cisticola juncidis. Next base: position 2,398,034 of record VXBR01011355.1, read on the forward strand.
ATGTTTTGCAGCATACCAGTGTTATATGTGCATTTTTTAAAAAAACAGACATAGTGAGTTGCATTATTTACTGTAGTAATGGAGGCAAATTTGAAGTATTGGTTAGTATTGGAAGCCCTACTGAGGCAATGATTTGATGGATATAACAGGGAATGCGGTAACTTAGAAGGTGCAGAGTTAGAGCCACATACATTTCTGTAGCTGAAAATATTTTTGGTTTTGAAAGAAATCAAATTCAAATGTAGGGGACAAAGCGTCTGTGCTTTTAGCTTCTGAGTATCAGATAGTGATCATCATGTACTGGTACTCTGTAGTAATACCTGAGTAACATTCCTCTTTCATTCAGTTGAATAAATGCCAAGGTAGGAAATAGATATTGTGCTCAAACAGGCTTTGTCAAATGGCATTTCAGAAGAAAAATGTATGAAAAAACTGAGCTGTCTATTTTTTAAGAGATTCTTCTCAAGCACAAAAAAGATAAAGCCGAATGACTGATGCCAGCTCAGTCATTAAAACAGTGAGGTCTCATACAGATGGACAAATGTTGATTGTTTAATTTTCTTATTAGAGTAATATCTGATGTGAACATCAGCTTTTCCAGACTGAAGGTAGAGGGGAGGGGGAACAAAGATGAGTTCAGAGTTGTCATGTGTGCAGTTTGTTTTCTTTGGGTAACGTTACAGTTGTGCTGGTATTGAGTGTCTTGTATCAGAATAGCTTCACTCTTTCAGACCTGATATATAATTATTTATCAGTATAAAAAGCAGGCTGTTGTGAAACTGGAACATTAAATTCACAAGCAGAGAAGCTGCATGCCAAAGCATGTGTCGCAGGGTGCTGGTCCTCAGCGGTCAGAAAGAGCTCATCCCATGCCAATTCAGTGCTATGATCAGTGCAAGGGCCACGAGTACAAATGCAAGGTTAACTTTGGGAGTTTATCAACACTGTGGTTTGAATACAAATATCTTCAATGCGTTTCTCTGCAGCATGTGACAAACTTTCAGCTTCTACAATGAATCTGCCAAAGCAAATGGAGTCGCCAATCAGTAAACGCCTCTCGTCCTCCACCGCGGCCATAACGCACTCCCCCGACAGAGGCAAGTGAACGTGCTGCTCTCCTGCCAGCATAAACTCTCCTTCTGCTTAAAGCACTTCTGCTCCATACAGCTTTGTGGTTTGCTTATGTCTGTTATTCAAAGGGGCTCAAACATCTGAGAGATTCTGTATTAATCACGTGGTTCTGCAGCCTGTCCCAAGGCTGTGCTGCTGTGCTGGAGATCATAGTCCAGCAACAAATGCTGTGGGTTTTTTACTGATTCTTTTCCAAATTTTGATACTCCAGCAAATAGGGTTGTAGGTACAGACAGTGACTGCAGCAATTTCCTATAACTGTACTGCTTGTGACCTTGTAGCAAAATAAGGAAAAACAAGCAAACCAAAGGCGTGGCCTGGCAGTAGATATGGGATGTTCCATAGGCAGGGATACAGCTGATGAGCCACCTGTGAGACTTCAGTCTGGTCACCAGAGTTGTGGAGCTGTTAATTTCTTATGAAACTCTGATCCTCGAGAGACTCCACAAAAGATGATAATCTTGTAGGATTAGAGGTTGCTGAACATCACAAAGAGGGCTGAAGGGTTTATCTCATGGTGAACTCTTTGGATTTTTTTAGGTTTGTGTTTGCTTTTTTTCCTGGTACCCCATTTTTAAAAATGTAATGGGAAAAAATATGTTTACTGAAATAAATTACTACAAAGCTTTGTTTCTAGAATGAAAAAGGGAAGGTAAATTTATTTTAATTTTTGAATGGTTTAAGCTCATCAGTAGCTTTGAGGTTATTATGACAGATGGCTATATAAACATGTAATAGGAACATCTATAAATATGTCTTATATAGTTGACACTTATATTTATGGAGTAGGAAGTAATGCAGGCATATTGTATAAATAAGGCTTACGTAACGTGGTGAGATGGCAGATTTCAAATGCAGTCCCAGCATGGGTGGCAAATTAGTGAGCAGCTGTGTTCTACCAAGTGTTTTACCTTTCCTACTGGGAAGAAGACAAACCTTTTTTGTGCTGAGTCATGAAAGCAACCATTTTGCAGAATGGAACATGCCTCTGAGTAAAAACAAAATACAACATGATCTTAACCTTACTGTGTGTAATGTATAAGTAGGAAATGTAAAACAGTGAAGAAATTAGAAGTTTTTTATCAGAGGAAATTAAAATTATTCTTCAAGTATTTTAAATCTCAGAAAGTTCAAGGTTTTTTGTCATTTCATTTAATCATTTCATCATTTTGTTTCAGTTATTTTAATGTAACTTTGTTTTATTTCTTTGCATTTTAAATTTTATTTTATTTGCTCCCATCCTTCAGCTCACCGCATGCATCTTAGTCCAATGGAAAACTTTATTGTTTCTCGACTGCTGACTCCCACACAGTCATCTTTAGCCAGAAGCAGAAGTACATTAATGCTTTCTGAGCAGTACAATACTCCAGGTAAAAATGTGACTTCCTCACTTTGCAAACCCTTGAGGTATGTTTTTAGCTGCATTTATGTAGCTGCTGGAAGAAATGGAGTACTATGAAACAAATGACAATTTACAGGACAGTACAAAATCAATGATGAACTAAGTTGTTTCAGATAGCAGTGTATTTAAAATCTTTGAAAAGCACAATATCTTGTTTGTGCTGTTCTGAATATCTATTTTGGGAAAAAAAATCATTAAAACTGCAGACTATAAAAAAATATTCATTTAAGAAACAGGTTTTTAGAAAAGGATGTGACAACTCTCAGAGGCTTTGATTGATTTATTAATGTCAGCCCTGTCATACCCAAATAATATGTAGAACAAAAATCCCAGTGCACCACTGAGCCTTAATTATTTTTACCAGGGTTCCAGTTTCTGTCTGTTAAATATCTTTTTGTCTTTAACTGTGTGACTGTGTGCATGTGACACCTATATATATAGGTGTACATACACATGAAAAAACAGAATGTTGATAGGAAGGTGTCAGTTCCAGAAATAATTGATTTTTAAGGGATGATAGTCACCATTCCTATGTGTAAAGGGTAGACTTATAAAACCATTATTTTGCAAACATCTACAAAAATAATGTTTCCAGTTTTGCTAATACTTAGGCAAGTGCCTGACTTTGAGTAGTTTCTGCTTATAAAGCCATACCTGGTCACAGTGTTGGCTGAAACAAGACAAAAGTTTAATAGCCCTTTTTAATTTTAATAGAACAAACAAAAAGTGCCCTAAAGCACACACCCAAATGCCCAAAAGGAAACACTTTTCCAGGATCAAACTATTTAGATGATACAAGACTGATCATATTTATGAGGAGTGTTTTCACACATTGTGGTTAAAATAGGCTTAAGTTCTGAATCTGTGCTTTTCATGCAAAGCTATTTAAAAATGAATTGCTGAGTAAACCTACTTTCCCTTGTGTGTTACTTCTCTGTTCAGTGCATAGGGGCATTGATATTGAATGCATCTAAAATTGCTTCCCTTGTTTCTACATTAAAAAATATAGACATTGTTGCTTCCAGCTTGTACTGGAAGCAGAAATGTTTTCAAATAGTACTTGAGGAGGTTCTCAGTTTGCTTACTGCTCAGGGACCAGCTACTGCCAAGAGTGAGCAAAACCCAACTCAAAATTACATCAGTACCTTCTGCTTAAGATTTTGAGCTGAATTGCTGAGGCCACCTATGGATGATTTCTTCTGTCTTGTGTTTGATATCAAAGAAATCAATAAGGATGACTTTTGTCCTTCCTCACACATTTTGTCTGTAAACTCTCAGGTTTATCTCTCTTCATCACAGGATCTTTAAAGCAACACACTGACATGTCTGACAAGGGTACAATTTGTTCTGCAAAGTGCTTTTTCATTGAGCTGAAACAGGGCAGCTGATATTGGGAACAGCCTTTTAAACAAGCATCCTCTTGTCATTTCCTCACAAGGCAATCAGGCTCTAGCACAAGTTGCAAACAACAATCTCAGAGGCCATTGACATTTTGTCAGTAATTGCCAGCAAAAGAGCTGAGGGAGCTCTCCCATTTGTCATGTACTTCTCCCTGCAGAAGTAGCTTCCTGAACAGGGAAGAAGAATCTTCCTTTCCAAGAGCTTATACTGTGCCTCCTGTCATTATGCTGGGGTCAAAATTGCTCTGCTACTGCATTTTCTGTAAGCTTTGAATGAGGAGCCTCAATTTCACTCTACGGCAACACATTATTAATGTCACTCAAAGTCAAGGTATTCAGGCAAACAGTTGTTACTGGATGCATAATTAATTCTTTTAACAGTTGAAGTAAAAATATTTATCCTAGGCAGCTTTTAAGTTTCTGAATATTTTTGTTAATAGACAGTACCTCATGCCAATTGGCTGGAAACTGGGTCAAAGAATACAAAGGTCCAGTTAAACTTCAAAGCACTCAAAAAGGCTTCATAAAAATTTATTAGGGCTGCCTCCAATAAAAAAAATTTGGGAATATGACTTTCTATACATTAGTGCATAATTACTGCTTTTTCAAAGTCAATATCCCTTCTGACTTTAATTGACTAAAATTGGAAACACTCTTTCAGTTGATTGCAATTAGTGTCTGTCTTATTGATAAAACATATACTCTGTTGATTGTTTTATATGTATGTGAAAGTTTCATCTTAGAAGGCAATATGAACAAAATGAGGAGTAAAATATCCCATTTAAAAAAAAATCCTGCTCATATTGCAAATAAAAAAAACTTGCCCTGTAAGTTGTAATGCATGTGTCACACTCAAATTGATGTCTCCCTCAAATAACAATAACTGAAATACCTACAGCAGAGTTTAGTTTTGGGGGTTTTGTTTTGTGTTTTTTTAATTAGATATTATTTGGGAAAGTAATTAATGTTTTTAGGAACCTTTGCACGTTTAGGCTTTAAAAAAGGACAAAACCCCCTATGCTTCTGTCACCTTTCCGTTCTGCCGTATATGTTCAAAAATTACCCAACTAGCATTATCTTTCTCTTTTTATCATATGCAAAGGAAGCTGGACTTCTTAGAAGAAAAAAGAGTCACAGTATTAGTCAGGTGATTCAAAAGGTATATGAGCAAGAGAGCAATATTTTAGAGATAATTTTTTCTTATATAATGTTTCAGTTGAGACATTTTTAATAAACATGGGATCATGTTGAATGCATTATATGTGATATCTTATAACACTAAAAACCACTTTAAAACTACCTTTGAACATTATAACATAAATGTATGCTGTTTTCTCCCCTCCTTTACTTCCTCTATCTGTGCTCCCTTTTGCTCTTGCTATTGTACTGTAACTCTTTAGTATTCCATATCTGTCCTCGTGTAGCACCAGCTAGTCCTCTTAAATCTCCCTACAAGCCTTCCCCTACCCGAAGCACTGACAGGAAGAAGGCAACTTCACCCTCCACTGCCAATGCCACAAAAGGGACACCTGCAGCTGAAGTTACTCAGGTGAGTTTGTAATGGTTTTGATTTCACTGCTGGGTAAACTGATGCAGCTCCTGCTTGTTATCTGTCCCTTTACATGAATACAAATGAAGTGCTTCCCCTGCTATGAGAAACAGCAGTTGAAAAGTAAGCCCAGCCAATACCTGTTGCCTCAGTGCTCCTGGTAAGGAGCATTTTAATATCTTCTTCCTCCTGAGAATCAGTGTTGAGTGCTGGTATTGGCACACCAACACCCCTGTTTTCAGAGAACCGAGGCACTGAAGTGTATGTTTTTGGACTTGCTTGTACCTTCTGGGAATGGGGATGACACATACAATTCCCCCCTGAGTATGACTATTCAGTCTTGCTGGTTAATGAGCAAGCTTCATATATTTCTGACACTCCCCAAGTGTATTGATAATGCCTCTGTTTTACACCGATTGCTTTAACTCTTACTGTGGACATTTTTTAATGCTGTTTGCTTAAAAGATGCATTATCGATCCTCTGTAGTTTCCAGAAAAGAAAAGGCAAGTCACTCACCCTCACTGAGTGTACATAGCTTAAGGCATGCTTTAAAAATGGGCTATGATATAGCCTGTACAGGATAAGGTCCTGTATCTTGTAATGCTTAATGATAGGGTGGTTGATGCCATCTAAACGAGCTGCAAGTGAGAGAACCAAATCTAGGAGTAAAGATTTGTGTAGGGTCAGTCTTTGGTGTGTTACATGCAGCAGCATTTCTGTGAGATGCCTGTTTGCACTGCTCATCATGTCTAAGCAGGGGCATATGGATGATTTGAAAGATTCCATCCAGTGCCACCACCCCTCCCAAGAATTCTTGAAGAGGCTCTGATGTGTATTACTTACGTGAAATTTGCATGCTCTGCCCATGCAAGACAGGGGTGGGTGTGTGCTGTGTCTATGTAAAATAACGAACTATTAATAGCACATCAGTTGTGAGCTGCTGTTTAAAAAGCTTTTACAAGTGTGCCACGCAAATCTCTCTATATGCCATCTTGCTAGTAAAACAATCAAATGCATTTTTGATTTACTGATCTTACTTATGGAAACTCAAATGAACTGTGCTTCTAGACTGAGAAGATAAAGAAGGAGAAGCGACCTGCAACACCTGGTTCATCACCTGCTATGGGGTCTCCTCTGAGAAGGTCTGATTCTCCTGCTGCCCTGTCCAGGAGATCTGCATCACCTGCTACACCTAAGTATGCCTTTCTTATTAGTGGACTATTATTTTGTGAATTTCTTATTACCTGTAAATAAGGCATAGATTCTTGAGGAACCTCCTTTGAAAAAGTGTTGTGTAAAATCTAGTTAATTTTACTTATACATGCACACATATACAGATGGGTGAGAGGAGAGGTGTGGATGACAAATCTGATATCTGTAATATTGCATTAATACCCATGAGAGACTGTTCTCTCTACCTTTCCTCAGTCTTGAGATTACAGTGCATTTCATTATTCATATGAAATCTGACTTCACATTTATTTTTAAGTATGTCCTTTTTTTTTTGATTTTGAAGACGCTGCCTAATGTGAAGAAATGCACTCATCATGAATACTAATTAGAAATTCCAGCATTTAATATATGCATTTCCTATTGTTGGCATGACCATCTGGTGCCATAAATACACTTAACTATGTGTCATCTAAGCCATTGCTTTTAACCTTTGCTCATTTGCAGACCTCTGTGGTTTTGTTGCCTTTTTTTTTTAGTGCAGGGCTGTGGATCTATAGCATATATGGGTTTACTGGCAACTGACTTGCTTTTCTTGATTGTCTTTTGCTGAAAACTGTATTATGTGTAGCACAGCTTGCAACTCAAGTCTAAGCAAATGAGTCTCCAGGTTTCTTAAAACAGAATATTAAGTCTGGCTCTAATGTATGCTAAATACATGCTAAAGTAGTCCCGGTCTACAGGACTAGGCTAATTTATTTGGCTGGTTGATTGGTTTGTTTTTTTTTCCCCCTTGGAACCTGTTTGTGGTTGCCACTTCTGTCTTGAAAATTGTCTTATTTATTTAACTTTTTAAATTTGAAGCTGGCCATATTTTGAACTTTGGCTTGATGATCCCCTTTCTAACAAATTTCTTCTGCCTGAAAAACCAGCTGGTGTTCCTTTTCTGTTTCAGCTTTGAGGGCATAGCCCTTTAGTGGGGCATGATTTTGTGTGTGAATCTGATGTTAGACAACATAAGGAAACCATCTGTTTAGACATCCCCTTGCATGTAACTGGGACACTGCAGTTCTTTCTTTGTATTATAAGGCTACAAATTCTCAAACTTCCAATATTATATATGTAATGTCATCAGATTCTGGGGTAAGAACTACATCCATTTTGTGAAAAATTGAATGAAATGCAATGTTAATGATAATCAGCATTCTTATTACAGTTTTGAGCAGATCGTTGTCTAGTGGCACTCTGCAATGTAAAACAAAAAAAAAAGTTTGAGGCTCTAAGACTGTGTATTATTCTGCAAGTTTTGATACTCCCTGCTCAGAATACATTTTGCTGTTTGTTCAGCCAGTATAAGAGACACACAATGAGACACATTTAATTAAGCAAAATGATTGGTGGAAAATGAATTAGCTGAGAGTCAAGTGCTTCTTGCTGGGCAGACGAAGGTCAGTGTAGACCATCAGAGAATGTCCAGTGGTTAAAAGAAAAAGTTCTTGGGAGACAGCTCTTTAGTGCTTCATGAAGAAGGTATGCCCAGTCTTGATTTGTAGCACTAATTTCCATTAAAAATTAGGAAACTGTGGAGAATTTTTCCCCAGAGGTGTAAATTATGATAATCTTTGTAGAGTAAAATGTTTTCATGCCTATAAGGAACACTGTTTTTAGAAGAAGAAACAGATGCTGCATGGAGGAATTAAGAAGCCTGGTCGATTTTTCTGTGATTGTGGACCACAGTAGTGATCCTTTTTTGTTTTTCCCCTCCTTCTCTTTTTCAAGGGACTCTGATTTTGACCATGGCTAGAAATGTATTACTGAGCATCTAATCTTAACATGGCCCAACTAGAACACCCTTCTTGATCTTATGAGAGATAGAGTAAATAGAGTTTAAATCCATGTTTATTACTGATTGCAGAAAGAGAGTTCTGCTTCAGCACTTTCAAAAATTCCCCTCATAATTCTAAAATAAAAAAGAGCCCTAATGACCATATTGTATTATTAGATATTGATGATAATAGTTATAATATATGCATTTTTTCCATACAACTCAAATTCCACTGTTAATTTTCATTGAGGACGTAAGATTATAACAATCTAAAGGAAGGTTCCAAAAGCCTTACTGCCCGTTTTTAAATCCACTGACCAGCGAGATGATTATCTGACATTTAAGTATCATTTTAGTCTGACTAAATATGTATACAGATACATATTGCAAATCCTTGCAAACCTAACAGTTTTTTACACATTTAATCTTTCTCCCTCTAGCACACTATATTACTGAAAAAATACCTTGGAAGAAATAAGAATACAGATTATACAGCATTAGTTGTTAGTGGTCCTGCAAAGCACCTTAACCTCTAAAGCTGTGGAGGAAAGAATCAAGTATGGCCAGTGATTTACAGGACAATTAGCTGTATGCATTTCTTCTCTTAAGAATATGTGACTTGGCATTCAAGTTTTCTTGGTATTGTTCCAGTTACTAGTTCTTCACAGTTGTTATCTTAGTTTTTGAGTGGCAGTAACTTGTCTTCTTAATATGTTATTTCATTATTTATTAAATAAGAAGCTCTTATTATCATGGTAAAGTAACTGAAAAAGGATCAAACAAGACAATGAAACTGCAACCTGAAGAGGCACAGTGATTATTGGCAGAGGAGAGTTGCAGTAGTTACATAAATGAAATACTAATGTTTTGAATGGACAAATTTTACTGAGAAAGCAAAAAAAAGGTCAGCCCAAAATCATATCATCTGAGACAAGTGAACAGATATAGATGTAAAAAGGAGAAAAGGGGGGAAAATAAAAATATGCTGAACAAATATTAAAAGCGGAGAAGGAATTCAAAACTTGATGTTATTTGGAAGAGTTAATATATCAAGAAATGTCACAGAAAGAAATCCAAAACTATTATTTTGAATCTTAGTGTGGATCAGCTGATAAAGATGAAAGTTAATGGATTAGGGAGTGTAAACAGTTGAGAAATTGTCTTAAATTTTTTTCAATTTTTATTGGATACTGATGATGTAAGTGCTCCTTTTCTTCAGCTCTTTCACAAGATCAATAATAACAGGATAGGGGGTTGAGTAATTTCTTTGTTTTATGCTTCATCTTTGAAGATCTATACATTAATCCATTTATTCTTGCAGTATCCCTCAGAGAATAGCTAAGTGTGCTTTCTTGTAGATCAGGAAGGCAATAAAGCCTGTGTCCTTCACATGTCTTTGGCCAAATAGTCCCTAATAAATCAATGGCACCTGACAGAATCAAGGAAGTAGGATTTAGTTTTAAGTGTCTTCAGATGGACCATAGCATAATGAATAAAAAATTAATAAAAATTGAAAGCTCTGACAAGCCTGTGTCACATTCTTTTGCCAAAGCATAACCTCATGAGAGAAGGAGAAAAGGGGAAGGGAAAGGTGACTGATGAGTAGTGCTGCTGATGGGTGGTGGTTCACGTTTCCTTTCCAGATCCCAGGCTGGTCATTGTCCTTTGCTCATGGCTTCACTGACTGAACCCCTCCCCTGGTGGTTCTGTTGGGTGACAGGCTGGGGGAAACACTTTTGACGTCAGAAATGTGCATACTCACTCAAATCACAGAATACTAAAGGAATATGGACATAGATTAGTACAAAAAAACTGCCCCCCAAACTCGTAAGATGTTTAAAAATGAGTTATTGGAAAGGTGTCTCCATGTGGTGAATTCCCCACAGAAGCAGCTTCTAAGTCCTGCAGTGACCCATTTTAGATTTTTTTTTCTGTGTGCTACATTTGTTACTCTTGTTTTTTGTTCTGATTTAGAAAGATAAAAACAATGGGTAGAATGTTGGATCAAGAGTGTTTTGAGGGATTTTTCAGCGGATATCTGGATAACGGGCCAGTTCAAGATAGTGAAACATCTGTAATAATGCAGCTATTCAAAAAATTATTCTGCAGACCTATGCTGACTTTCTTATCTTTTAAGAAATGTAAAAGAGAAATGAACCTGTCTTTGACTACAAAAGATCAGAACTAAAAGTGGAAAGAACCTGCTTTTGAGAAAATGTCACAGATGTAGCAAAAATGTCAGAACCCAGAAATAGCTTCTGATCAGAGCAATGTCAGATAGCAGGCTTGAGAACATGCAGGTCCTTGGTGTGGTTTCAGCAGAGTTTTTGTTGAATTAATGGGGAGAAAGGGGGAAAATGAGGCAGCTCTGGCATTGCTGAATATTTCTGATTTACAGTCAGCCTTGTGAACAGCCGTAACCAGTGAGCTGCCACATAGCTGGCTTTTCAGGAGAGCACGCTGTTCTCACGCTGCTGTTTATGGCCAGAGCTGGATGTGACCTCTGATTTGTGTGCTACATGTGCTTTATTCTCTCTGCTTAGCAAAAGTAAGCTCAGAACCTCTCATATGCTCTTCCTGAGATGTCATTCTGCAGAATGGACTGTCCCTTTTGTAATTGAGTAGGAGCCTTTGTCATTAGGAATCAGTGGATCCTCACACCTCATAGATATCCTAGCAGTGCATGTAGTGCATGCTGCCTCCATGTCAGCTCAGGGCAGAGAGGTGAGAAAACCAATGTCTTCTTGGAGAGAGGAAGGTGCTTCTGTATTCCCCTGTAAAATCCAGTTACTGAGAATGAGTACTGACATGCTACCACTTCTTGGATTTTAGTGATTTGTCATCTTAATTCTTTAATCCTTATCAGGCATGATTCTGTGTTTCCCAGTTTCTTATCATGGTTTAAACCTAAGCAGGCTATACAAGTGATCCTATACAAGTGATTATAATTTTTTTTTTCTTAATAATTCCATTTTTCTGCCTTCTCAATAAAGTTTGGCTCTTTCTGGTGTAAAGCAGCATAATTTAAATAATTAATAATTTAATATTTAGAAGGAATGCTTTTGCCAGTAATAATTCTGCCTGTGTCAAGGAATGTTAAAGATGCTAAGTTAAGAGTATGTTTTAAGTACAAGGGGGAAAACAATGTTGGTTTAATACTTTCTACTGGCATCCAATAAATTATATAAAAATTCTGAAAAACTATTCTTATTCCTGATGGACTTTCTCAACTTTGCACTCCACACACTGCACTATTCTCATCCTTGCAGTAATCAGTTTTTTCTATTTTTCTCACTTTAAGGTACTTTATATGAAACTCTACTATTTTCTTGTTCTGGTCTAAGAGCCTGTAGTAGTTTAGGTAAAAAATAAAGTGCAGTACCTAAATAATACATTCAGCACATGTTTCTAATCCACCAGCTGAGTTGTACAGCCAGTCTGCTCTAATGCCTATGCAGTGCAAGATATGTGGCTCTCATGACTAGACTCCTTCCTGCCGACCTGTTTGATTGTCATGCCTTTATTAGAGAACAATTACTTCTGTACTAATACTGAGAATGACTCAGCCTTAGTTATTAGCCTGTTTTGCTCCTTCTGTCACAACAAGTTAAATCAAAAGCATTGCAAGGAACGTATGGTAAAGTTGGAAATGTGAACCAAAGACAGTGAGAAGGGATTCTGCTTTGAAGAAGTATCTAATTAGCAAGAAACACCCTCTGTGCTGGAGAAAAACATGAGGAAAATGTTTTCTCTTTATTTGTCAAGTATATTTTTATGAAATGCGGTTGGAAATGACTGCAATGATGAGTCACATGTGAGATGTACACGTGTAGGTAAGACCTTGAAATCTGCCTTTCAGAAGGACCTGGAAATCCATCTGTATCCTAAAGAGAAATCTAAAGATAGTGCTAAAACCAGATTTGATCAACACAACCAAACTCATTGGCTTCTCCCATTGCTGTTTTTTCAAGAACTGGAATCAGACTTGCCTGTGTACATCTTCCAAAGCCTGCTTCTGTCATGGAGCAGCAGCAGATGTGGGTGGCAGCAGGACAGGCAAGGCTAGGGACCTTGCCCACAGCAGCCCATCCCACAGCAGGCAAAGGAAGTGACCAGTGACAGCCAAGAGCCCAGTGACAGCCAACAAAGGCCCTGCTGAGGCTCTGCCAAGGACAAGCCAGGACACCATGTCAGGATCAGCAGGTTAGGAAGCCAGGAAGAACAGGCTTCCCTAGAGCTGAGCTCAGCCAAGGACCAAGGGCGAGGACCTGAGCTGGCAGGGAGCTCCTGGGCCTGCAGGCAGGGGGTACCTGAGATGAACTTCAGATTTAGTTGGGTGCTACTGTTCTGCAGCCTCAGGGCTTTTGGAGTCTGTGGTGGCTCTTCAGTGGGAGTAAGAAAGTGGGGATGGTGCAATACTCTGCAGTGTTTTCCTCCTCACAAACCAGGCAGCTCTGAGTGAGCTCCTTGTATTCTAATGTCTCAATCTCTTTCAAATGCAGTCTAATATGGTAGAAAAGAACCCTCTTTTCCACAGAATTCGTGAGTTTGGGGAGGAGTTGAAAGGTGTTTTATTTTTATTATCTGCTCTGTAATGCAAATGCTGTCCTGGCTGTAATAGTCTCTGACCACACAATGCTATAGTTGGATCTATACAAAACTTGCCACTCTAGTCCATTAATTTTCAGCTGTTGTTCATGTTTTTCATGCTTGTGGTCTGCCAGAATGAGTGTGTAGTCTAGAAAGCTTGTAGTATATGAAACTCTATATTGTGTAGATGAAAAAAGTGATAAGGGATAATACATTTATATCATAATTACATATCCAGGAAGAAGGTGTGTGATGTTCACTTTAGTGTAAGATAATGTATTCTAATGAGACTCATGTAAATCATTTTTTTAAGATTGTAATCTCTTTATTCTTATACTGTTTACTCACACATCCCAGCCTTTCTTAACATTAAAAGTGCTAGCAACTGGTGTTACATAAATAATGAAGTGTTTGTGTGTAGTTTTATGTTTCCTGGTAACCTGTTCTCTTGATGTGCATCTATTTTCAGTAACTAGCAGGTATCTTTACCCTTCCACTTTCCCAGACCTGACTTCAGGGTTATCACTTCACCTGAAGTGTCCAACAGCCAGATGAGCAGTGGGCTGCATTGCTGCTGTGCATCGCCATCACAAGTGCAGCTTGTGAAAGGCTGCAGAGGCTGCGTTTGGAGTCTGCAGTCTGTTGTGTTGGTGCTGAAAAAAGCACTAACTCAAACACTGTTTGACAATATAATGGTTTGATTAGTTCTGTGTCTTTCTGTAGTACCCAGCTTTACTTACCAGCATATACCGGTATTTGGTGCTTTTTTGGAAAATCAGATACTATTAGAAAAAGACCATGTTTGGCAAGGTGGTATTCAGATACAGCACACTGTAGCTCATGATAATTTCTACAGACAGAGAGCAGCCATAGGTTTGGCTTTCATGTTGAGAAGGACTGTAGAAACAGTAAAGTTGGTGGAATTCTTCTTAATGGTCATTACTAAAATCATTGGTTTAGGTAGTCCACAATTTCCTGTCTCTCACCTAGATCTTAGACAGTGTTATTGGTTTATTTTAATGAGAATTTTCTGTAATTGTGTGCACTTCCATGTCTGTTCCATGCATTTTAAGTTCTGATTGCATCCAGGTGATTCTTTTCAGTATTGTGCAAAACAGCTGATGCTCCTCTGTAGCCAGAGACAGGAAAGAATGAGAAATGTGAAGATGGATGGAGTTTGATGCCAAGCTGTGTAACATCTGGCCTTTTTTTTGTTGTTTGTTGTTTGTTTTTTTCCCTCATCAGGACAGTGGCAAAGACTTATCCTCAGTCTCCTAAAAACACCAAACAATACCCAGCTTCTCCTGTGAAGCATCGTGCCACTTCCAATCTCAGCCAGGAAACACCTAAGAAGAAGGCAGACAAGGAGAAAGAGAATGTCAGTCACCTGAAGTCCCCGGGAGCACGTGCTGATGACGTGGGCCAGGTGGCTCCTGAGAAGCACGTGCCTTCTGCTGGAAAGGCTGAGAACAGTGAAGGTGAGCCTTACTGCAGGATACCATGGGTCCCTGGGACTTTTAAACAGTGATAAGCTATTTTCATGAAGCTGCTCAGTCATAGGCTTATGAGAATGTGTAAAGATACATACTGGAACCTGTGAATTGTTTCCACTAATGTACCAAAAGCCTTTGTTAATGAGGATGTGAAAATGCTGATATCCAGGGATGCCCATATCTCTATTCCATCTTTTTTCTGCTGAAAATGTTGAAGTGTGCTTTTAAAAAGCTGTCTTACCACTCTGAACCAGGCCCATGTCAGCCTCTGTGCAAACCTGGAATTGCTGGGGACTCTGTTCCCTGTCTGACTTTCCACTCTTGTTGTTGTCTTCTCCTAGGGAAGATCACAGCAGGAACAAGTGATGCAGAAGAAGCTACAAAGATTCTAGCTGAAAAAAGACGACAGGCCCGCCTGCAAAAAGAGCAAGAGGAAAGGGAGAGACAGGAAAGAGAAGAACGAGAAAGGTCTCTCTATTGCTCTGTGAAAGTTATTACCTAATAATTTAACCTGTATCACTGAAGATGCTTGAAATTGTGCTAGTTTTGGAATCAAGTGGGAGCTTACATGCATTTGTTAATTTCTTCCATTTCAGACTCATATTTCATTAGTGTCTTTTGCAGTCTCTATGTTTAGTGAAGTCAGAAAATAATAATTTGGCCTCTTCCTGAACCCTGAATAAACTATTACTTTTCCAAATACTTCCATGTCCATGCTGAAGTGTAGAGCACACTTCAGTCTGGACATACCCAAAGTATTTTACAATGTAAAAAAATATTTGAGGCGGCTTTAAAGGAGCAAGATCACATAGCAGAAACAGTCTTACAGCAGCAGGATATGCATTAAATGGCAAAGCTTGAATCATTCATAATTAACCTGAAGTTCATCTTCCTGCCCAACTCTGCTGCAGGCATTGAGGGCTCTGAGTGTGGGCAGAGTGAAGGTTGCTGTGTCTGAGCAGTGAAGTTCTGGCTCAGTTCTGGGAACAGGCTTTAAGGTGGTTCTCCACATGGGATGCTGGTTGCAAGTGTCAGCAAACCATGCACTTCCTTCAACCCTAATCACTAACTCTGCATGTCTGGATTCAGCTTGAGGTTTTCTTATTAGAGCACAGTGGGTGGGGTGGGAGTGGAATGACCAGCTCCTGCCATTTTGGCCCTGATAGAATGATAAGAATTATTACCTACAAAACAATTCTTAAGGAGCATTATGTCCCTCAGTGGGCCAGGGAACAACAGAGGTGGAATTTAGACCCACTCCTTCCAGGGTTCCACTGTGTTTTGTGGAATTTGCTGCTACTTATCCCATCTGTTTATCTTCAGATGAAGCAACAGATAAAAGAACTTGCTTGTTTATAGATGCCAGAATTCTGGGTGTCAAGTACAGGGGAAGAGGGTTGTCTTTGTTCTTGGAACTTAATTTTATTATTGACACTCTAATTGAAATTAGAACAGAAATGTTTTCTTTGATCACACTTATTTTTTTTCAATGGAAATTATAACGTCTATGAAATATTTTAGGCATTAAAAGTAAGATTGGAGTAAAAGCTTGGTAGCAACTGAAATTTTGAGCATGTGCTCAATGTCTTCACTGTATCCTGGCATCTTTCATGAAAATATGTGCTGATGCATGTGTTATCAGTTACTGAGGAATACAAGATGGAGCTTTTTAAACCCTCTGTTACATTTTTTGCAGGCTTGAAAGAGAAGAGCAGAAAAGAAAGGCAGAAGAGGAAAGACTTCGTCTGGAAGAAGAAGCTCGTAAGAAGGAGGAGGAAAGAAAACGTGAAGAAGAGGCAGCTAGAAAAAAGGCAGAAGAGGAAGCCAGGAGAAGAGCTGAGGAAGAACAAATGCTAAAGGAAAAGCAAGAAAAAGAGCTCCAAGCCAAACTTGAGAAACAGGTATAATCTCAAACAGAAATGTGAAAATTTTATACATGTAAAAAATACTTCTTAGTATTTGCTGCCTGAAATAACTAATGGCCCTAACATATTTTGCACGTTTTGATTAGAAGGAAGAAGCAGAAGTCAAAGCCCGTGAGGCAGCTGAACAACTTCGTCTTGAAAGGGAACAAATCATGCAGCAGATTGAGCAAGAAAGGCTGGAGCGGAAGAAGGTGGGTATTTGCATCTCAGGATAATTATTTCATTTCCTGGTTAAATACATAACCCAGGAAGCACCCAGTAGTATCTGCTAACAATAATCTGGAGGGATTAGAGGTGAATAGTTCTGCCAAATTTACTATTACCTGCCTGTTCAGGGAACATGGACATCAAAATTTGTAACAAAATGGAATTGCCTGAGGCAAATGCCTTTCTACTAGGCACTGAGCAGTCACTGAGCCAGCCTCTACCTGAAAGGTTAAATGCCTGAGAAAAACAAGGAATGGCAAGCCAAGGCAAATGACAATTGTTGCCCAAACCAGGGCATCACTAACTACTGAGAAACATGAGTGACTTCGTTTAAAACTTACTCAACAAAAGCTCTGTGTCATTAATTGAGAAAGTTTGTGACTAACAAACAGCTTTTCCCCCAGCTGGCTGTCTCTGGTTGCATTATGCAGAGGAGCAGGATTGTCTGGCCACTGCTGCACACAGACATGGCTGAAGCTGCATAAATCAGCTTTGTTTACAGCTGTGTGGCAGGAAGGAGAACAGCTGCAGAACCCCTGTCTGGTTACATATATCTATCCACATATATGTTATTCCAATATGTTTTAAACTGTTCACCACTGAACTGGAGGCATGTTGCAGTTGCAGATTAGACTATCAAATCAAAGTGTTTTACATCTCAAATAATTTCCTTTTTCACAAGGAAAGAAGGAAAACAAAAGTATTGTAGGATAATGCCTTACACATTTCCAGCAAGAATAACTTCAGATATTTCATTTTGCTCTTTTATTCCAAAAAGGCTAACTATTTTTAAAAGAACTGTTTGGAAGTAGTTGGAAAAGCAACTAGGTAAAAATAAACACTGTCGGTTTTAAGCAAATATCTTGTTGCAGAACTGAGCATAACTCATAGCTGCAAACACCTGGTATTAAAATACTTGTTTCTAAAGTGCATCTGCTGAGAAAGTCATGTTCTGTAAGATCTGATAGGTTAAAGCCAGCTGCAAGATGTTTTCTTTCTTTAATTTTCTTTATTTTTCTTATTTGTTCTCCCTTTTCCAAGACAGGCAGAGAGAATGTCATGACAGTAAAGAAAAGGTTCATTCTCTTTTTTTCTGTCTCTTGTGTTACATATTCTGTCTGCCATCTCATCTTCAAATTTATTTTGATTTATAGAGAATAGATGAAATAATGAAGAGAACAAGGAAGAGTGAAACCCCAGAAGTAAAGGTATGAAACAGCATGTGGTTGCAGAATTTTTCTGTTTTATTTTTTTATCATATATGGAAATTAAATTCTAGGGTAGATCCATGATAGGAAGTGCACTTTGGTACACTCTAGACCCAAATTTTGGATGCATTTCAAACTGACAGTGCCTGTTGCTATCACAGTCACTGCTACAGAGACACAGCTTTTATGCAGCCTGTGCAGGTAGGATGATTGTCCCCCTCACTACCTAGCAGCCCATTCCTGCATGCTGGAGCTGTAAAGTTTGCTTTTGTTGGTGTGTCTTCCTGCTTTGTAGCAGCCAGTGAATTAGTCACTAAACTCTCTTATGTCTGTCAGGAATGTGAGACTGGAAAGAAAGCACTTGTGTCCAGCTAAGAAGTGACAGTCAGATTTTCATTTCTAATCAACTAAGGAAACTGTTCAGTTACTTTCAGAGATTTTTTTCTTTTTTAATTAAAAATTTGCTATGCATAACCAAAAAGGGAAAAAAAGTCCTGTCTTGCTGTTGATGGTCTTTGTCACCCTGTGGCCCTGGGCAGTCTCACAAGTTCTGAGTCCAGTCAGTTCCTTGAAGGTTACAGTCCTCTCTCTAATACAACTGAGTCATTACTTGGTTTCAGAAGGAAGAGCCAAAACTGGAGATCCCATCAACTTTGAATGTGGAAAAGCAACCAAAGGCCCTTGTTCTCAACCAGCCAGGTAAAAATTGCCGGATTTTTCTGACCTATTTTCACAGTTGAATCTCTTCAGGTTTTTTTTGATCTGAGACAGAGCACTGTGTACTTATCATAAATTCTTTGCTTTCATCTCAAAAAGAACAGCTACATTTGCATCAGTGACAAATGTTAGAAACTGGAGACAGCTTTGCTTTGCCACTTAAGCAAAAGCAGAATAAAGTTTCTCCTTCATTTTAGTACCAGATGTAGCATTTTTGTTGATAAAAAGTTCTAATCTGCCAACATGTTTGATTGCTGCAACCTACCTTCAAATTTTTTAGGTAGAGAAGTTTTGCACACAGTCATGCTTTTTAAAATATGACTCTAAATCTTACATTTAATTTGACTTCATTAAAAAAAGCCTATGTATTTAAAGGATTATGAAATAAAATATACGTATGTGACATATATCTATATTTTGCTTACTTGCACAGGCTAAGGTTTTTAGTACATGACATAAAAGAGAAAACATTCTCTTCATATTTCCTTAGATTTAAAAGATGTAGCATAAAGAACAGTTTTGGAGTGGAATAGAGGAATGACAGTATAGTATGATGAGTCATGGATTAAACCAAGTCTACTGCATTGTCAGCCTTCCTTTCTACTCAATCTGTAACTTAAAACTATTGAAATAACAAAGTTTCTACTCATAATTTCTAATTTTCTTTTATAGAGATCAATGGATTGGCAACCTGCCTGAAAAATAAAAGCTTAGAAAGTGCTGCTTCTGTAATCCCTTCTCAAGATGTAGTTGCCAATGGACTGAAGTCAGTTTCAGGACTTATTCAGCTGGAAGCTGTTGATGGGAAATCTAACAGCATGGAAGATTCAACAGATGAGGTTCAGTCCATGGATGTGAGGTACAGACTGGATCTACCAACAGGGTTGTGGAATTCCTGTGAGACACAGGATTTGGGGTTTGGTTTGTTCATACTTTACCGCTTTCCTTCTCACATCCCCCCATGGTGGCAGCTGGATGTGCACTGGGTGTGTGCTGCTCCTGCCAGGATGCTCCTGGGTGTTTGACACAAGAGCCACAGAATCTCATGTCACTCTCACATATTTGGGGGAGGGAACTCTGAAATTTTTTCACAGTCCTTACTTATGGATTCCACACAAGTTTGCCCAAGCCTTTCAGACAGTTTTGTGAAAGCAGCTACTGTAGATATTGTTCTGATGTCACCATTTTTTAATTTGGCTGCATAGCTGTGCTGCATTAGCATTTCTGCCTCCATACACACAGAATAAAGAAAATAATGGATTTAGAATTTTAAGTACTTAATAAGTAGAAATGTATGGAAATCAGTAAATAACCTTGTGATTTGAAATAATCTCACATTTTGATGGAAGGACGTGCAGAAGAGAAGGATTTTTAATTTTAATGTCTTTTATTTACATATTTATATGTATAGGCAGTTAATTTAAGGCTGCTAAGTCAAAGCTAGGTCTGAATTTTAAATACGGAATTTTTATACTGTTCTCCCTTAATGGATAAGGCAGTTGAATTCTCATACTGTCTCAGTATTTCCAGCAAATATGCATAAATATATAGGAAATGCCCTGCTGGGACTGACCAGAAGACTCTATAGCCCATTATTTGGTCTCAGAGAGTGTCAGTAAGAAAAGCTATTGAGGGAGAGCACCTGAGCCTGCCACTTCCTGCAATCCAAGATCACTGCAGTGTATGTAGCCTTAGGGATACTGAGGGTACAAATCTGCCTTGGCCTTTTAAAAGGCCACTGGTTGACATGAGCTTATCCCATCCTTTTTTATACCAGCTGATGTTTGTGTCTAGGACCTCACCTGGAAGCAATCTGTACAGCACAGTCTCACTGGGTAGATTATGTTCTTTGATCCCTGTTAAACCCAGTTTCTTATTGGTGGCACTGGACACCCCTTACATTTTGTGTTGTAGGATTTCATGCTTGCTTTTTTTCCCCTCAATTCATTCACCACCACATCATAGTTTTAGAAATGTCTGTGAAAGCCTTCCTCTGCCTTCTCCAAATTGAAATAAACTAGCCTTGCTAGTGTCAGTAAAGCAGCTTGTTGCAGCATTTCCTAAGTTTAATTATGGGATTTCTGTGTCTGAAGTATATCGTAAGGTCTTAAGAAATAACTTTTTATTTAAGTTTTGAAATGTGTGTGCTTTAAGTAGGGATTTGCAGGATCAGGACAGTAATGTGAATAATGCAGTAAACCTGCATACCTAAAAAAATTTAGGTAAAGTAATGGTGCAAGGACTGAAATAATGATCAGTAAACTCAGTGCAGTAAGCTATCAGACATGTGACTTTAGGAGATGAGTGCTAATGTCACACAGCTACCACAAACCTTAATCGTCAGGGGATATGGGTTAGGTATGACCTTCCATCCTGAACAGGGCTACATCCTTTTTCTTTGGATTTGGACATTCTCTAGGTAAAAGCTTGCTGCAGCTGCCTTAAGATGAGTGGTAGTTTCTGAACAGTCAGAGGTTTGATTTGATTGTTGCTTAATGAAAAGTTACACACCTCTTATTCTGTGTCTTTCTTCCTTTATCTTTTGTATAGCCCGGTTTCAAAAGAAGAACTTATCTCTATCCCTGAATATTCACCCATGAATGAACTCATGCCAGGTGTTTCTTTGGACCAAAATGGGACGAGTAATGCCAAGGCTCTTGAAGACCTCTTGGATTTCACAGGCCAAGCTACCTACTCCAAGATGTCCAGTGATACCCTTAGCCTAGATGACTGTAACAAAAACTTGATTGAGGGATTTAACAGCCCGGGACAGGAAAATAC
This sequence comes from Cisticola juncidis, assembly GCA_013400215.1. Lineage (NCBI taxonomy): Eukaryota > Metazoa > Chordata > Aves > Passeriformes > Cisticolidae > Cisticola > Cisticola juncidis. The sequence continues at coordinate 2,419,433 of VXBR01011355.1, forward strand.
ACTTAATTCTATCTGTTGACAGCCTCGCTTTTCAGCAGAACAGATACAGGTACAGTATTGTGATAAACATCGTAGGTAATTGCTGTGATTACTTACTAGCTTCCCAGAATATTGCAGCAGTTGCACACAGCAGTGTGGAGAGAGAAAGAAAACTGTTCTCCTATATATTTAAATTCAACATAATCTTTGAGATTTGCAGCTGCCTGTAAATTGGCATCATATGCAAACTGACCGTATCATAGCAACCACAAGTATCTGGTAAATGGAAATATTTCCTTTAGGCATCCAGAATTTCTTCATTAGTACAATATCTTTCCTGTATGTCTTTGGGGCCTATTTGCATGAAGAAAACAGTGAAAAGTGGGGCCAGTCTAGGCCATGGCATTTATTGCTGCTGCTTGCTCTTTTCTGCTGCTGTAAAACTTGCAGTGTAGAATCACATATCCTGAAAAGCCAGTATACTGAAAACCCATAGTAGGCTTCAGTGACAGTTTCAAAGTACAAAGCCATAGTCAGGGTTTTTGGAGGAGTATATTCTCTAAATTACAAACCCGAGGTCATCTAACTTGTGTAGCTGACTTGATATTCTTCTCTCTCTTTTTAATTGACAGAGGTAACAATTTCTGGAGGATATATATCCCTGTGATGCTACTGGCAGTAAAATATGAGCTTGTCACTTGAAAAAGCTTCTGCAGTCCTTGAACACTGGATTTCAAATAATCAGAGCTGAATATAACTTGTCTTCCCAGGGAATATGTTGAATCACTGGCTGCTTTTGGTAGAAACCAATGATCTAGAGCCTTGATGTTTCAGGGAAGACGGAGCGTGCATTAGAATTTGAGCTTTAGCTGCTAATAAAGCACTTATTTCTTCTTTATTTAAAATTCATCTCAACACTTCACTGTGATTTTTACCTGTGCATTTTATTTTTAAATAATTCTTTCCAAAGCTTGATCATACATCCATTTAGACATCTTTTTCTTGTAAATAATGACGGGGTTTGCCCACAGTGCATTGAAACAAACTAATATACTGTACTTAGTTTTGTGCCTATCTTCTTTTGTCATTAATAAGGAGTTATTGGCAACTTTTATGAGGTGTGTAATTCAAAACTGTAGCTGAAGAGGCTTGAAAAACATATAGCTGCTGGAATCAAAAGAGCCTTCTTATTGACTGTGGAGTGTGGGAACTATCCCCTTATGATTGTTGACACTTTTAGTCACTAGTGGCACTTACCAGTTAATATTAATTAGTCTGGGAGCAGCTATCAACTGTGTTTAAAATCATATTTGTGTAACACTTGTAGGCAAAGTAGGCAAAATGCCAAATATAACCCCTTAATATATGTAGTATAGCTGTAGTAGATCTGAGTGAGTGATCAGGAGGGTGACACATTAACCTTTGAATATGCAGACACTTGGCTGATACCAGCAGGCTTTCTATCACACAGAGAAGTATTTTGTCTTCCTGTAGGCTCAACAAAACGGGATTTGGTCAGCAGCAAAACAATATGTGAGTGTCAGAAACACAAAGGCCAAAACATGCCAGGAACACTGGGGGCCCTTAACGTTCTGTAAACATCTGTATGGAAGAGTCCACATCAAGATGTGCGAGGCCGGGACGTCATGTGCCATACAGTGTTAACTTTATTGCTGTTATGATAGATCAGGTGCTGCTTTCAGGACATTTTGTCCAGTCCCTTATAAGAATAAATTATAAATACAACTTTCTTTGGACACGAACACAAAATATGTGAAAACTTGGGGGGAGGGGATGTTTTTCTTTTGTTTTTCTTTTTTTTTTTTTTTTACATATAAGAGTTCACAGTGTAGGTTGACCTCAGTTGTAGCACCATTCTTGTGCTCTTAAAAGTCAGCAGTGGGAAAGTAACCAGTGACATGATGTGCAATGCCTAAAAAAATCATACCTACAACCCAGCTCTATTTATGTTAGTGTACTTCAAAGAAATACTTTCTTTTGACTGTGCAGTAAGCTATAGCATGGTACTGTGTCTTCCGAATTAGTCCTTCATCTATTTCCTAAATAATAAACAAACAGAAACAGTTTGTTTTGCTGTAATACATTGTGTTTGACAAATGTCATATTATATTTTATTATGGTGTCATTGTATAACCTGTAGATTTCTGTATTTGCATGACCTGTATAGCATGTATAAAGGTAAAATACATTTTCATTTATGAATCTGACTTGTTTCTTAGCACTTTTTATTCCCACAACAATATGACCGATTTAAAAATACATGTATGTTAATTTGTTCTAAGGTATTTTCTGAAGGAGGGTGTAATACTGAATGAAGGAGTGGTTATCAAACCTCAGAATCTTTCACCATTGTTCCCATTGCTATATATTCATTTGCTTTCTGAGGTCCTGCCAATACACTGAGGAAGTGCAGGCTGGTGGCCGAAGAGCCTTAAGGTGAGGACTCCCATTTGTGGCATCCAGAGGGCTGGTAACAGTGTAGGGGCCACTTTGCAGCCTCAGCCTCTGCTCTCTGGCAAAGATAATAAGCAAAAGAAAACTTGAGAGCTGTGGTAAATAGCCACTGTTCTGTTTAGTGTGCAAGAGCTGTTCTGTAAGAGTACCTGTGACATAAATGCTGAACTTCTCTTCAAGCTACACGCACACACTGCTGCTTGGAAAGTGACCAGCCTGCAGCTGCTGATAGCTCTCTAGTGAAATGCTGAGGGAATTTTTTTTTATGTACTTTTTAAAATCATCACTTCAGTCAAAATTGAAAATGAGGCAATCTGATTTTATGATGAAGTATATTTTTATTTTCCATGGTGACATTTTATTTTTTGTATTGACTCCTGAAACATTCATGTTATTTGTCCACTTGATTATTTACTAAGATTGAAGGAAACAAGATAAGTATTGCTGAAGAAATTGTGTATTTACCTTTATATTTGTTTTCAGATGTAACTTTTCAAATTTGGCTGAATATCTAGAGTAGGTACTGTCAGCTGAGAGATTAAATTCCTTCTTTTTGCTTTTGATGATGCAACTTCTTCATAGCAGCACCAACCCAGTGTTTGCTGTTTTGAATCAAGACTGTGAAATGAGCTTTACTTTGAATTTGTCAGTGGTCTTGCAATTGCAGTGAAGGATCACTAGTGATTCACACAAGTCCTTGATAGAGCTTTTCTGCTGTTATTTTATATAACTATTTTGTATAACTATAGTGAGTTTCTAATAGATAAATAACACCTGTAAGGTAAATGGGCATCACAGTAGCTTTCTGATTAGGTTCAGCACTTTGCATGGTGTTGCCCTGGGAAATGGCACCCAGAGCTTGCCTTGGATCTCTTGTCTCCCCAGGGCATTAATTTCAAATTAAAATTGCATCAGTGAGGGTTGGATCTGGACCCCCAGGTGTTGGGCAGGATGAAGAAAAAAGACCTTCCAAATATGGTCATTTAGTTTCTGGGAGTGTGGTTTCAGCAAACGAGTTAGAAATGAAAGCATGCTTTGACATCTAGGGTGTGGGGTATAGAGCCATTTATGTGATCAACGATCTGCTAAGATGAGGGCCAGCTCCCATGATGAAACAATACACCTCTGCTAAGCTAAGGACCAACTCACATGATGTAACAAGACTCTCCTGGTACCGGTGGTGATGGGACTGTGTATTAGCTGGTCTATTCAACCAAGGGATATTTAATGTGGAGTGTTCAGAACCTCGGGGGCTTTTGGCTCTGATCTCTCCTCTCTCTGTTCCTGTTTTCCTGGCCTGCTTTAGCTGTGCGTAACAGCTACAAGCAGGCCCTCACAATAAACCACGTGTTACCCCTACAACGTTGCTTATAGAGATACTGTATCGCCGAAGTTACCGCTCCGGGAAAAATTTCCACACCCAGGCTGTATTTTCACCTGGTGATGAACAGCTAGAAGCAGGGGGAATCATCCTCTCTCCTTTAATTGTACAAATGAGATGTGTGCAGAAAGCTGCAGAAATAGCACAGATTGCTGTTATGGTTGGCAGGGTGGGGATCTTCACTCTGGCATAAAGAGAGCAGCACCTTTCCCTGCTTCCCACCCCAGTCCCAGCTTGACAGCATCTACAGCTCAGGTGGCCCTGCCACCCCGCTGCTGCTCCAGGCATTGCCAGTGTGGCACTGCAGCTCTTCTACCGCCCAAGGTAGCACAGTGGCTTTTAACATTGATCACACTGGTTGGAGAAGCCTGAGATCCCAGGATAACTGGGCTTCAGTGCCTGAAAACCCTAGAAGGAGACATCCTTCCCATTAAGGTTTAAATTGTATTAAAATGTCCTAGGTTACAATGTAAGGTGTGCCCAAAGTTTGTATTCCATCACCATCTCCAGGAGCTGTTGGAACCAGGTGGGGCAGTGTTTCCCTTGCCCCTCCCTCTGGACTATCTCCTGTTCATGGGCCACCAAGGCCCTGCCCTGACTCACAGGTAACTCCCTCTGGAGCTCTCTCTGTTTAATGGGTAATCCAGGACCCACTGCAGGACTCATGGAATGAGATCAGCCCATTGTGAGATGCTCTGCCCAGGGGAGGAGCCAAGCATTCCCACCTGGATATAATCTGGGATTTGGGACAGCACAGGGGCCTTACCCACTGAATTCCCAGAGGACAAGAGCAACCAGACCTTTCTACAGGATCACTGCTTCAACAAGACTGCTTCATCTGGCCTGCTACCACCACCCTAACTAACAGGGTGTCAGGTTGTATTCTGACTCTGTCAGTGATCTTTTGTGCTATTGCTTTATTTTATTTTACTTTTTTTTTTTTTCTCTCTCTCTCCTATTAAATTGTATTCCTGACTTGGAGTCTCTCACTGGTTTTGCTTTCAAACCAACACATGTAGGTAGTTCAATATTCAAGAGCTGAAATCTAGACTCTGAGGTTTATATTTTGTTTTCTCTAAGGTTGGCCTGTGTCCTGCATAAGAGGGAGACTGTCCTGTAAATGGCACAAATGAATCAGTGGTAATATGCTGCTCCTTTTCCTGATTTAGTGACTTGTGGGACTTCTGCTTTACTGCTCTCTTCTCCCTCCCTATTCAAGAACAAGGTAGAAACTGAAAAAAGTCTCTTCATTTGTTTTCATTTCAGGATAAAGTTGTCCAGAGAACTAAATAATGTGCCAGAGAACTAAGGGGCAGCTATCTGACTTTGGGGATGCTGATTTTCAGTATCAATATTAGATTCTGAAAAGTGTACTAGTACTGCTGAGCCAGTATGCTAAAATCTGAAAAATATATTGTATGTTGTGACTGAATGCAATTTTCTCTGGAATTTTCTTTTTAATCTTCAGAAAAGCAGGTTTTCAATTCAATCTGTCCAGAATGCATACACTTAGAAATAACAGAAAACTTAAAATATTCAGATGCATTTTTGTTATTGCTGTTAGTCAATAATACCAGTCCAGAAGACCGTGAGCCAGAATGTTCATTTCTCCTCCACTTTTTATCCCATCAATCATTTATCTTATCCTTATGATGTCCTACAGCTGAAGAGTAGGTGATGCTGTTCACTCCAATATGATGTGTCTGTTGAAGCATGTGAAGTGGCAAAGTCCTTAAAACTTCAGGCAGAAACTCTAAGAGAAATTTAAGCTTTTAAAATTATTATCTAAAGTATCAGAAAATTATTTCTTGATCACTAGAATTTTAGATCCTTGTTTCCTTCCTGTTAGCCTTGTTTGCTCTGCAGTTTGCATATGTTTTAAAGCACTTTGGTTATTCAAGACTGAGCTTAGTAATGTTTTTAAACTAGGTTTGGTGATTACCTGAGGTCTGCAATTTTCAGGCTCAAAACAGAGACTCTGGAAGATAGTGTGTCATGTTCACTTGGGAGCTTTATGCAAATAGATGTGTATCCTTGCTATAATCAAGCCTTAATGATTTTCAGAGGAAAACCAACTATGATGGAGGAGAAATCCAACAAATGCAAGGAGCAGTAAGCAATGAACTGCATGCTCTAGGAAGTCCTTTCTCTAAGAACACGTTCTTAAAATAGTTACATAAATAGCTTAAATCAGCAGTTTTGCATATCCCTTTAGATCTTGCTGTGCCTACAAGGAATGACTTGGAGTCCATTGCAATTGTAGGTGATTGACATTGTACAATAATTGACCCATGGACATAAAATTGCATAACTGAAGAAAAAAATTAATGTGTGAGATGTTCAGAATTAGGGAAGTTACTCTGTCAGTATCTTATTTTTTTCTTTAGAAGTAATAGCCCCTCTCACCAAATTCAGTAAGCAGGATCAGGGCAATACCTGTAACACCATATTAACATGCACACACATCCCTTTCAAGAGTAACCTCTCTTTTAAAATACAGATGGCAGTATTGTCTGAGAAATCATTTTTAGCACCTCAAATATGCAAAGCTGTGGGGGTTTATACCACTAAATTCTATGGAGTAACTTCTCATTTTCCTGGTTCAATCTTCACTCTCTTTTTCTTCTTCTTCTTTTTTTTTTTTTTTTTTTTTTTACCCTTAAACCTCTTATCAGTTTGAATACAGAAATTCAAAAGAATACAAATTCTGGCTATTGCCTGCTGAAATAGGTTTGTTCTCTCAATTTCTGGACAAAGCCCACACCACAGGTGGCAGAGAAACGGAAGTCCAAGGAGCCTTTCAAAGACTGTGTGCAGTAGTTGTCAGGGACAGCACTGAAACACTGCTGACATGGGCAACAGGTAATTTCCTGGTCAGACATGGCAAAAACTTCCCCAGCTGAAGACCAGGTCAGAAGTTCTTCCCTTTTGGCAGGCAACGTTTGTATTCCTAGCCTACAGTTTTACAAGGTTAATTTATGCCAGTGTTGGGTTTTAGGGCAGGTGTCCTGTAGCAAATGAAACTGCTGGTGAATTTAGCAAATAAATGAGCTGATGAATGGGTGAAGGTCACAGTCACTGAAGAATGCTAAGATACTTTGCACATTTTTACTACCACATAATTACTATTAAAATTTCTAAGGCAAATCAGTATCAGTCATGCCCACAATGTTGTCTCAAGATGGACATTTTGAAATTTTTCTCAATAAGACTTTCATCCTGCTGTTTTACTGCAATTTCTCCTTCAGTCATGGAAAAACCTGGCTCTTGCACAAGCAAAGAATTGCAGCTTTTTTGCGCCTCTGCCTTCCTCCTCAAATTCATCTGCTGTGGCCTCTTGGATGGTAAGCCCAAAGCCTTTGTTTTCAAAATCCTCTTACTGCATTTATGTCACACATTGGTATTAGTTCACATGCTGAGATTGTTTTCCCTGGTGTTTTGCCAAAACACTACCAAGTTCACACGGGCTGTATGCCCAGCAGCAATGGCACATTTTCATGTGTTGTTACAGGAAAGCCACGATAACCTTATAAATAAAACACTGCCTTTGTTACATCATGAGAGCCCAGGCTTGCTGGAGGCTCTCTTTGAAGAGTAATTTGGTGATGCTATCAGGGCCAAGTCATGCAGTTAGTCATCATCTCACATTCCTTCAGGTTTTAATGAAACAATTATTTTCCAGCTTTCCTTAAATTTCAAGGCTAAAGAATGTAGGACTTATTTCCTCAACGAAGGAGGGAGTCATCTGTTGCTTTGAGCCTAGACTGAAAAAAGTATCATAGTTCCACAGAAAACTGTTAAAGAATGTTCTTATGACTGAATTTGAGGGTTATTACTTCATTCTGGATCAAATTCTTGTCTTGTCTGCATACGGTATTACAGATTTGAAGTTCCTTTGACAAATAACCTCAGGAATTGACTTAAACCCCAGTGTCTAATTTTTTATAAATTAAGAGAAAGAGCTGATGCTCCTTTGCTGAGGACTTAGAGTTCAGCTAATTCTGTTCCACTGAATTATAGAATTTTTTATTACTAGCATTAGAAGAAGCAAATGACCAATATGCCTGCAAAGAATTGGGCAGCTCACTCTCATTTCATAACAGGAGACGCACTTGGTGGTTTGGTGAAAACATTTTGATAAAAAAGTGCCTGGTTGCACAAAGGGGTAGGGAAGGGTGAGAGTGGAAGAAGAAAGCATGAATGTGAAACTCTTTCAAAAGCAGAGATCCGAGTTAATGAAGCCATGCAAACCTAATCAAGAGGCATAACAAAATAGTGAAGTAAAAAAGAAAATGTTTCCCTTTATGTATCATGAGAGTTTGCTTGGTAAAACCATGATTTAACCTTGGACAGCAGTTCTTGACAGTGGATCAAGACCATCTTGTGGGTTTTGACTCCACCTGACCCCCTCTCACTGTTCCAAGATGCTTCTTCCCTTTTAACTATCACCATCTACAGGCTCTGTCTGCAGACAACAAAACGAATTGTCTGTGACAACCAAGCCACACCACTCCTACAAGATTTTAATGTCATTTATCTGGTGCACCTCCAGTGGAGAGCAGGTGTTCAGCAGCAGCTGCTGTGGTGGTCAGCCCTGGCATTGCAGGAAAGTCCAGGTGATGCTCCCCACCACAGCCTGCAGAGCACATTCCTTTTTCTCTGCCTGCTTCTGTGCCTGACCTTGCCAAGCAATCAAGGAGTTTGTTTGGTTTTTTTTAAATTAGCATAATATGGTTCAGCAAAGGTCGATGCCAAGAGTAACATTTTATGCGGAAAATGAAACATCTCCTTGAAAGAACAGATCCATAAGATCTGTCAAGGGTTAGTTCCTGCTTTTGAATTTTAGGTAACTTCCATTCATCATTTCCAAGTATTTAGCATGCAAACCACAGTTGTGCTCTTTCCGAAGGGAATGTTTACTAAATTAAGCATTAAAGGAATATGAAAGATATTCTCTGTTCTAATAATACTTAATTAGAAATAAAACATGGAAATAGATTAAAATAATTAGTCTTAATAAGCAGTAATTGCCAAGTCTTGTGCAATAGAATAGCCTTCCCAATTTAGAGGTGGAGAGTAATGATGCTGTGGAGCTACTAATAGACACTGATTTAAATATTAATTTAACTTGTAAAGTATGTGTATGTTGCTTTTTACTTAGACTACATGGTCCTAACCACAGAGATCCTTGTGTGCTTACTATCCATCAGGATAGTATCCATCCTGCTATCCAGAAATATATGTTGGATCAAGACCATCCAAGGCAACATCAAGTAAAGAGATTGATAACGAAATTTGATAACTTATTTTATGTCATGTAGAAATTTACCCTATGCACACAGAGGCTGTCTGTCTGTACTGAAAGTTCAGTTTTTGTTTCAAGTCTGCTTAGTTTTAAGTCTCAGTGCAGAAGCAGTCCCCTGCGTGCAGAGGTCAGGCAAAACATTACACCAGCTGAAGCAGGTAATAAACCCAAAACTTTTTGTACTGTTAGTTCAACTTTCTGAATCTTGATAATGAAAGGCTGGCTGCCTATACAGTGATTATCCCACATATTGCCATATATGTCAAACCAGTACTGCACCTTATCTAGCTGAGCCACCCAGGCTGGACCAGGTTTTTTGGCAAAGTGCAGATCAATGGCATCCCTCTGCTTCAGTCTCAGTTTCTCCATCTAAAGCTCACTGATCCAGTGCTCATCCTGAACTTCTATTAACAAAAATTCCAGCACAGCAAAGATGGAGCAAGTGGTGTTTGGTGCAGCTTGCTACTGTAATTCTGTGCCCTATGGATCAGTAAATCTTCTGCAGTCCATTTTAATTGGGAAAATGTTACAGCTAAATTTAAAAATAATCTTATAATTTTATATGAGAATTTCAAAGTGTTTTGGTGAATGCAAGAAATTCTTTTATACAGCAATAATGTGGTGTTCCTTGCATTTAAGTCCACAGAGAGCTGAGCAGGATCTTGCAGACAAAACCAGTAAATACATTGATAGCTGTGACAAGGAATCCCTCAGTCCCACCTACAGCCTCCAGGCTGGAGAAGACAGAAAACTGAAGATAATGCACTGCTAAAAGTTCAGTCCTATAAAGAAGGACAGCAAGATGTCAGCAGCTAAAACTCTAAAGAACAGCCCAAGTCGGCAGCTCACACTGGTCTCCGGAACATAAGGAAACGGAGACCATCCCTTTAAGGGGGCCAAGAGTCAGCAACCCTTCCTCTCCACTCTCTATTCAGTGAATATGACTTCACCCTGCTTAGGCTGTGGCTTGAGGACAGAGTAAGTGCAATACTGTGGCTCTCGGATCAAAAATGTCAAGACTGTGTAAAACAGAGTGATGAGTCTGGTTCTTTTTTTGGCTTAAATTAAATTGTTTAAAATAAAAATGTTGACAAGGTTAACTTGGTAAGCTTTACACCAGATCAGATATCGCCTGCCTTTACAGTTGTAATGATACTGTGTCAGGTATCACCTATCTTCCTTTAGCTACTGCAAAAATACAAAACCAACCAAGCACCAAAACCATGCTTGGGCTAAAACAAAATTGTGTGCCTGCATCTGTGCTGAATCAAATTGATATTAATGAGCTGATCTGACAATACACCAAAGTAATATTCAAGATCCTTGACCAACAGCCTTGGATGTCAATACAGCCTAGATAGTATCAGCGTCTCCTTGGTTTTGTGTAATCTATAAATCTATTTCTGAGTGGTTTTCAGGCATGAGAAGACACTTTGTTTTCAAAGGGTTACAGTACGTTCAGTGTGTGATCCTATTGTTTATAGCTCCTGAAGGAAAAACTGACACCAAACCTGCTGGGCCTGCTGGCTATCAGGACTGGCAATCGAGGGAATTAATGCATCCCAGCAGCCTAAAGAGCTGGGACTGATGCGATCCCAGGCAAGGAGAGAGCTGCCCTCCTGTAGTGCATGTTCTGACGGGAACTCCAGGAACTTGCAAAAAGTCTTGGAGAGCATTACCCGACGGCTTGCGAGGCGCCTCGACCCTTGCAGCAGCAGCAGCCTGGGACAAGGGAGCCCCGGCCGCCTCCCCCGCGGGCTGGGGCAGCGCCTCGGTGGGTGCAGCTGCAGGGCTGGACCTGCCTGGCCTGGCGGAGGCTTCGCTCCAGCCTCTCCTGCCTGCCCTACCACGGGGCAGCCACGACAGTGAAAGGGCCAGGACTGCAGTGCCTGCCCAGCACACCCAGGTCCTTGGGGCCTGCCCCACCCCGGCCATCCCTGGCCCTGCCCAGGAGCTGCTAGCTGCTCCTGGGGCCCAAGGGGCACTGAGAAGTGTCCCAGAAGCACAGAATATCCTGAGCTGGAAGGGACCCAGAAGAATTGAGTCTAAATCTCAGCCCTGCACAGGACAGCCCCATGTGCCTGACAGAGCATTGTCTACATGCCTCTTGAACTCTGTCAAGCTTGGTGCTGTGACCATTCCCTGGGGAGCCTGTTCCAGTGCCCAAACACCCTCTGGGTGAAGAACTTTTTCCTGATATCCAACCTAAACCTCTCCTGACCCAACTTCAGGCCATTTCCTTGGGTCCTGTCACTGGTTACCACAGAGAGATCAGTGCCTGCCCCTACACTTCCCCTCATGAGGAAGCTGTAGACCACACGAGGTTTCCTCCAGGCTGAACTAGCCAGGTGACCTCAGCCACTTCTTAAATAGTTTCTCCTTTAGACCCTTTGACATCTTTGTAGGCCTCCTCTGGACACTCCCTAATGGCTTTGTATCTTTCTAATACTGTGGTGCCCAAAACTGCCCGCAGCACTCGAGGTGCGGCTGCCCCAGTGTAGAGCAGAGCGGGACAATCCCCTCCCTCTCCCGGCTGGCGATGCTGTCCCCGATGTGCTCCAGGACACGGCAGACCCTCCTGGCTGCCCGTGTCATGGCAGGGCTCTGCTGCCCACAGGACATTTCAGGCAAGAGGCTGCTCAGAATCCAACACCCGGGAAGGGCCAGCGCACCCCGTCCTCTGGCTACCGCGGCCGGGCCCCAGCCGCCCAGCGCCCGCCCCAAGCAGCAGAGCGCGGCTCCTGGAGGCACCCAGGGGCTCCGGGTAAGGGGCGCCGGTTCGAGAGGGGCGGTCAGGGGCGGTGCCGGAGCCGCCCCCGCCCGGCCCCTCCCG
>VXBR01011355.1:2431845-2449052 GCA_013400215.1 Cisticola juncidis
CAATGCATAAATACCAGCAGTCCCCGTTTCCAGTAATTTATATGTTGTCACACCAGAACCACGCCAGTTAAAGTCTTTATAAAAACTTAAAATGGTACAGATTTTGTGTAACTCAATTTCAGTATGTGTTTGATTTAGCTCAATGTATTTTCCCCATTGAGTCAAGCCAAAGAAAGATGGATTGGTCCCCATTTGAACAAGTCTTTGGGTTTTTTGAGACTTCTTTAAGTGATTTAGTTGATTATGCACAATTTTTTCATACACATCTGAGTGGGTGGTAATGTCTCATAAGGGGTTGGTGATAGCAGTCTCCTCACTTGGCTTAACTCCACCTAGGACAGCAACACCTAATTTCTGCTGCCATTCTTAAATGCCCCAAGTCAGTTATTAATGTAGTTTAGATTCTCGAGTTATGAGGGTTTAAAACAAAGGCTGCTCAAATTGCTGGGAGTTTTTAATTACCTGCTTGCTTTTTGTGTTTGTGGACCTCAAGGAAAAGTGAATCTTCTGTGAAAGCCTTGCTGGGTGTGGGTGGCTGGAGGTAGAACAGGGAAGAGGATGCCAGGAAGGGAGGGGAAGAAATATGCGAAAGGCATGGAAGAATCTTTGGTGAAGGATGTCATACTGTGGCAGCCTGACACAGGGCTGGGCAAAGAGGGGCAGAGAACATAATTGACTGTCTTGCCCTTTGAGGATTTTTCCGATTTTATTGTTGGTTTTTTCTTAATATTGGTGTTGATGAGATGAACTGAAATTAATTAACTTCCTTTAGTGACACACCCTGTTATCCTGATAAACTGCTGTCTATCTTGAGTGTCCATGCACTCCTCCACATCTGCCTTCAGCAAAAGAACTGGTATTTCTGCCACTGCTTTTGTAAGAGTCATCAAACCAACTCTCCATGTGCCTGTGCTGGGACAAGATGGGCTTGATTTTGGTGCAGTCTTGGCTTGTGGGTGTTCACCTGTCAGGAGGAAACACAGGCTGGGTTGGAGTTGCAGGCAAGCTGGTGAGGGATGTGGCTGCACACAGTTAGGTTTGCTTTTCCTCTCAGGTGGCAGCAGGTGCCTGCTGTCTGCAGGGAAGGAAGGAAGGAAGGAAACATGCCAGAGTCTTCCAGCAAGGATGCATTTCTGTGGTGTGACTGGGGAAGGCAGCCTGAACTTCCCAGCCTCCTGGCAATGCTGCTCTGCAGCACCACTGATTCTGAATAATTAAGGGACTTATTTTTGGTCTTCTGGTGGTTTTGTGACACCAAGGTGAAAAAGCAGAGGTTTCCATCGTGGTTTGTATGTTTTGGAGAGCTTTCAGTAGGCAGGAAGTTGTTATGGTCTATCTCTAGGACTGACACAAGCAGTTTTAACATGCTTCTGGTGTCCCCTTAGAAACTGGTCTGCAGATGTGGCTGGATGTGGTGCTAAAACATTTCAAGCTCTGTACTGAACTGGTGTTAAAGGACTCTAATTCAACACATTATACAAATGGCTCACTAATATATTCATGGGTTGACTTCTCCTTGTGTAAAAAAAAGAAGTTTGAGAGTGAAATACCTTATTTATTATGTGATACAGATTTATCCTGCTCAGTCTTTCCAAGTTGGCATTCTAATCTGTTCTTTTGCAAAGGTGAGGCATTGCCTGCTAATTAGTGTAATTAAATGGGTCGGTTTTAAATGAGAACTCACTGGAAAGTTACACGCTCTGTAGACCTACTCAGTTATTTTTATTCCTTTGCTCAAATATGTAAGCACAGGGGAATATTTTCTATGTGTTTCAAGCAATTACTTAGAATTTGTTAGGTGGTCCACTGAGAAATTCTGTATGCTTGAGCTAGGCCTGTACTTCCTCTAGTAGTTCTTCATTGTACTGTGAGTGTAAGGGGCAGCAATGATTTTTTCATCTCTGTGCGGCAAGCAGAGGAGAGCCATCCCCATGTGCTCCCCCTCATGGCACAGTTACCTTTGCTAGCTTGAGGGCTGGTTGTCTGTTAAGTCCTTGGCATTGGGATAAAACCCATGTAAAGCCTGCCTTCTCCAGCTTGTGCCAGAGAAAAAGGATAAAGCTGAGTGGGAGGACAGCTTCTGAAGCCATGTGGCTTTGGTAGGTTAAAGGCTCCTGCTGCTGGGGAGGCCCAGTCTCCTGTCAGATGAACTGGAGCATTGGAGCTGCTCCCCTTGAGGGGTGACACAATCCGCAGGAGCGTGGTGCTGCCTCCTGCCATTGCTGCCCTCCATTCCCAGCTGCTCTGCCTCAGCTGCCTGGGGAGGTGCTGTGGACCAGATCTGGAAATTTCTTAAATATAGCATGGCATGAAAAATGGAGGGGGGAAAAAAAAGGATTATCTCTCTGTTGATAGTGGTGGTGAGGATTTAGGCTGTGAGACTGCAGTGGCCTCAGACCTGCCACAAAATATTGTAGAGATTCAAAACATATCCTTGGAGATGTGGAAGGTGCTCCAAGAGTGATAAAAGCCCTGGAGAACGGAGGGATCTGTAATCATAAAGAGCCATTGTTGAATATCAGAGACCTGTGAGAGAACTGAGGATGGAAATTTGGCATTGATCTGATTGTCATTTGCATTGATCTGTTACCTGTCTAAAAGAGGAAATGGTTTAGAAATCCCTCAGCCAAGTTTCATTTATCTCAGCCGGATGTGTGCCCTTGACTTAAACATGACTTAGCTGTTCCAGCTTACGGCTTTCAAAGCTGTCACACATGTCCTTCCCTGGGGCCTTGAGATGGGAGTCACCTCCCTGTGCTGCCAGAGCTGAGTTAACAGTGGGGATGGTACTGAAGCCTGTCTAGGAAGCAGTGACTACAGAAATCCTGTTGCAGGCTTGGAAACACTGAGACTGCTTTGTTGGGAGATGTTTGTCTGCTTTTATGCTTTTTCCTGAGCATTTGGTGTTGGAGGTGATAAGATTTGCCTTGAAAATGAGTGGGCAAGAACATGCCAGGCTTGTGTTCTGCTTGGGCAGTGGCTGGAGTGGGCACTGTGTGGGACAGCCTTTGAATCAGATCTTATAACCCATGCAGTGGAGAATTGCCAATTCTATACTTTTCTTTTAATGGTGGTGTAAATGACTTTCTGTACTGGAGAACAAACAAAAACAAACAAACAAACTCAGCACTTGAAGTCTAGATTGCAGCTGAGCTTTTAATTTCATTGTATTTCTGTCAAATACTTAGTTGTCCTGGTACTGAGAGTCTCAGTTCCTGGTTTTTCTTTCTTGACAAAGGCTGCAGCGTCTTTAACTTTGGCGTATCTCTTGTAGCTTCTGATTGATCCCCGCTTAGCAGGCAGTCAGTAAAAAACTTGGAGCTGCTCCTTATCCTTTTTGGGTGAAGTAAAAGAGGGAATAGTGATGTGGGTAGTTTTTACACCAAGAGTCAGTGTCAGTCTTCTTGTCGGCTGTGGGACCCAGCCTATGCTTGTCCCCCTTTCCTCTGAAGGGTTTGTGGTGGTGGTCAGGCAATCCTTCTAAAAGGGGTGTGGGGTGACTCTTCCTTCACTGTAGGTGAAAGGCATTGAAGAGCAGCTCCCTGGTGATAAGCACTATTAGTATTGATTTGCCCTTTGTGTGTCCTGAACAGAGTTTCTTCCATGAACTGTTCCATGAGATGATGGAAGGCACCAAAAAGTCATGGAAAGCAGTCCACACATTTATAGTCTGTTCCACTAGAGTTAACTGCTTCTACTCAGTCTGTGCTGTTACCTGCAGGGTTTTCGCTGTTTGGGGCTTCCTGATTTTGGGCTCTTTGCATTAGAAAGAGCCACATTTCCCTTCTGTGCAGCTAGCTGATTTCAGTCATTTGTGATTTCTTGTTTCGTGCTGGAGAAAGTCAAGAGACAGAAGATTGTTCTGTTCAGGAGAGCAAGTTGTTAAAAATCTATAGCCTTTCTGAAAGAACATGTGTTCTAGTTGGCACATCCTATAGAATTTCTGGTCATTTTTGAGTTACTTGTCTCAAGATGCTCCTTTCAGGTTTGTGAAAGAATTTTGCACTTGTCAAAACACTAATATCCCAAGGGTTGAATCAAAGGAGAGCTGGTAGCAGGCTTGAGGTGATTTCTCCCAAGAGCGAAGTTGTCTGAGTCCAGTTCCAAAAGTCAAGGGAAAGAAAATAAAAGGTGGTAGTGCCATTAATATTTAAAAACTATCTAAGCACAGTTACTGATAACTCTTCCAATGAGTCACTTATTGTTGCAACATAACAGACACAAGCAGCACTCTGAACCTAATAATGCTGCTTAGTTAAAAAATAGTTCTTCGTGTTTTCATAGTGACAGTGTCTCCCAAAGTACAGCAGAACATCTTGGAGAAATTCAGAGCCCAGAGCAGCCAGGTCCTGTCACCTCTGCTCCATCATAACCTGTCTTTTCAGGAGCACCTGGATACCTGACTTGGAAACTATAGGGCTGTAGGGATGTAAAATCTCCCTGGGCTCACGGATGTCCAGAAGTGTGAGGGCTGAATTAGAGCCATCAGAGAAACTAAAATACATAAATCCACACAGACATGAGGTAGAAATGCAAGTGTAGTTTTAAATAAGAGATTTTTTGAAGTCCCTTAAGCAAATGAGAGACTGAATTAGTTAGTAAGAAAAGGACCTAAAACCTAGTTTAAAGTTCAGTAGTATCTCCTTTTGCAAAGTTAGTTAAGCTCCAGACATAACAAAAACAGTGTAGCCTTGCTAAACATTCCTAGATAGAACAGATAGAGTTATATACGTAGAATTTGTGTGAGAAGTTACAAATTCTGTCTGTCGCACATCACTCTTAGCTTAGGATAGGTCCAGCAAGACTGTTGAAAATTCGTGTCTAAGCCTGATTGGCTAAAAATAGAATAAATGCACTACTTTGAGAATGCTGCCAGGCACACGAAACTCCGATCACGAATGCCGCTCTTGCCGCTGCCTCTGCGGCTGCTGCTGCTGAAATGCTCATGGAACAGATTACAGGTGCTGTCACTGCTGCTTCTGCTTGGGACCTAGGGACTTGATGTTAGAAGGCTTTCTGCATACTGGCATGGACTGTAACAGTTTTGCTTTTATGAGGCTGATTTTAGCCATGCAGTAAAGGACTTCTACTTTTACAACTACCCATCTTCTGTAGTCTTCTGTGAGGACGTGCAGGAAACTTGGCATAGGGCCTTCACTTGATTCAAGTAATTCTGCTGTAGACAGGCTTGCTACCTGATCCTATCCTACAAAAAACTTGCTTTTGGTGTGGAACCATATTGCTGGTGTAGTTGAGGTGACTTTCTGGTGTTACACTGGGAATCTTGTTGAGGGGGAGTGTCTGCTGCCTTCATATGGTTTGTTTCTCTGTGAGGAAATCATATTGCGTGGATCGTTTTTAGGAGGAGTGTTAGATGAGCACTTCTTTCCACTAAACAAAAGGAATGTCATCACTGGAAATTACAGCAGTCCTCCTTATCCTAAGGCAGGATCTAGGACGTGGTGTCACAGTCTTTCTCACGCTTTTGGGTATGATTGTTTAGCCCGTCTCGGAAAGAATAAGGAATTGGTCGTCATGTATGCTCAGTTTCTAGCTTTATCAGTCTGGCAGATCAAGTTCTCTACAGATGGTTGGGTGGAGTTCAATGGTGCTTTTGTCTTTTTGGTGTTTACATACTCATTTGAAAATTAGGAATAAAGTTCAGAACTGAAAGGAGGTAGGAAGAAAGAACTTGATCACCATCACTGTCACTTCTAAAAGTTTACTAAAAGAGATGGTGGTAGCGAGTTTTTGAAACTTGTGGGATATGTACCACATTTTGAAATATGTTACCAGGGAATGGGTTTGTTTGGGTTGTTGTTGTTGTTTTGTTTTTGTTTTGTTTCTGAAATACTGTTTTGTAAGGTGTGTTTTTATGGGTGAAACATAGGAAACTATTTTGATCACAATATTACTTTTCTTTGAAAAATAATGAGTACTGGCAGTGGAGCATCATATCTGACTTTGGCTAGTATGACCTTCAAGTAAGCAATGGGCCTGAAGTCAGTTCATGGTGTGCAGTCCTCAGATAGATGAATTTAGGATATAAGAGGCACTGATAACTTTATATATGGGAGTTCAGAAAACCAACTCTTATCTTGTCCTTGGGGTATTTTGGGGTTGGATTCTTTTTGCTTCATTATCCCTTGCAACAATTACAACTTCGTGTTTTGTTACATGAAAAGATTGATTGTGGAGCAAAGAAATAAATTCTAGAGGGTTTTTATTCAGACCTAAGCTATTGCTATGTCTTGCAAATAAATGTCTGGTTAGTTTATGGTGCAAATTCATGAGCATTTTCTAGTTTAGGAGGTGGCCTGTCTAAAGCCTGCCTGTGGGGTAGGCAGCAGAAGTATGCTGTATATTCCTCTCTTAAAATACTGCTGTTTCAGCCATGAGGTAATCATACCAAAAAGTCAAGTACAGCAAGGGGTGATACTTTGTTTGAGCAACCAGTGTGACTGGGAGTGTGAGGCGCTGGGTCTGGCATGTGGGTGCTCACCACTTGAGGTACTGCCTTAAAGCTTGTGTGTTTTTCTCCCTTTTCAATTGGAGTTCATCAGGCAAAAGATTTAGTTAAAGGAATTTTTTGAGCACTGGGAGTGCCAGAAAGGCCATACTTTGCTAGCTCAGACTAGTTTTCTCTCTCCCTGAGTGTCTGAACAAATAATTACAGAAAATACCATAGCATATATGGAATGGCATTGACCTGGGTGTATTCTTTCAATTTCAAATGGTTGGTTGTTCATTAACTTTAGAGCTGTTGATAGATCTAGGTTTGCATCTATATTTCTGGCCTTTAAAGCATTTTGTGGTAATTTAAAGCTGTAGGCATGGGTATGTGGTCCAAACTTCAATTTTTAACCAGTTACCCAATTTCATTCTGCTTTAATCCTTTGTATTTGCTAAATAATGAACAATCATTTAATTCCTATTCATCAGTAACATTGCTGGTGTCTTTCCATGTACTTTCATCATTATTTTTTGAAGTTCCTGGGGTTTTTTTGCATTCTTTCATAGCTTTTATGAGAAGGGTTGCTGGGTGCTACCTTCAGGAGTCAGGAGCAGCACTTTGTCATAGTGTCATTGTATACTTAGTGTGTGTCTAGTTAGCAGGTTATTAACAGGTGAAGTACCATAATGAAAGAAAGTGATTTTTTGTACCTGGTTTGATTTGGATGGAGCATGTGGTGACCTAGCAGCTGAGATTTGATTGGGTAGTTAAAGTTCACAAGAAATCTGCAACCATGTAAAAATTTTGGTGTATATGACAAATTCTTTATCATCTACAGCATTCAACATATACTAATATGTTTTTCATTGCTGCAGCTTGCTTGTGAGTTTATTAGCATTTAACAGCAAGTTGAATAGACAGAATTACAAAATGGAGAGAAAAATGGAACAATGAGCAAATCTTTAAATCTTTATAAAGAAAATATAGTGTTTTAAGATCAGCAACCAGAGGAAAAAAGTTTGCTTGCCTTAAAATTGATAATAGAGGTTTACCTTTTACTTTAAACATCCTGAAAATATACATTACCCTAACTTTGAAGCTTCTAGTACTACACTTGTTAAAAAACTTCCTGTTGAAATTTGTAATCAGACTAGTAAATTATGTAATTTTTACAGCTTTGAGAAACTCATAAACACGTGAGAGAAGATGACAAGATCTAGATCAAGATCACCACGATGGAAACCAAGGTAAATATTTACAGCTTGTGTTCTGAAATTTAGCTCTATATAAGGATTTATAACTCGGACCTAAAACTTGCATTGAAGAAAGAAAATTGCATACAGAATTGCAGTTTGCAAAGTGTGTTTTGTAATTTGTAGTTTATTGTACAAGCTGAACACCTGTAATTTTTTTCCCAGCTCATGATTTTGTTGCAATTTCTTTTAAGGTGAAAGTGTTCAATTTTTGCAGTCTGCCAAGAACCTTGTTCCTCTTTCGGTCTGTGATTTACAGTTACCTTAAGCACAAAATCCAAGCTCCAAACTACTTAATGTTATTTTTACACAAGCACCACCTTGTGCACTGAATATCTGTAACTTGCTTCTCGTTTGCTTGTTGGGCTATAGGGAGGAACTGTTAAAAAAAATAGTTAGGGTTTTTTTTTTTTTAAAAAAAAAGCTTCCTAGTTCAGACACCTCAGACTTGCTGAGGTTTGGGGCTGATTTGTAAATTGATCTTTAGCACAGTTAGACATGCCTTGCAGCATAACACAGAGTGAAAACATGTGGAAATGTAGGAGTCGTTGCCCCTCTCCTTGGACATTAACCTAGTAGCGTGTCTTTGACATTTGTCAGCAGAGTAACATCCAGCTTACTCCTTGCTGTGAGTTACCTGCCTCATGTTTAATACTTGCAGTGCATATTTGAGGTGCTGGAACAAGAAGGGTGGAATACAATTTCAAAGTTTTGAGAATGTGAAATTACTGCTGGTTTTAGGTATCTCCTCAAAACAGACTAAGTTGTGATAACCAAGACTAAGGGAGTTTGGACAACTCAGAAAAATGTGTGGGGTTTTTGGTTTTTGAAAAGAGAAATCCTACCTAGGTCCATAGTAGATTGGTAGCTGTGAATGTCATTTGAGTAAGGACAGCCTCAGCTGTCATTAAAATGCAGGCCCTAACCAGACCAACGTGGGACAGCAGGCGCAGTGTAGGTGCTGGTGGAAGTCAGCCATTACGGTTTTGGGAACATCTGTGGTTCTAACTTTGAACTCATTTGCAGAAAAGGAGTAAATAGTTATGCCAAACTGTTCGTTTGCAACATATGCACAAAGGAAGTGGCTTATTTCAACTAGTTTTTTGATGTTTTTTATTAAAGAGCTTGTCAAGAGTGTGCAGTGAATACCTGAATACAAGCAGAACTGTTATGTCTGGGATTACTTTCTTGTTCTTGTTAGCGGCATGTGCTGTCTTTTTCTTTATTTTAAGGAGATTTTGGCTAAAAATTCATAACAAGTTGCCATTGTTTTTGTAACTGTAGGTGAAAATGCAGAGCTGAGTGATGCAATTGAATCTTTAATTGCAAAAGCTGCAGTAAGTGTGGAAGTGTGTGTGTATACGTGTGTGAACATGTACATACAATTATCCAAAAGGCCATAGCATCTTTCTCAAACTTGTTTTTTTTCTGCAGGAAAAAGCCTACCTGTACGACAAATATTTTGTAATGTTTCAGTCTTTCGGTTTTGAAGGTTGTTTTGGCAAGCAAAGAAAACCTGGAAAGGCATTTTCCTCCCCTTTAAAATTTCTTTATACACTTTTTTTCCTTTCTTTTTTTCTCTTCACCCTGAAAAAGATAGATAGGAAATGCTTGAGAAGTGTGAAAATATGTATAACAGTTGTTCTCAATGTAGTGGAAACTTCATGTATATGAAATTATTTTTAGTTTTAAATGAAGAACTTCAAAGACACAAAAATGATTCACTTATTACAATTTTGAGTGGGTATTTTTACTACGAGAACTTCCAACAGAGTAAAAGTAAGTAAGCCTGGTAGTCAGCCAGAAAAATGCCACTTTGATATCTTGGTGTAAATTTTTTTACAAGCTGATTAAAATTATGTATTAAACTCTACTTCCTTAGGAAATAGATGTTCTCATTAAGAAATTGGTTCAGTTTTATGGAACTACTCAAAGAGGATTTTATTTTTGCTTTAGGTCCTTATCTCCAGCTTTTAGGACTTCAGAGCACCATAGGCAAAGGCATGATCATATTAATTATGACTGTGAATATAAAAGCTTTCGTAAGGACCCAAAAAAATCTATGCCTTGGAGAACAGAAGATGAAAAGTATGGACAAAGCAATTCCAGGTTTGCACCTCATGGAAATAACCACCAGAGAATATATGAACGTAGGTCACCTTCACCAAACCTGAAAAGAATTCCCATGGAAGATGCTTACAGTCATAAGCCCTACAGAACACATTCATCTGAAAGGACTGAAAGCAATAGGAGATGCCAGTTACCACCAAAATACTCGGAAACACCTTATAAAGAGCATGATCGTCCGTTTTACCAGCACAAAATGGAGGACAGATACGTGTTTGATCACTACAAAGTCACTGGAAATGAAAAAGGAACGAAACCTTTTCATAGACCGTTAGGGGCTTCATGCAAACTTGAAAGAAAATGGCACGAAGATGACTTGAGGCACCAGAGATTACATGAAGAGAAGTATGGTCAGTCACCCAGAAGAGTTTCTGATGAATTTACGGCAAGGAGCTCTTTACAGAAGAGGTATAGGAATAAAATAATTAAACCCTGGGTATTGTGGTGTAAAGCCTCAAGTGAAAGTCTGTTTTCATTATAGTTGAAGATATCCACCTTGAAACATCTTGGCCACTTTGTAGTTTAATTATGGGCGACTGGTAGTAGTGAAGTATTTGTCTTTTAAGTAAATCTATTGCTGGCTATAGAGTATGAAAGGATAATATTTCCCTCTTAAGAGCCCCTGCACATCTGTACCTTGGCGCGAGGGATTATGGGTTAACTTGCCACGCATTCTGCTGTCCAACATTCTGCACATATAAGTTCTCACTTTCTTCTCTAGTGCAAGTGTAAATTGCTTTATGTCAACACAGGTATCCTGAAGATCACGATTACAGAGAATATGGGCACGCGTCTAAAAGGGCTAAGGAAATGGAGAGGTATGACGCTGGAGAAGTAGCAAGAAATTCCAAGTGGAAGCAAGAACGTTCTTTTCCACCCTGCCAGGAAAAGGAGGAGCAAAGATATCCGGGTGCCCAGCCCCACCGGTCGGCTGAGAGGGAGTACCTGGGGGGGTCTGTCACAAAGATAGCCTATGAGTACAGTCACAAGCGGCGCAGGCACCCGGAAGGGGAAAAGCCTTTTCCAGACAGAGCTCAGAAGTACGTGAAGCAGGAGGAGCAGAAGTACGGCTCTTCCAAGGGTGCCCGGAACAGCAAGGAGTCGGATTACTTCAGTGGCGGCAGAGCGAGGCGCACTGAGGAGCGGCACGTCGAGGAACCCGTTAAATACAGTTCAAAGAAGGGCTGCAATGCTTGTGTTAACTCTTCCAAAACAGATGTTGAGCTGAGATCTTTCAAAAACAAACTGAATGAAAGAGTGAGGAAAGACGGGGAGTTGAGAAAAAACGTAGATTCCTCCAATAGCCAGCGTGATGCAAATCATACTGTTCCAGATGTGAAAATATCAGATGCCAACTGTATGAGAGAACATCTCACAGTCAAAGTGGATATGAAGAAAATGGTGCCCAAGTACAGGTATTGGTTTTCTTTCACCTCTGCATTCACCTCTTCTTCACAGTTTATGAATATTGGAGGGAAGCATGGTTTCTTTAGGAGGTAACCGGGGCAAACTATGATTCTACATTTTTAGTTTTATTTCTTCTAAAATGGTAACTTTCCTGTCTGGGCAAGTTAACTATTAAACATCTATTAAAATAAACAAATAAAACCAACAGACCGATAAATAAAACAAACCAAAACCCAACAACGTTTTATGGAGATGTAGGAAGTAGAAAGAGTAGATACGCCTGTTACAGAACCGTAGTTAGAAGTTGGTTATGATAAGTATATGTGTTATTTTTATTTAAGAATAAAACCCTCAAAAAACCAAAACCCAAATGCAGAAAAGCCTGGTCCTGTGCTTTCATCTGAAATATGATGGCATTTTTTTAAACTGTCTTCCCTTCTTTTTTCTAAAAATTAGCTAACCTTTAAATGCATAAATCTCAAACACATAATCAGATGTTCAAGATCTGAAGTTCAGCAAAACTGTCATAAATGAGAGAACTGAGTTGTCGTTTATTGTTACACAAAGTGCCACAACCTGTTGAGGCATCAGAAGTGAAAAGCAGTAGAGTCTGCTTACAAATGTCTTCTGTGTAATAGTTGTGTTTGCATTTAGCGTTCCCAGTGCTGGCTGCAATGGAAGAAGAAGTGGCACTACTATAAAATTTTAGATGATAAATACATGATAGAGATTAAGCAGCTTGGTTTTGATAGATTCTTGCAGGATTTTCTGTTGTTTTGCTGTTGCAGGCCAGAATATCTTATATTGATAGTAATTGTTTTTAAGAGATTAACTTTCTTTCCAAAATGATCAGCCTTCATTTTGAAGGGATTTTGCCTCTTGTTCCAAATACAACATCTATATACATTTTGCACCATTGCACCATTACAAAAATATGTAATAGAACGGAGAGTTACAAAGACAGGTTACTGCATGTAAGGGGCTAATATTAAAGACTGGGGAAAGGGAGGTGGAGTAATGCCCATTACCCACAGTTGGACTAGGATGAGGATTTGACTTTCCGAATGATAATGTAAGGAAAATTGATGGAGTTCTGTTGCAAACTCATAGGATGATTCCTCTTTCTAGGAACCTCGTACTTCTATTTTGAAGGTCATGCACATGGTAGTTGTGCATGCACAGTGGACATGGTAGTTGTTTGCAGACCAAAGAAACTACTGCATTGATTACAGCTAATTTAATGTATGAAGCTTTTGCTTCTGCAGCCAAAGTGCTAAACATTTTATTTTTTCAAAGATAAGAACACTAATTTTACAGAAGCTGATTACTTGGAATATTCATGCTGCCTACTTTAGGCATTTAAGAAACACCCAACTTGAAATTACTAAGAATAGTTTCTTTATAAACCTGGAGAGCAGGTAGATAATTCATATATCTAAACCTGAGGTTGCTTTGATTTCTGCTTGCATGCATTTATTCCCAGATTGCTAGGGGAAAATAGATGACATTTGGCATCTGCTAGAGGCTATTTCTGATACAATTTTTGTATGGAATTCTGGTCTTTTATGCTTCTAATACAGTGTGGCCAGGCACATAATCACTTTGCAGAACAAACAATTAAAAGTCTTCATCCTAAAAGCTTTTACATGAGCTCTTAGAGTCCTTTATTTATCTTTTAGAACGACAAGCATTTTCCTTGCAGCAAGAACAGTAGGTTTGTTGAAGTGTTAGCTTTCTTGTCAAAATAATTTTTGAGCAGCAGTGCAACCGTTTGGGGTGTAAACTTATTTAGTATGAGTAAAAATTTACAAAAAGATGGTGAGCACGTTCTGCATTTCACACACTGCTACTGAAGCAGTTTCACTGCTGTTTCACTAGATTGAGGTGATGATTCAGTTCCTAAAGATATGAATGTTTTTTTCTTATCTCTGAACTGGTCTTGAAATTTGCCTGGTAGATCCTTATAAACAAGACACAGGCATAACTGCCTTTCAGAATTATTCGAAAAAAGTCTATCAGGATCTTCATTTATCTAGACTTGATAATCTAGTTGAATTAAATTTAAAATTCACAAATTTTGTATTGCGTACTTCAAAGAAACAAAGATTCCTAAATGAAATTATCTCTTCATACTTTATTATAGATTTTCTTCCTTATGGCCTTACTATTTTTTTAATTAAAAAAGGAACGATATGAGATTTTGGCTTTTAATCCCTTTTATTCCTAAAATGAATTTCTTACTTTGTTTTGTTCTACTTGTCTATTTCAAATTTTCAGATTTAGATATTTGCTTTAAAATAAACTATATTTTTATTCTAGGACTGCTTCTAGTCACACTGCAGAGAGACAGATGTCCCATGATCTGGTTGCTGTTGGCAGAAAAAGTGAAAATTTTCATCCGGTGTTTGAGCACATGGAATCTGTAACACAAAACATAGAAAACGATCCATCAAAAGAATTTACTCAGGAAATAATCACAATTATTCATCAAGTTAAAGGTGGCTGTAATATTTGGAGTATATGTATGTGTTTATGTAAATGTATTTGGAGTGTGTGTATATGTTTGTGATTACTAAACCCAAGGTTGTTGGTTTAGATATTATGTCCCTGTAAATCTCAGGTGTTTGCCATTGGCTTCGTTGTTATTTTGGCTTCTTTTTGTATTGTTTAAGGAAAATGTAGGTTGAGGACTTGAAATAGTTTGGTAGGAAGGTCTCAGGCCATAACTGAGCCAGTATTGTGTAGATTAAAGATCAGAATGATTTTATGCTAGTATGGGAGAGTAACCTGCTTGTTTAGGAAACATGACAAGAATAAAGGAGCTTTGCTGTAATTGCAGCTCTTTTGGTATATATAGTTCCTTTAAATTTTCAGATTAGTGTTTAGGTAGCTGTATCATGTTCAGTGTTTCATAGATTCTAGTAGTTTGAGTACTACCATGGTAGAGCTGACAATTGAGTTTAATCTTACCAAATAAGGTTGTCTAAATTGGGATGGCCTAATCTTTCATTTGTGAATATTAAGCTGCAAGTGGAAATAGCTTGAAATTTCATTTCAAGTAGCATTGTCATGAGAGTTAATCTTTTAACAGATAGATTTTCTCACTGTGCATTTCAAATATTATAAACAACATTCTTGTATTTAATATCTCTTCACAGCAAATTATTTTCCATCTTCTGACATAACTCTACATGAACGGTTCTCAAAAATTCAGGATAAATCAAGTGCAAATACAAATGAAGTTAAAATACATTTGGATCCAGAAATTCACAGGTAATTGTTGAACTTTGTGTCTTAGTTATTTACATTAAGGTAATTAATTTTCAGTAGACTTCACACAGTGTGAAGTTTTTTATTCATTATTTTTACCTGCCTGTATCTTTAAAACATTCTGTTGCCTGGTCAAGAATGCTTTTGCTTTTTTCGTGATGGTGTTTGATTTTATGCAGTATTTTTGTGTTCCAGGAGGATTGACATGTCTCTAGCAGAACTTCAGAACAAACGGACTGTGCCATCTGAATCTCCCCAGGTACCTTGATTAACTTTTTTGGCAAGCAGTAAGGTATTATTATAGATATATTATAAATGTAAGCAATGTTTTCCCCTTGTTATTGGGACATAATTTTTACACGCTGTGAAGACCAGCAGTAATTCTTGAGTATTTTGAAAAGAATGCGCAGACGAGCATATTTACAGATAGCACAGTGGTGCAAGTGTTCTGTGTTCACTGAGCAGTAAAATGCAGATGTGTTCTCCAGAGTAGCTGGAGTGTGATTATTTCTGCTGGTTGAACTCCTGCCTGTTTTTAAATAATGTAAATACTGAGTCTGTGACTGATGTGTGGTTGGTTTTCCTCTGAGGTTACAAAAAGCCTTAATGTTTTTTCTACCCTGATTGTTACAATGACTCAAAATCCACATAATTCCTCAGAATGCTATTTTATCCCATGCTTTCATCTGGGGTCATAAGATTTTCTGTCTTCCCCTTTAAAGCTCTGCTTGCTATGATTTAGTTACCATTCCTTTTCTATAGTAAAGGTATGTGGAGATTCTCCTTGATTAAGGACCACAGAACCAAAACTGACTTCGTGTTACTGAAACTTACAGTAATGTTTCTGCCTTGGCAACTCCATGCAGAATTCCAGTGCTCTGTTCACTATTATTTGGAAACTTGTAAAAAGGTAGATGGTGCAAGGAAGGGTAATTGCTTAGGACCACTTGTTATTGCTTTAGACTTTGGATCTTTGGGTTGATGTGAACCTGTCCTATGCACAGACAGCTGAACTATGTACAGGGTGCTGCCCCTGAAGGACAGAAGCAGGTTGGTGTTCAGTTCTTAGCAGCTAACTTGGCTTCAACCCTTCCTTTTAACTAGAACATTGTAAGAGTGTTAGAAGATCCAAATGATCTACGGTATGATATAGAAAGGAGAAGAAAAGAGAGATTGAAGAATGAAGATGAGAGAGTGTTTCATGTAGATGGTGTAAGTCCAAGGTAATGAGCAATAATCTTATTGGCCCAAGCCTATAGTTCCCTTGTGTGTTCATTTTTGGGCCCTTCCACAGTTACATTCACATTTGTGGTGATTCTTTTCCACAGTTAGGCCTTGAAAGTTTGACTGGGGTTGAAATTCAGCTGACATATATTGCAAACTACTCCTTAATGAGGTTTGAAAGCTCCTTAATGAGCCTTGAAAGAGGTTAAACTGCAGTGGGTAAAAAGCAAGCACAAACTGTAGCATTGAATGAGAAGAGAGGACAAAGTTATTTTGAAAAAATTTAAGTAGTTATAAACTCCTCAATGTATCATGTAACAAAATCCTCCTGGTATTTTGCAGTTCTGTAAAAGCATTCTAGCATGTATATATTGTTTTGTTGCCCTACTGGTTTGGTAGTAAAATGTGGAATATCAGCAAATAATTGGAATTTTTTTGATTCTTGGAGAATTTGAAAACTTTGATTTTTGGAATATCATGTTACTCCTATGGACTCCTCCAACAGGTTTGTTAAAGGTTTTTGCCCCAAAGGTGTTTGCTAATCTCAGTCATCCAGTGTCACTTCTGATTTTGTGAGGTTGGTAGATTAGAGAGAGGGACTGCTAGTAGAGCTGTTGATTAATGAATTTCCAGAGTGTAATAAAATGTATCCACACAGTAGTCATAGTTTCTTATGCAGCAACCTGTAATGGCTACTAATGGCAATACACACATTTGGAAAGACAGACTTGTGAAGCTGTAGAAGAAATTTCGTGTGTTCGAGATTCTTGAAACAAAAAATTAAAGTTATCAAGAGGAGGAAAAAAATCCCGGACTTGCTTCATTTGCCCCAACACACCTCCCTAGTTACTGTCCTGTTAATCTTTTGTGAGAAGTGTAAATTTCCCTGTCAAGTATGGCTATCCTGGAGTTCGTTGTCAGGGGTTCCACTGTCAGGGTAGTGTGGGCCGAGGGCAGTAATGGTGTGAATGATACTTAGAATTTTCCTGAGGTTGAGAGGTTTTCATAGCTCACATGAGATACTGGCAGTGCCTCTGAGCATATTAAGTGTGCTCCTGGTTTTTTTCCTTAACTTATTTTGCAGCTATGAAAACTGTTTCTGTGTGTTTTGTGAAATACAAGTTTTGACTTCTGGTGGTTACTTTTGATGCTAAATGTTTTATTTAGAAGGTTATGGATGCATCTGTATTAGCAATATTCTTGGGGGGAAAAAAACCCCAAAACATCAAAATCCAACAAAACAACAAAATCATAAAAACAAGCAAGCAAAAGCCCAAAGCCAGAAATAGCTTCTTGTTCTGAGGAGGGCACTGGAGGATGTAGCTGTCTGTCTGGAGCCTTCTGTGGATGGGAATGTCAGGAAGGGCAGGCTGTGCACAGCTCGCGGCGCAGGGCTCGGCGCAGGGCTCGGCGCAGGGCTCGGCGCAGGGCTCGGCGCAGGGCTCGGCGCAGGGCTCGGCGCAGGGCTCGGC
>VXBR01011355.1:2449232-2465761 GCA_013400215.1 Cisticola juncidis
GGGGCTCGGCGCAGGGGCTCGGCGCAGGGGCTCGGCGCAGAGCTCGGTGCCGGGGCTCAGTGCAGGCGCTCGGTGCAGGGCTCAGTGCAGGGCTCAGCGCAGGGTTCGGTGCAGGGCTCGGCGCAGGACTCCGTGCAGGGCTCGGTGCAGGGAGCATTTCCACCAGCGGAGGGCAGCAGTGCCCGGCCGGCTCCACTCTGCGATGGCAGGGAGCAGAGTCCCTGCTCCCTTGGCATTGCGTGAGAGAACACAGAATGCTAGGGAATTCTGGGCAGTCTGAGCTTGGAACAGCAATTTGTTCATTGTCCTAGGAAAATTTACCTATAAGCTGTCATTTTGCACTTGTGATAAAGAATGAGCTAGTTTAAAATGCAGGATGTTGATGTGCTGTGCCTTTAGATATTAATTGTTCTCTCTCTCTCACACATCAGGAACCAGCAAAGCTGCAGTCTTTCAAAGTTACAAACATCTCAAGTTGATGGTTTCCAAAAGCCTGTGAGGTTTATTAAGCCACCTTTCAGGAAATTTATTGGGAGACCTCATCTGGTAAGTCTAAATGTAGAAATGGTAGCTCCTGCACTGTTGATGTATAATTCATATTTTGCTGCATTGTCTGTGCTGATGTAAATTTAACAATCTATGATGTTTTGCCCTTTTAAATTTTGAGTAAGGCTTTTTTCTCTTCTGTGTTCAACAATAGAACTACTCATAATTTCACAGTTCTAGTTCAGGAGTACTTCCTTGGGTATTTTTTGAAGCAGAGATTAGTACATGTGAGCTAAAACCACTTTGATATCATTCCTTTTCTTTTCATAAAAGAAGTTTGTGTCTAATATCACATTTCTTCCACATAATGGTGTAATTATCTAAATGATAAAATAGAAGGCCTTGTTATTGAGCAGATAATCTGAGCTAATGTTAAGTAGTTTAAGAAAAAGAATACTCTCCTGCATTCTAGTTGTCAGTGGTAGGAAGGGAAGGCCTGAATCTTGTGTAGGTGGTATTGTTACTGAAACAGTGTTTCTTTTCTCTTCATTATGATAAAAGCTCTGGAAAGCACTTATTTTTAATAAAAATGAGGAGCAAATAACAGAAATAAGAACTATCTGAAAAATGTTCCTGAGGATGAAATGTTAAACGATGGAATATCACACCTCTTGAATATTGCATTTATGAAACCTGGTTTGGACAATTCTTCTTTAGGCAATCTTTCTGAGACCTACTTCAGTACTGAAGTGGGCAAGACAGGAATACTAAGTCCAGTAGAAATAAATTTGAGTCTTCTGGAATGTTCCTTCTAAAGAATTGTAATAATTTCTAGGTGTTTGTTTAATTTGAGGATCTGGTGAGACCAGAAAAGCTTTTGTAATGTGCGCAGTATAATTCTAAACCACTTTTCTTTTTCCTGACAGCTGTAAAATAAGGAGGAGACTAACATAAGTTGTCATTCTTTATACCCTGTAACTAATACCCTGTGGAGAGGGTTCTAGGAGCCCATGAAACTTTTCTGAGGTCCATCAAAAGTAGCTTTCATGTAGTCAATTCTCAAATGCAGCTGTTTTGCAGATACAAAACTGCCTCCTTCAGTGTAAAGGAACAAGAGTTTTTAATGGTAAATTTTTTTACTTACTCAGGACTAAGATTCAAGTCCCAAAGCAAGTAGCAATGGCTCATTAAGGAACTGCATTGGGTCTGGCTGGGGTGGAGTTCATTTCCCACAGCAGCCCTCAGTGCTGTGCTTTGTACTGTGCCCAGGAAGGTGCTGGTTGCACACCAGTGTTTGGCTGCTGCAGGGCTCCACAGCAACACGGGTGCCTCTGCCACCTTCCACCCCACACCCAGCAGGCTGGGGTGGGCAAGAGCTTGGGAGGAGCACAGCCAGGACAGCTGACCCACACTGCAAATGACCTCATCTGCTCAGCTAAGAGAAAGGAAATAATAATAATAAAAGCTCAGAGAAAGGAAGGAGAGAGTGGGAGGTAATTGGTTATTGTGGTGTTTGTCTTCTGGAGCAACCACTGTGTACTGAAACCCAGCTTCCTGGGAAGGGGCTGCACATTGCCTGCTGGTGGGAAGTAGAGAAGAAATCTAGAAATCTTACATTTTCCTTTGCTTCTGTGCAGTCTTTGCTTTTGCTTTATTAAACTGCCTTTTTCTTGACCCATGTAGTTCTTTAAATTTTATTTTCTCCCTCCCAGCCCTGCTGAGGAGGGGAATGATAAACCTGCTTGGTGGGTACCTGGTATCCAGGCAAGGTCAACCCACCACAGTAATACTGCAATTGCAAATAAAAAGGAGGTTGGTTTGAGAAAGGCACTGAGTTATTGCTAAATGTGGTGAAGATTCAGAAAGATTGCATTTTCATATTTAATAGTGAACTGTAAGCATGTAACTTTTAGGAAGTTCTGCACTGCAGTAAGGAGTAATTCCTTTGAAACAAGAGTAGCTGTGAAAGCACAGGTATTAAAAATGCAAGACATCCTAAAGAAAGAATGGCTCTTCATGGTAAGCCTTACAATAGCTGGTTTGCAGATATGTAGAAAAATCAAAAACTTTAGTTAAGTAATCAAAATATAATGTTTGTGATGTTAATATTCAATAATGGGTTTGAGATTAAACTTGGGAAAAACTTAGGTCTGGAAGGTACAATTGTGTATCTAAGCTTGATTGTAAGAATTGTCCATTTAGCCTTGTACCCTGCTGACAAAAGGAGGCTAGCTAAAGAGTGAAGTAAAAAATCAGAACAAGTAGACATGTGTATTCCTCCTACTCCCTTTTTTTTTTTTTTAGTTTAATTCAATTTTATTTTCTTTTAAACCCTGTGGTTTAAGAAGTTCCTAAAAAGTGATCTGCTGTACCTTTGCATCAAGTAGTTCTAATGTTAATATTTCTGTGAATGTACTTTAATATTAAAGACGGTGAGGATGTGGAAGACTGTATCCAGAGTTCATTAAGGCAAGCTTTGTTTTAATTCATAGAGGTTTATTTTTAACTGTAATGGGAAGTTTTTCTATTTTTTTTTTTCATTTTGCTGGATTCCCAGCTTAAAAGAAGAGTGTACTTCAGCTGGGAGCTTCCTGATTTAATTGTGTTGTCTGTAGAAAGTTAATTTGATTTTGTGGCGTGTCCTTATTTTCTTAGAAGGGAACTGGGAAGTTCCTATCTTTTCCTTGGAAAAGCCATTTTGATCTCACTTCATAAAATCTTTCTTCCTCTCTTTTTGTTCTCTGAATAATCCCTTCTTGTCAAGGCATTGTAAGAAGCTGAATAGTTGACTTGTAGGCAATAACAATCTAAAAAAGAAGAAAGAATGCTAACTTAAATCCTAGTTAAAAGTTATCTTGGATTCTAACATAATTCTATTTTATTTATAGCCCCCTCTCTCCCCACACCATTATTAACAGTGTTATCAGAAAGGTTTGGTAGTTTGTTAGAGGACAGAAATTCTGGGGCCAGTAAAGCATGGATTTGCATTTTTTTATTAATTCTTAGTATATATGAAATATTTCAGGGGAGTTCTCAGGTTCTTTTAAAAGTGTATTTCAAGCTGCTGAAATTTCTTTTGAGAAAGCAGAGTTCAACAGCATTGGAATGCTTCTGTGATTATTCAGGAGTTGGACCATAATTGTTTGATTGCTATGAGTTCATTAGCATGTTTGTTCTGTCTGCATAGAGGGCTTTAATGTAGTATATGCAAGTATATTATGTAATGTAGTCAGTGCTTCTGTATGTATTGGGAATCATGTGCAATGATGGATGAGATGACATCCTCTAAAAGCACCTGTCATAGGGAAAAGCTGGAAAAAATCCAAAATGTGCAGGTAGGTCAGTGGCTGGAGGAGTGCTCTGTTTTAGGCAACTGCAGCTGTTCAGTGTGTTCACACAACTATTTCAATACTAGTTGTCTGTGTGACTTGCTTTTGAAATTGTGCTTGTGTGGCGGACAAGCAATTCTCAAATGCCCTCTTGAAATATTGAGTTAAAAGTGGCATTTTCTAAAGACCTCAGTGTGCTGCACATTGTTAGTTTGCTGTGGAGGTGTGTCTGTGCTGCACAGTCCCCTTTGGTGCCCATGTGCTAACCAGGAGATCCAGGGTACCAATTTTGTTGCCTTGTTCCTGATGCAAGCCATGACTGCTGTAGCAGCCTGTCTGCTGTACGTGGTACATGCAAATTGAGTTATCTGTTCTGGCAGGGAGGGATGGAGAACCTTAATTGGGTTGTTAGCTGCTTAGACCTCTCCAAGGGGATGACATTCCAGGAGGATGGTCTGTATCATCTTCAGCTTCTGTGGGCTCTGCTGTCTCTTCAGCCAGCCTGCACTGCAGGCCCAATGCTCCCCTTACTCCTGTTCCTTCAAAGAGTGTTATTGTGTCAAACGCTACGTGACTGAAAGTGTTGCAATATTTGTTATATTTTTAATTTTTTTTCTTGAATACTTTAATAACATGAAGCTATAACTGTTTTCTTACTAGAACTCTTACTACTCTTCAAAACCAAGTGATGCTTACCCCCACAGACCTATTAGAGGACACCTTGAAAATGCAGGACCCATCAGAAGGCACTTTAAGGTACAGATCAGCTTTTATCAGATGTTTGTTATATAAAATGGTGGTCAAACCTGTTGAGTTTGGTAACGGGAGACACGCTTTTGAAGGTATTAAGTGCCATGAAAAACAGTGTAATCAGAGCCTAATTGTTTCTGTTGGAATACTGGGAGGCTTAGCTTTTAGTCGGTGAGAGGGCTGGCAGTGGATTGAGCAGGGTTGTCCAGTGTTGGATGCAGGCAGTTGAAATAAATAGGTTACTGCAGAGTCAGGAATAACAATTGCAGAAATTGCACAATGACTAGAAAACTCATCTGTCCAAAACCCAAGCTGCTGAGCTTTTTTTCCTTCATGTGACAAACTTGAACTTTTTCCAAGGACTGGAAGACGTGAGTTGTGTTACTTTCAAAACTGTATTATTGTTAGTTTATTAACCCATTCATGTAGGGATTTCTGGGGAAATAATGTCTTGTGAATACCCTAAAGTGAAGTTTTATTGTGGGGGCCTCAAGAGGGCCACCTAATGCTTTTTCACTATAAAATGTGTCCTGGGTCCAGCAGAAAAACAAAACATTTCCTTTTCTGCTGACAGTGGCATGCTGTGCATGGGTCCAGTTAAAGTTGTTGATGTGAGAAAAGCATTAATCAAAGCCAGAACTTATACTAATTTTATGCCTTAAAATTGCCCCTACATTTTTAACATGCATTCTTAAGAATAAAGTAATACACAGAATAGATAGTCACCTTTTCGGTTTTGTAGATAATGAAGTAAAATTTTAACGGCTAATTAGCTGTCATTTTTGGATGAAAATGTGAAAGGTGGGGAAATGTAGATGTGGGTTGTGGGTTTTTTTTCCCTTCTTCCCCCTCCCAACCATAAGAACTGTTGGGTAAAAAGACTTTCTCCAATTTAGGTGTGCTTTGCCAGCCAATCTTAGTCAGATAGCTAAGCTAACACCAGCAAGAACTGCTGTCCTTATTCTGCTGGAGAAAGTCTTTTTCTAAGTTAAAAAGTTCAAAGCCTGATACTACTATTTCAACACCTAAGCAGATCTTAGCCTGTTATTCTGTATACCCTCTGTATCGCCAGCCTTCAGATGGATGGAGGAATCCAGCTAGATTCCTGGCTGCTGGATCCCTGAGGCAGTATTGGTAGTTGATGCTCCTTTCATTTACACCATTATGCAATTCTGCTGATTCTACAAGCAGGAAAGCATCCATTTAAGTTGTCACCTCACATATACATGAATATTGCAGCACCCAGTACTCTGTCCCATGATGCTTCAATATTTATAGGGAAAATAGCATATGCACTTGTATTGTATTTTGTTTATGTGTGTAGCACTTCTATCATTGCCATGGAAACAGTGGTGTTGATTTGACTCAATGTCTTTAAATTTTTACATTTAAATTTGTCTTGCACAACAGTTTTTCTTGCTGTGTTGTTGGTGAAATAGAGGTGACTTGACTGTCTTCTGCACTCAGAACTTTCTTGGCTAATTATTTAGAAGAATGACATCATACAGAGAAACAAAAATCTCGCAAAAAAACCCATATAGAATTCCATTCTCTGCCTTCCCCTCTCCCTGCCTCCCAAAAAATTCAAGCCCCACACAATTTTTTCTTGATATATAAAATGCGGCATTTAAACTTAATAAGCAAAAAATGATGACCACTAAGAGTATTTGAAAAAACATATGGTCTGCACTATGTTAAACTTTTTGGGAAAAGAAGAAACTGCTGTTCTGAAATATCTTGTAAAGGATCTGGTGAAGTCTTACAAAATTTTAAAGGTCTTTTCTGTAATGACCCTTTACCATGAATCACTAAGTTAACCTTTAACTAAGTAAATGTAAAGTAATCTTTAAAACTGAACTGTACTCACTGCTTTTTAAAAGTTCAGTTGTTATTGACTGTGGCAGGTTCACCCCTGCCAGTGGCTGAGCATCACACAGCTGCTGCCTCAGCTCCCTTCCTCTCCCAGCAGGATGGGATGGAAAATATGGAGAGCAAAAGTGAGAGAGCTCATGAGTTGAGATGAAGACAGTTTTAAGTTGTGAAGAAAAAGATGCTGCAAAGGCAGTCAGTCACTCACCCCTGTCACAGGGTGACTGATGCCCAGCTGGTCCCCAGGCAATGGCTACGGGCTCCAAGAGCCCCTTCCCTCAGTTTCTGTTGCTTAGGAGGAGATCACATGGTGTGTGACATCCCTGTGCTCAGCTCAGGCCACCTGTCCTGCCTGTGTCCCCTCCCAGCTTCTTACCCATCTTCTTGTCCTTCTTGACAGCTTCTTATCCTTGCTGAGCAGCAGAGTAAGGAAAGAGGAGCAAGTGTTGGTGCTGTGCAGGTGCTGCTGGGCAATAGCCAAGACTCTGGTGTGTTACCAGTGCAGTTTTAGCCACAAATCCAAAACACAGCAGCATGCACTTTGCTGTGAAGAGAAATAACTCCATCCCTGCCACAATGCAGCTGTATATATCTGCTCATATACCCTTATTTTAGAGCTTCAGGCTTCTAGGGATTGTCATTAGCATTATTTATAAACCAGTCCTAATGTAAAACTAGATGCCACTTTAGTACACTCTTCTCTTATTTCTAGAGCAGAAGTTAATGATGTTTTCCACACACTTTACATTATCTTTTTCTGCTATAAGGTGTGTGTGACTGTTGCCTATATGCCAAATGTATATATAATCTGTAGCTTTGTCTACAACTGATGCTGTTCTACGTTACTATTACTGCTGTGTCCTTCCCTCCGCACTTACAGAACATGTGGATGCTTGAGTTGAAACTTCTAAGCTGTTTGTAAGGCAGTTTTCAATATCTTGCACCATTTCCCCATCCCTTACTTGTTCTGGTCCTTTGTTTATTGTCATACAATTGCAGTGGCAGACCACCAAGGCCTCCTTTCTAGTCACTGAAGTCAAAGGGAACCACAGCAGGGGTGGGGAAACGGGAACTTTTAATGCTGTGTTCAGGGCATTAATCCAGCATTAAAAGTGCCCTTCAGTTTTCCCTGTGATAGGAATATACCCATGCAATACAACCTAGTGCAAGCAAGTTCTTTGTGCCTGCACTCTGATATTCCTCAGGAAAGTGATTGGCATTGAACAGTCTTGAAAGTGTCCTCCATCAGAGTAACGCTGGGGGAATGATGAGGCCCAAACTTCTCACTTGTCTTCTGCAAAGTAGGTGGGTGACATGATTTGGGAAATAACAGAATCTCTGCATTTGCATAAAGAAACCTCTGTTCTGTACAGTTCTTTCTTTATTGTTCACCAGCCACACAGTGGAAAACACAGTGGAAAAAGTGGTACTAAAGTTATTGCAACCTCAGAGCATGTGATTTTTCTTGAAGTGATCCTTACTCTGTCAAAAGGAGACAAATTTCACCAAAGGAATTTTGTCACGTTCAAGAAGGACTATTTCTGTGTCATATTTTGTTTTTTCCTACCCTCCAAAGGTGTTTGTAAAAGATAAGAATTTTTATGGTCAGAAGGTTTTCTCTGGTTTTAAATGAAAACCCATTGTTTAAATTTAGAGTGGCTGTTGGAACACCTAAAATGGCAGTGCTGGAAAACTGTGGAATATTATGACAAATAAGGTTTTTATTACTCTAAAGGTTTTTACTGCCTATTTTATTGGAGATCTGAGTGCCTAGGAGTGAGAATCTTTTTTAAACTTTAGCTGCTGTGATCAGTGTTGATCTTTTATATCCTTTCTGTGTTTTTATAAAGCCTTTCACCTTTAAGTCTTCTGATACCTCTGTGGCCTCTGCTCCTAGTCCTGCACTAGGTTAGTTTGCAGTTTTCCAGTGTGGAGGTATCAAAGGCATAGAAGATGCCTGTGTGTTCAGACTGTCAGACATGAAAGCTCTAGGAAATACACATGTACTGACCTGTGTTGGTGTGACTCTTTAGACTCAACGTGTGCCTGCTGCAGGCTTGACATTGCTAAATTTGGTAGTGGCAGTGAGGTGTTGTCTGAACGTTTTTTATTGATGCAGTGTGCCTCATTAATGGTTGAAAAATGTTAAGATGTTGTACAATACATTTATTTCTTTCTACAAGGAAGATAATTTCAGATGTTTTAAACAGCAAGTGCAGTACACCAGTTCTTTGAGCCACGTGGTCTGAGGAATAATACATGGACATAAAGGAAGAGGGTGTGCTCTTGTGAATGCATGCTTCTGTCCTTGGGTACTGGAAGTTTTACATGTGTATAAATGTAAATATGAACTTCTGAGTTTTGGTGCCCTCATTTTACACTTTTTTTTCTACCTTTCCCCCACCCTTACAGAGCAACTTTGCAGATGGCCGTTTGCAACCCCATTATAAATCAGGCTTAGTGCAGAAGGGTTTATATATTCAGGCTAAGTACCAGCGGCTGCGTTCTGTTGGTGTAAGGGGATTTGCCACTAATAAATTCAGAGATGGATTTTTGAGGAAAGAAAAGGTAAGTTGGATTCATTTATTTTTCACTAAGCCATTTGTAAAATATGCATATTCATAAGATCCATTTCCATTTTTACATCTCCATGGAATGACTTGGATGGGATTTTCTGGGATACTGGCTCTTTGTGCTTCACTGGCAAACTTGATGTGCACTCGTGTTTGTTTCCTCCCTGTTTATTCTATGGAAACTTGCTGAAACTTGCTTTGGGTAACTGCAAATCAAAGGTGCCCTCTGAGATTCTGTGGTTCCTTCTGTTTCAGTATTTTTTCCTCAAGCTTAGCTGATCTCTTCCTACTGACAGGACCAGAAATTGTGCCTTTGTGGAACAAAATATTCTGTCCTGTTTAATCTAAGAGAAGGATATTAATAATTTTGAATACATCTGTGTGCTTCTCCTTTTTATTATGTTACCATAATTATGTGCTTTAAAGTATGCACCGAAGTGCTGCTCTGAACAAAACTTCCTGCACAATATGTCTTATGTAAAATGGTTTGATAAGCTTAAACTGAAAGAGGCACATCTGATTTTTGGTGTTTTGATTTGCAGAGTGTATGGCTAACAATAATCTTAAACTTCAATAGAACTTTTGAATCATATAAAATGTTGCAGCTTTTGTGAGGATCAGTAGTTAAAACATACTAAATCCTTTATAAGAGTTGATCAAAGTAGTATGAAGTTACTTGTGACATCAGGGAATTGGATTACATGACCTACACAGCCCCTTGCAGTTCTGTGCTCTGTGTGAGTTTGTGTTTTGTAATTCTGTGTCCATCCAGCTACAAGTAAATACACTTGAATAAATAAGCATTTGTTAGTTGGATTAGAGCTTAGCTCTTGGAGCACAGAAGCAGCTTCAAGCACAGGTTCTTACAGCTGTTTGCAAAACTTTCCAAGTTTACAGCCCAGAGGGCAGAAGAAAAAGCCCCCAAAACCCCTTAAGGACACATACATGTAAAAACCAAACCAAAACAAAAACCAACCAACCAAAAACCCCTAACCATCAGAAAAAAAATCAAGTACTTCAAACAAGGTAGAGGAATCACTTGTTAACCGAAGTAGTTGGATAAACATCTCTTATATTTGCATGGGCTCTGAGAAGTATTATCTCTGAAGGGTAATTGGAATTAGTGGAAAATAAATGGAGAGAGATATCTCCCTCCCTCTTCCCCCCAAAATTATGATATTGTAAAACAAGTATAGAAGTGTTACAATTTTGCTGTAGTGAGCGATTCCCAATAATTTCCAGTGTTCTTCTATAATTGGCTGCTAAGATTCTTGTCTGAACCTATAAAGCATAGTTAAAACATTCTGGCTACTAGATATTATGATTTGAATCAGAGAATCATCAGTGAGTTCTGAATTTTATTTCTTTTAGGCCTGATGAATTTGAGTGTGTCTGAGTTAAAGTAAAATACATCCTGAAGAATGACAACCATTTTCTTAACAGCATAATGTTTGCTGGTTGGCTAATTCCTAAAAACCACAACTGTTCCTGAAATTGTAGCATTTTGCCTGTTGTAATGATAAAACTTGTCAAGATCTGTTAAACAGGTCTGAGCATCTTTATTTCACTTTAATTCATTTGAAATAATAATGCTGCATGTGTATCTTTTAAGGTACAGTCTTTATAATTGTGCTGTTTGAATCCATACTTGAAAGAATCTTGCATTTTATGCACTGTACTTAGGAATGTTTGGGGGGGGCGGTTCTGCTATTAGAACTGACAGTAATGATTTTTTTTCTCTGTGTAGGGAAATCTAAATATTGCAACAGCAACCTGAACTGAGCTGAGATCCTGAAGTTGAACCAGATAACACAGCAAAGGGAGCATCTGTTTGGTGTTTGACAACTTTCTCAAGACTTAAAATAGGATAAAAGAACTAATGCTGTAACTTTCTTGATTAAAAAATAACTTTATTTTGAATGCTGCAGAACTTTTTTACAGTTTTAATAATTGCTTTTAAAGTACAGTATTCAACTGAAACATCATATTATGTACCTTAGTTCTGTTTGCATACCAGTCTCAAGTAAGGAAGTGATTGAAGGGAGTCTTATTTATTGAATACTTTTTCTCTAAGCATGATGTTACAGATGGAACTTGAGTTGTTATACCCAGAGGTTTATATGTTGAAAGTTTATTGCTAATGTAATAATAAAAAGAAAAAAAAAAGTGCCTGATTTGTTTGGTAATAGCACATTAGCTCAGGATTTTCCAATTAATGACCTTTTAGGTTGTGCAATAGATTTTACACCTCTGTTCAGTCATTTCCATAAAACAGTATTTTGTATTACTTTGGATTAATAATATACTTGGGTTTCTGATGTGTATATACATTTGTAAATTGTTAGAATGTTGGGACAACTTTCAGCATTTGATTAAAATTAATGGTAACAGGCAGGTATATAAAGTACTGTAGCAGTAGCTTATAACTGCACTGAAAGCATGCTTGGGTTTGTTACAAGATTAGTTGATCTGTACTCAAAATTATTCTATCTCATTATATTTTGGTGTATGAGATTCTTGACCAAGCCACATGTTCTCTAATCTTTTTCGTCATAAATGATTTGGTAATTTTATGAATTCTAAAATTGGGGCCTGAAGTATTAAATTACAAGAAAAATAAAAATGTAAGTTTTTGAAAGCATGTCTTCTAACAAAGGAATTGTTCACAATTGAAACTGCTTTAAATGCAGATAGCTGGTGATTTTGTTCAGAATGATTCCCTGCAGTTTACCATACTGCTTTATTGTTAGGCTGTGTGCAAAACTCAAATAGCCAGACCTGTTTCATAAGCAGCTATAAACAGTATTTTGTTTATTTCCTGTTTATAGCCTTTGCCTTAATTCATTATTTATGGTGGGGTTGTGTGTATGTATTACAGATTTGTTCGGACTTCTTACTGATGGTAAATTAAAAACAGCACATAGTCTTCAGAGATGTTCTTTTTCAAGAGAAAAGTTGTTCACAATATCCTCGAAACATGCAGGCAGATGTATTTCCATATAGAAAGCAGGCTAGTCTCTATTGTGGCTGGCAGACCAGAATTCCAATTCTGGGTTAGAGGTATGTTCATGGGAAAGGAAATTTGGTTTTTTTGGGTGGAATGCCAGGATGTGATTTTTGCATGCTTTTTTGTAATTTTTTTTCCACAACGCCTTCAGTAGAGAGACTGTTTGAAAATGTAGTAATGGTTCAGAACAGCTGAAATTGCTGTGACTTGAGCTCTTCAGTTCATGAGTGTTCTGCTTAGTGTTCATAGGGAATAAGGCAGGAAGTGTGCAGCATTCATTGATGTCACGGTCATTCAGTGATAACAGGTGGTTTGTTTCTAAAACATGGGTTTTCAGTTTAAATAACAATCATTAATAATTTAACTAGTTTTTCAGTAACTTTGACATGCATAGAGAAAATGGGAAATGGAAGGGAACAAACTCCCTGGACAAATAGAGGCAGGCAACCTTCTGCATATTTTATTTAATGCTGTCAGTGAAGAATCTGGCAGAATCATCCTGTGTAGATTTACTGGGAGATAAAAATAAGGAACTGCAACAACAGGTTAAATGAGTCAACCCAAAGCAAGTGTGGAGTAGCTGCAGTTGTGATCAGGCTGCTGGTGGGGGAGTGCTGCACATGCCCTGCCGGGAGGGGCAGGTTCACCCTGAAGCCAGCAGGTCCTTCACACCGCTCTGAATGTGCACTGTAAAAGATGTGAGAAATGAAACCATACATGATACAGGACAAACTACTGAGGCTATGTGGTCTTATTCAACAGGATACTGTGTCTGTGAGCTTCCTGCAGTGTTCTTATTAAATTCTGGAAGAGAACTCTTTGTTGAGCAAATGGGAAGTGGATACATGCAGAAACTTCTGACATGGTAGTTTTGGTAACACTGTTGGGAAGTAATGCTGGAGTAGTCAGACTTCGGCCAGTTAATGCTGCTTTAACCAGGTTTCAACGTGTGACTGACTCCTGATTTTGTGCTTTATTTTATCTATGCATGATCAGATATATCTGATTTGTTTTGTACTTTACAGTTTAGCTTTGTGTTTATTTCTACAACTGTGAGCAACATTGCAAAGAAGTTGGTGGTTTTTTGACTTATTTGCTGACTTTGGTCCCCCCACCACTTGTTCCTCGGATAAATGTCATATGAAATGTCACTGTTTCAGTCACTGGTTTATCTTTTGTATGGTCCCATTTGCTCAAATCATATTCTTTACTGATAATTTTACTTAAGTAATTTTGGATTCTGTCATGATAAAACTTCTTACATTCTAAAAAATGCACACAGAAATAATGAATTTTATAAAAATTCATGGCTTAGGTGCTAGAAGCATCTACTCTATGATAAAATGTGACACAT
Organism: Cisticola juncidis; assembly: GCA_013400215.1. Classification (NCBI taxonomy): domain Eukaryota; kingdom Metazoa; phylum Chordata; class Aves; order Passeriformes; family Cisticolidae; genus Cisticola; species Cisticola juncidis. Next base: position 2,462,601 of record VXBR01011355.1, read on the forward strand.
TGCTGTCTAGATTTATCTTTGTGAATTACAGAGACTTGTGTGTATATACTATTACCTAATTCAGCTTGTTTATTGTTTTAGCATAGAAAATTCTGTTCTACTGGAATACAGTGTTTGGTTGAGGACAATGTATTGAAGCTACTGTTTGGGTTGTGAAGGCACAAGAAAAAGGGTTAAGTAGGAAAAAGGTCAATTTACTTGAATAACCTGGTGCCTTTTGGTATTGTCTGCATTGTAGAAAACACATGTACAAAGACTTAAGTACATTGCATTCTTTCTTGTGGGAGCATGGACTGATAAAAGTTCTTGTTAAAATAACTGTTTACTTTAAATAGGTATGTAAGCCTCTGTAGGAAAACAGTGACTTTTGTTAGTAAAGTCTATCACTGTTTGCATTGGAAGGGCAATTTAAAAATGTGATTGTCTTAAGAGCTTTCTAGCTTTCTTTTTATACTTTGAAAATACAAATGTGAATTGCCTTTATTTCATGTAGCTTGACAGCTTGGCTGTTAAATGCTGTCATTTTCAGTTGTTCGCATGTGAAATTTTTTTAATTGCTCTCCAAAATGCAATGAGTTTAATATGACTAAAGTCTTCCTTTTAAGTGTTTGAAATACTAAGTTGCTATGATGTTAGCATTTATATAGCATAATTAATTTAATTTCTGCATAAATTGATTAGAATACTTATTTTAAATTTGTGATTACTGAATTCACAAGGTTAACAAAATTCTGTGGCTAGTAAGAAGCAACACATTGCAAGGTTTCTATAAGCCTGCCTTAACTCTAACAATTACACGTTTGAAATCATTTTACCTGAAGGATATAGATTGTCTTGAGACCTGAACGTAACTGTCTCAACTCAGGTAACTGATAGCAGAGGATAGGAGTAAATCCAGCTGAGCAATCACCTGCTATGTAATGTTTACCTGTTTCCATCTTCCCTAGGGCCCCAGGCTGAAATGTTGAGTTTTCCTTAAATGAACTTAGTAGCTTTAAAAACAGAACCAAACCCCAAGATTACATTTTTGTAATTAATGCATTTTTGCATTAAAGGCAGAGTTCTCCAAACTTGCTTGTTATGCATCAGAAGATTATTTTCTGCCATGTCTGTGAAATGGATAATGAGAGTTGCATGAAGATGGTAAAAGATCATAACAGAGAGACTGATTTCTCAGTATTCACCTTAGAAGACTGTAAATAGAGGGATTTCTTTAATTTCCTTGCTTTCCTAAAGGAAAGCTTTTTCCATGCTGTGGTGAAACCGACCTTTTGCCTTTCTTTAAGCATCTGAACAGCAATCTGCAAGGTTCTTTATGGAGAGCCCTCTAAAAGACAGACTTCAGACTTGCATCCTAATGAGTTTGAAAAAAAGATGTTTCTGCACATAACTCTGACCCTTGACAGACTTCATTCCATTGCTGCAGAATTTGAAGATAAGAAGTTCTTCAGCCTGCTTACAAGGAAAGAAAGAATAAAAGCCATTTCAAGATCTTTGAAAGCCTCCTTGTGACACTTGACTCCCTAACAGACCTTAAGGATAGCCATGAACATTTAAATGTCTTCTGTTTTGAGCTTTGTGAGCATTATTTTTCAGTGTCAAGATCAGAGGAAACTCTTGTCATAACACCTGCCCCTTCCTTCCATGCCTGGTGGTTTTTGTTGGAGGGATTTTGAGTAGGTATTTAGCCACATGGTTTTAATAGCCTGCCACTTTTAATGCAGTTTTCTTCTGTTCACTGTTCATTGCTCTGAATTTTGTCTTAAGTAGTCTAAATCTCATGTTGTCTTTTTAATATTTCATTTTCTGTAAATAATGTAGTAGATGGCTTTCATTTTGTGACTGGCTTCTCACATCTTCAGTACTAAGGGGAAGAGGCAGTGGAAACAGTTGTTGTTTGAGTATGTTCTTTAAGGAATAAAAAAAGCCTCATTGTTTTGTTTTAAGAATAGCAGGAATTTTTTACTTCAGTTGAATGAGGGGAACTAATGTCCACTTCTAAGGAATAGATTGTTGATGTTATTTATACTGTAGTTTCTCAAAGACTGTCTAATGTGTGTATGTGTACACGTATGTGCACATGGAAACACTGTTAGAGAAGCCTTTAATGTAATTATTTGTAAGTGTGGATAAGAAATGACATTTTTAAACTACTGAAGCTGAAATTAAATGCAAATGCATTTTAAGTCTGTAGTCTTTGAGTCCTCAACGGTGCTTTTGACAATGTTACCCCCTATCTGAAAGCCTCGTTCGTAAGGATATAATAGCAAGATGTAGGTATGTTTATATGTATGTTTAACATAGTTTATATAAAATAAATGTAAATTTTGTTTCTACAGAAAATAAATGTTTTCATGAAATTTTTACTTATAAATAATTCAGTGATTTGATTCAGTAGTTATTAATGTTTGTAATTTTCAGGGTAAAAAAAAAAAGCTTTTTTCAAAATCAGGAGGAGGAGGAGGAGGTGGAAAAGTACAAAAATGTTATTATATGTTGTTAGTGGCAGTTTTCTGTTTTTATACACAAATTAACTACCTGAGGTTAGAACAAGCTGGTTTCGCTTACTCTTTCATTAACAGCCAAGGTGCTTGTGCTGTAAACTGTTATCTATACTTTATTTTTAATACCAGGCTTTATATATATATATTTACGCTTCTCCTCTGCTGCTATTGCAGTTTTTTTTCCCAGGGGTCTTTACCTGTGGACAGACGTGCCTGTGCAGAAGCCTCCCCCCTCCTCCCGTGCCTTTCCGTCCAGACATGTTACTGCTCTGTGCACACTGTTACTGTAGCAGGGCTTTCGCATCTTCCTGCAGCACGAACAATCCGTGCTCCTGTGCGACGCTGCTCTTTAGTAAAACATCAACACTACCTCAAGGCACTCTTCATCTTCCCTTTTTGTCTTTCCTTCCTTCCCTGCTCCTACACCCAAACCTATGCGGTGTGTGCGGGCAGGTGAGCCCCGCAGAGACGAGGGGCATCTGCGGCGCTGCCGGTGCATTTCGCAGTCGCTGGAAGCGGAGCCCCGGGGGCAGGGCCGGGCCGGGGCCGTGCGCGGACGGGGCAGGTGCGGGGCAGGAACGCACGGTTCGGTGCCCGTCCCGCCGCCCGGGAGCGCTCTCCATCCTCCCCCGGCGCCCAGTGAGGACGCGCCCCGTC
>VXBR01011355.1:2466866-2685814 GCA_013400215.1 Cisticola juncidis
GCGGGCTGGCCGAGCGATGCGCCCGCGGCGTCGCTGGAGCGCGGCCGCCCGCGGCTCGCTCTGCCCAGCGCGGTGCCCGGCGAAAATGACGGATAGGCGGGAACAAAAGAAGCGGCAGCTGTCCGTGGGCAGCCTTGGTGCACACACCGGCCGGGTCTGGACACAGCGGCGGACGGGGCTCCAAGCAGCGGCTGGTGGATGTCCCCAGGCCCGGCGCTGCCCGCTTCGCGCACGGCGGCGGAAATGCGGTCGGACTGAGGGGGAACCTGAGAGCAGCATCACCGAAACGACTGAATAGAATGCGTTATGTGGGAAGACATTTTACACAATTTCACCTGTTGTAACACAGTGACGTTGGGAATGTAGTAGGAAATAAACGGTCCCTTTGTTCTTTGGGAGATTAGTTTGAGGGGTGCTGTGGGAGCGATGCTCAGCTGCTCTACCTGTATGTCACCAGATTAAGCAGAAGCTTTTTGCTATCGACTTTCAGTGAGCTCTCTCTCCCGTTTGGCTGAGGTGGGTTCATCCCCATGCAGCTCGCTCGGCCGTGTTGATCGGCAGGCCGGCATCCCAGGCTGCCACAGCGAACTGGGGGCAGTGGAGGAGTTCTGTTAGGCTCGGTGTGCCGGCTCACCGACAGCTCCCAACTTCTGCCTTCTGTCACAGCAGATAAGATTTCAAACACAGCAGTGTATTGAGAGGCAGGGTTTGTAACTGCTGAATGGAGCAGAAGCTGTACGCGTTAGGGCATGTCATAGGAAAGAATTTTAAAAAAATTATTTTGGTTTCTTATTCTCTTCCCACACAGTTGTGTCTCACTAAGTTTGTATTGTGTTAAAATAAGACTTTTCTGATTTCAGTTTAGTCCATAGTCCAAATATCAGCCTTCAAGGTTAAAAAGATTAAGTAAAGCAACAAGAACCAACAAAGTAATTTGCATTGATAGAGCTCTAGGAAGGTTTTTAAAACAGTAACTTGGTAGTAAAGGCCATCTTTTTTCTTTTTACCCACCCATTCCTCTCCTGGGCAGTAGTCTTACACATCTGGCTTCTTCAAAGCTCATTTGGATGACTTTCCCAAATCATCATGATTCAGTCATACTTTGCTTTGTAAAATGGGAGTGGAGGGAAGGTAGATAGGATTTAATTGTTATCTGTATCTTTAAATGGTAAGTGATTCTCATAGTTTACAAACAAATAGAAAAATTGTGCAAGGAGGTGAAGATATGCATATGAAACTAACATCTTTCCAGGAGATATCAAATGAAAGCAGTTTTATTAAAAACATTTTTGTAAGGTATCTCAGATGCATAATAGTTGAATTCTTTGTGTACTACACTGTTATGATTCCTAATGTTTTATTTTTAGATTACTTGTATGCCTGCTTTACTAACAATTTATATTTTCTGTGTGGCGCTGCAGAGTGTTTTTAGCCCAACCATGTGGATCTGTGTATATGGGTGTGTGCTATACATACCTGTATACTGAGATTCAGTGCTTTTTTACAGCACACACCTCAAACCTTACATTAAATACTACACGTAATTGATGTTTTATGAGCTCTTCTATGATGTTATAGGCAGAGTACATTAAAATTAATTAATTTACACTTGGAATGGACTTCTCAGGAGAGTTGAGTGAAATAATGGTGCTAGTTCTCTACAACATAAAAAGGGAGGCAAAGATCTTAAAGGAAATAATGAACGCAGTGAAACAAGCTTGGTCTCCCTCCTTAAATGTTTGAGAAATGAAGATGTGGTGTTTTGTGGGGACTTGTGTGTGGGGGGGTTGTTTGTTTGTTGTTGCTTTGGGTTTGTTTTGTTCTGTTCTGTTTTTATTTTGAAACTACTTAGAGTGGTGTGTGGTCAGGGGACTCAGTCTCAGCTGCAAGAGTATGGGTTACCCACACATCAGACTGTCCTCCTGTAGCTGAAGGTGCAGAAAACAGAGTAGATATGGGGAACCTTAGTTTCAACTGTGCAGTTTATCAAATTTAGAAAATGCAAGATTAGAAGTGTGATTCCACCATCATGAAGCAGCTGTGCAGCACCTTCTGTCAGTCGAGACACACCTCCCAACTTCTACAGTAAATGAAGGAAAATCCTTTCTTCTGCTCTGCAGTCCTTACTCATGTTCAAAGCCCAGCCAGTTTAGTGATTAAATGTGGGTCCTGTGTCATAACGTTGCAATGAAACCATGCAGCTGAAGCCTTCATCACAGTGCTTAAACACTTCCTTCATCAATATGTTTTCATCTAAATGTTTTTCAAGGTGTTGTTAAAGCTCTGCTGTTTGGGATAGGGAAGAGAGGAAACGCTGTTTGTGTTTATGTGAAATCACACTGATCACCTCTGCTGCCTCCATAGCTGGGAGTTTGGATCCAGAGGGTCTTGTGCCCTTTGAACCAGGCAGATCCCTTACACTGGCAGGCAGCTGTTGTCTGGATGGTTTTACATATTTGGTGGAGAAAGGTGCTTTGCTGTGGAATACTGCAGCTGGTTTGTACACACCAAAGGAATGTTGCACCAAGAGGTAATGCAATCAGAAGAATTCAGTCTGTGTGAGAGTGCGATTATTCTCTGCTAGTTGCAGTCCTTTTTTTGTTTCTACTTTTCTTAATTTCTTTCCCCCCATTCCCTGCCCTCGACTTGCCCCCTCCTCTGTTTTCTTTACATGTTCCAGAGATGCTGCTTCCTCTGTCTTCCTCTCTCTTATCACAGCATCAACAGAGGGAGTGCTCTGAGCACATTTCCTGCGTGTGGGGCCAGGCTGACCTCCAGCACCAGAGCTGTGTCTGCATCCAAATTTCTGTCTGGCCCCGTGGTGACACCTGGAGAGTGCTCACTGCAGCAGGAGCCCTGGGGAGTGCAGCTGGTGAACTCCAGCAACTCTATGCTCCCATCTAAAAGGATGAAATTTTCAGGCCTCAGCTTAGCAGAAGTACATATCACTCACAGTAGCTGTGCTTGTGGTTGCCTTTCCAAAATGGTGGAGATATTGGAGCCTTTCAGGAAAATAACTGTAAGATTTTTAAAATAGAAATAGCATTTGTCATTCTAGTCATTCTTGGAGGCATTTGAACAGTTTCAGCTGAATAAGGAAAAGTAATAAGAAAGATAATTAGTGTGACTTTTTTTCACTTGGATTTCTTTTAAAAATAAGGTTTTAAGCAACAGTGAAGTGGCTTTATAGTGAAAATTTTGTGTAAAAATCCTTCCCAAGTTGTAAAAAGTCTTTATTCTTCTCATAGGGGATGTTACTCATTTTAATTCTTTTGTGGTCGTTGGTAGCTTGGTTTCTCACAAGAACACAGCTGCATTGAAGCTGTTCAAGATTATGTGTCCATAATGTTTGGTGACATTGTACAACCTATGGATGGCTTATGGTCTGAGTTCCAATGGAGTTTTCATAAACTGTAATAAAATATTTTCAGTGACCTGTATAAAGTTTCATTTAAAAATAGCTGGTGTGAAGCTTTCTTTTCCTAGTAATCAACAGGTAATGACAGTCCTGTCATAAAAGGTTGTCAGAGCTGCCTTCTAAATGGATCAAGATAGGTGTTGGAAATCAAGAAATATAACAGATGTAAATATGTGTGTATATGTAAAAGATTATGAAAATCATTTCTGATTGTGGTATCTCTTCTGCTTGCTCCTTTGCAGTAGCTCTTCCTTCCTCAGACTCCATTAGAGTTGTTTTTTTATATTAACTATTGCTTTTAGTTCAGGAAGTGATAAAGAACATAATGCTTTCCACTATACCACCACTATACCACCACTATTAGGGTGGTTTCTCAAAAGAGCAGAATTCTTGCTTGTTTTTGTGCTAATCAAAGACTTGTATGTAGAAAATTACAATAGAGTTGCTAGAAAAGGATTTTTTTTCTTCCTGGGTTTAAGGAAGCAATGTAATGAGCATGTAATAATAACAATGTAACGTAATAAAACACTTTATTGAGAAGAATTTTTATTTTGATATGAATGCTGAGTGCATACATATTTCTGTTTAAACTGCTACTAATGTCATATATACAATTTATCACAATTTATCTCTGATGTTATTAAGATTGCTTATTTTGTAATTGTTATTCACTGGATGTTAGAGGGTGTTTTAAGAATACTGCTGGTATATCAGAATTCGTCTAGGAGATCAGTGTTGACCTTGTAGTTAATGCATTGACTCCTTCCCTGCTTGTAGGGGAAGGGTCACACGTGTTAGGAAAAGAAAAAAGGAGAGCTTGGAAATGTGAAATAAGCAGCTGAAATTTCAGGTCTGATGTGTTAGAGGTCACTAACGTGCTGCAAGCAGGTTAGCCTTGTTGAGATCAAAGGAGTGAAAACAGCTACAGAGATGGTATCTGTTGTTTCTCTCTGATCCTGCTGGTATAGAGCAAGCTTATAAAAAATGATGATGGATTTTGTATGGTTTCTATCTGTGTGGTTTTTAAAATCCTGGACCAGGGAGCGGATGTTTTCCCTTGATGCAAAAGCAGGAAGTAGCTGCAGGGCATATCTACATTCTGTACACTGAGGAATGATGAAAGAATACATTAGGGGGAGGGGAATGAGAGAGGAGGTGAGTATCGAGATTCAGTAATTCAGCTAATGTAAAAGTAATTGCTGACAGTCTGCTTCACACTGAGAAGAAACACAATAAAAGCTTGAAGTCCCAATGTGTGAGAGGATATGCAAATACTGCAGTTCAGTAATCATGGATTGTATTGTCAAGTGAAGTTGTCTTTCCCCTCCTTTTTGTTATTGATAACTGAGAAGCATCTGTAGAAAGCAACCCTTGAGAATGCAGTGGTAAATCCACATAAAAGCTGTGTGGTGACATGACTATTGCAAGGTCTTGGCTGTGCTTTGTTCCTAACATAACTTTGCCTTAGAAAACGGAGTATCCTGGAGGACAAGCAGTGGAAGGGGAAAGGATGTCTTTGTTCCCAGTCTTGCAGCAGTTTGTATTACACTGGGAGTGTTGCTGAGAATTTGTGCTTCTGATTTAATATGAAGAATTATGTAGAGCTGTGGATCAGAAATTATGTCTGTGCTGGAAAAAAATCTCTTTAGCAACAAAGATAATGTATTATAGAAAGCTGAGCATTTATACAAGGAAAATATCCCTAACTTCTGATTAATCTGTAGTGTCAGTATAAAGAGGTGTCTTTTGAACTCTGCCTTTGAATTTCGTTAGGAGTATTGTACAGAAGGAAAAAGTTCCTCTTTATCTCATTCTCTGTCTTTCATACTGTGCAGCTAAATCACTTCTGACAGTTGAAACCCGCTCACACCAAAACCAGTGTAGATCTATTCATTTATTTGAAGATCAAAGTCAGCATTGGTGCACAGCTCCCGGGGGAACGAACGCTTTTTTGAAAATGTCAATATAGATTCATTGCATGTGTTGCAAGTCAAGGCCCAATTAGACTAGATCTAGATCTTTAAAGGTCCCTCCCAACCCAAAGCATTCAAAATGATCTATCAATATTTAATTAGCTTTCAGTGGTCACACTGCTTGCATTTAAAAATTAAGTGGTTTATGTCCCACAGGTAATTTGTAATTAATGAATTTATGACTATCATTTTTAAAAAACCCAACTCACCTAAAACAAGCAAACAAAAAAAACCACCCCTGCAAAATAGGAATCTTTGTAACATGTTGTGTTCTCTATTTGTAATTTCCAGGAACTTGCTTGTTGCCTTAAAATGCAACATATTGGTGCTTTTTATTATAACAAGGTCTCAAAACAAACACACACAAAAGTCACTTCCTGCTTGTTTTAGGCTTTGTGGGGAGAAGTTCTTGGAGGTCAGTGCAACTGCTGTTTCTGTTATGGTCTATTTGTGTCAGTCTGGCTCTCTTTGTATGTAGCCCTGTTTTTCCCCAGGAGCTGGATTTATAAAGGTTTCATTAAAGGTAGCAGGAGCATCAAAATATAGGTGTACACATACAGAACTTTTCATTTTTGAGGCAATTGTAAAGCCATTCTTTGAGAACTTTCATGTCAGGTTTAAGTTCAGTATGTTCTCTGTCTGTGGTTGCTGATTTATCCTCACCACTGCCAAACAACATTTTTCCTACTCTGGTAACTTGGCAGAGTGGATTTTTTTTCCCTGATAGGCTCGTGCAGCATTGAAATTTTTCTGTCCTTGTGACAGATATAAAATTGGCAAGCAGCAAGACCTCAGCTTAATTTTTCAGTGTTTTTCTCATCGCTGCTTTGAGGTCTCAGTGAGCACTTATTGAGCTGTTGGTGCTCCTCTATTTCCCACTGTCAAAGGGCACACCAGAGATTCCAAACTGTGCCTAGAAAAAGATGCCTTTATTTAGAGGTTTTGTTATGACAAGGTTTAAAAAACTTCTTTGCTGTTAAATTTGGACCACTTATAAAAAAGTGTTTTAGCTTTGGCCTTGTGTTTCCAAACTAGGATTAGTGACTTGCTTTGGAAGAGTGCTGATGCTTATTTATAAACAATATTTGAATGTTTTGTTGATAAAGATTGACTACTGCAGTACTTTTCTTTTTCATTACTCATTTCTTATGAACATGTCTTTATTGTCATCAACAGCTTTATGGAAAAATATCCCATGAAAACCTTCCACTGTAGGCAAGACCACCTTAGTTTCCCATTAAAGAGCCTGGTATTACAGTTCATTGGAATTGCAGAAATGCCATTTTCATTGAATACAAATATCCAGCTTTTCTGCTTAAATTGTCACATGAAAGAAACCCTCAAAAACCTACACAAGGCAGCCAAAATACCTCAAACAATTCCTACAAAAAAAAAAAAAAAAAAATCTTACTGTAGAGGAACCTGACTTTGTTCCCATCAGACTTTGAATGGCTCGGTGAAAGGAAGGGATGGAGAAATGAGTGCAGAGAGTGAAAGCTTTCCAGTAAAGGCTGAGCTTGAGAGCCTTGCCTTGAGTGCACAGCCCAGCAGTTTGTGACAGTGGGAATTCCTGAACAGCTCAGAGTGAGCAGCAGTGCTTCCAGGCAGGTCCTGCCAGCAGGGAAGACAAATTGCACCATGTGAAGGCAGGCCTGCTAGGAAGAAATGCTTGAAACTTCACTTGCTAATAAAATGAAAAATTAAATTGGTTCCAGGAGAGTAAAAAAAGTGCCTACAAATTTATAAACCCTCTTGGTATTAAAGATTTTTTTGATGGCATGTGCTACACCTTATTATTTGATTTTAATTTTTGTTCAGGGAAACATCAGGGTGCCAGCAGTTGGAGAACACCAGCTTAGTAGCTTACAAGCTTTTTTAAAAATATCTGTATTTTTAGGTTGCATGTGGGAAAGAAAAGTTTAATCACTATGCAATCTTGAGATCTAGATTTGGTTCAGACTTAAATATTGATATTGCAGTCAAACAGTTAAATCTCTTCAACTAGATTTGAAGTTTGATACACTTCTGTGCTTTTGTTGCATTTTGTTAATGAAAATGGTATCATTTAAGTTTCATTTAATTTTAAGATTCTAAGCTATTTGCTGAACTGAGCTGGTCATAGAACTAGTTCAGACGTTAATCTCAGTCTAATAGTAGATTACTTTTAATCTTGATTCGTTGTTAATTGCTGTATCTTTAATGTTGGAAATTTGTTCTTTGTAGCTGTTTTTGTTAGTAACTTGAACAGGAAAGTTAATTTTCCAGGTGACAAAAAACTCAGTATTTTGTGGATTTTATTGGCTTTTAACTAGTTAGCTTATAGATTTGACCAGCTCTTCAGCTGCTTCTTTCTTTGTAGCAGTCTGTATGTCTGGTAGATCACAGCAGGTCAGGTTTATCTATCTGTATAGAACTGCTCCAAAAGCCTAAAGGTAACATGTGGTTAATCAAGGGATTTGTGTGTATCGTTAATCCAGGCTAGTTAACTGCTATTTTATTGATGGGAGGTTTGCTTAATAAGCAAAACCCTTCTCTTACTTTTTTCCTTGCTTGACTAAGTGTGTGATGAAAAGAGATTTATCCTTGAGCAGCCAACTAATTTGTACAAGTAAGATCAGCTCTTTCTGTTGCAAGAAACAACCTTTCAGCTGGGAGAGAAATCTTCCTGCTGCTGTTGCTGTCATCTTTGGTTACAATTGTTTTTAATGTTCATCTTCCTGGACAGCTGCTATTTCCTCCTCCATCCAGTAATCTCTTTGAAAATGGGAAAGATCTTTATTTTCTTTGAAACGTAATACAAAAGTCCCTTGTATCTGTGTTCATTTCATTCCTCTAATACCTTTATTTAGCTTCGTTTGAAAATCACAGAAATACACTTGTCAGTTTTACTTTGACCACTGAGGTCAGTTTGAATGGCCTTTGTTCTGTCAGCTCATACACCCTTCAGAATTGCTCACTTTGATTTGCATTAACTATGCTACTTATTTTAAAGGCTACAATTTCTGTGTGTGAAGCATCTATAAATAGTGCTTTTGATTAGCTGACATCTCAATTAGCTGACTTTGGTTTGTGAAAGATTAAGATAAGGTACTGTCTAGTTCATGATGAACTATCTTCTGACAGTTCAAAATTGTCTGCAGTGGTTCTGAAGTCATGAGACATCTATTAATATGTATTCCTCTGCAGTGTATTTGATAGTTTGTTCACAGTTGTGGAGAAAACATTCTTGTTTGTTCCTGTGTGTTTCTCATTCCTTCACCTCATTCTGTCAGAAAGCAGTTGCACCTCTTCTCATCACTTACAGAAGTACTTGTATGCTTCTTTCACTTTGTAAATTGTATTGTTTTGTTGCTTTGGGTTCATGTGTTGTGGTGGTTTTTGATTGTTGAGGTGGGGTTGGTTGGTTTTTTTTTTGGTTTTTTTTTTTTTCCTTATTAAAATAAATCTACATTACAGTTTCTCAACTGTTTCTCAGGAAAGATGCTCTTCAGCCATTTTTTGTCTGTTCACATGCCTGATGCTCTGTCATCTCATCTTTTCACATGAACTTCCTTTAAATTCATCTTTCTTTCTCTTTGACCTGTCTTTCAAATGTACAGCTTCCTTTTTTAGAAAGCTTTCTTATGTATTTCACTTACAGAGTCTCAAAATTCCCTAAATTAAGATGCAAAGATATACAGAACTCTGAAGGCAATCTGGTGTAGAATGCAGCACAATTGTAGGTGATCCTTTATGCATTTTATTTGAAATTAGGAACAGAAGAAACCTTTGGCTTGATTCCTGTAAATGTGATGTCAGGAAGGAAAGGGATTGACTGTCTTTTAGAGACTGTTGGTTTAATCTGCAAAGTTTTTTCAGAGTTGAAATTGGTACCCTGGAATAATGCTGAGGTGTGTGTTGTATATTGTGTATTGCCAGCCACGTTTTTGATTTTTTCTGATGGAAGAGTGGTGCCTCTGGTATGTGGAGTAAAACAGCTTGTGGAAGTTGGCAAAGCCAGATACTGAAGTTCCAATGTTTTTTTAATTTGGAGAACTTAAAAGCAGGATGTTGCTATTTTAAGTAGAATTTCAGTTCCTGTCTGTTCAAGTCTGTCAGTGTCTCTCTTGAACCAAAACCAAAGAGGTGATGTAAATGCAGCCTTGTAGGCAGAGAAATTGAATGTAAGAAACACTCTTTGCCTCTCCAGACCCTCTGAAATCTACAATTCGTTTTGACTTCTGATTTCCTTAACTCTAAGAGCTTGTACCACTTGAAACCACGGTAGGTCATTGGAAGATTCTTTAAGGGGATGGAGTCCAGGAACCTTTTCTTAGATGGAAAAGTAGCCTTGGAAGAAGTGCTCAAGGTAGAAAACATCCAGTGACCATCTTACTTCTGTCCTCTCTATTCTCTTGGTTGCATGGTTTAACCTGCCTGTTGCCTCCTGGATGCTCTGGAAAGATTCTGTGCCAGCACCTGAGGAAGCTCTGCTTGTCTTGAGGAGAATCTGTCCTGTTGTTGTTTCCTTGGCCACACACCTTGTTCTGTTCCAGACAGTACCAGTGTTGGTTGCTGGGGGTGGATGAGAAGAGGAGGAGGTCAGAAGAATAACTGTTTGTAAAACAATAATGTTTATTGTCTCTGTTTTCTTGGGTTCCACAAAGCCCCACCCTGCTGCTTTCTCCCCCTCTCCCCCCATCCTCAGTGCAGCAATGGGTTCTTCTGTCTAAGTGCTGGCTGTTGTTTGTGCTTTCCCTCTGTGTGCAGCTCTGCTGAGCATTCCCATTCAACCAGCACAGAGTGGCTCAGATTCCCGTTTGGAACAAGGCTGTCATCAGGTCACAAGCTGTTCTGGCTCTCAGTGAAATCAGGGATAAGCTTTCAGATGTACTTCTTTGGCTTGCATCAGGTTTTGCTTTCAGGAATTGTTCTTCTAAGGAGGAGCTCTGTGTAGTGTCTCCCTTTTTGAGGTTTGTTCTCATCCTAAGATGTAAAGAGGATTCCTTGGAAGGGAGTGTTTTTTTTCAGGTGGAGGAGACTTCTTGAGACCTTTAGCCTGCTACCAGAGACAGCTGTTCAAAGAGCTGTGTCTTCTACTTGCAGCATAATCTCTGCTTCCTGAAAGGCATTGCCTTGTTCAAAAGCAAGAGAATTTCTCAAAGAGCAAATAAAACTAACAAATGTTAGTGCCTCATTGCCCAGGCCTACAATTGACACATGGGATTTTGAGAAGCATTATTAGAGCAAAACAGATCAGCTAATGCCTCTGATGTGGATTTTTGTTCATAAAAGAAAAAAAAAAAGTGTTTCTGAATTCCGTTTATTGTGACATCCAGAAAATGTTACCTGCAGAAACTGATTTGAACTGAGAAAACACAGGCATTAAAGATACCAGCAAGAACTTATTACTCCAGAGTTGCATCCTGAAATCTAAAATTGAAATTTGAAAGGTTTTTAATGCACAGAAGTTGACACATGTTATCTGATATAATAGTGAAGTTTTTTTTCCCAAGGATTGTCTGGAACTTGTGAATTCATATATGCAGTAATTTCTAAAACAGCAAATTTTTCAGTCCTGTTGTTCTCACCACAGTTTGAAGGAGAATAGATGAACTTCATGTTAAAAGAGAAGCTGCTGCTAAGAGTCGTGAGCAGCAGTTTTATGAGATTTCTTTATTAATCAAGAAAATACTATTTTGATAGATGGTAAAGATGGTCTTTAAATCACATGTGCTTTCTCCAAATTCCCACCCTACCTTCCATTGGTGCTCACATAATTGAGGAAGTGTGTTGTTTTTAACACCTTAGGTGGTTGTTGGCTTTTCTTTCAGTGTGGTGTGGAGGCTTAGTGGAGATGGCTTGATCTTGGCATGTAAATGTTGTATTGGACTGTAGTGATGAAATTCAAATTACCCATCATCTGTGCTCTTGTACTTATGGCTGTGAGCCCCAATACACACACACAGAAGTTACAGCTCCTGTAATGCCCAGTAGTCTGTTGTATGTGAAAGCACAATAGTTGTGTCCTTTAATTGAGCTTATAAATTATGAAACTGCTGAGAAGTTCCATACTGGGCCTGACCTTCCTCTGAATGTGAAGTTTTGTAGCTTGAAATGCTTGGATTTATGTAAGAGGTTAGAAAGAAAAAAGCTGATTATTTCTTTCCTCCATCCAGCCCAGCTTCTCAGTGTTGTACCATGCATGTCTTTGTGACTGTTCATGATGCATCAGTTGAAATACAACGCTGGTTTGTAGTCCTAGCACTTGGCAGGTGGAATCAGGAGTTGCTGCTGGGGTAAATATTTTTGCAACTGCCGTCTTAAAAATTAGAGAATTCCATTAAACTGAGAGAAAACAACATAACTTTGGAGTTGTTATAAGACACCGTGTTTGTCTGCAGCTGGCATCAACAGCAAAGGGCTGTAGCATAGTCTGAGGATTTGGGCTGTATCAGGCTACTGCTGCCAGCAGTCCCTTCTTGCAGAGATTGCCACTTCCAAAAGCAAGAATGCCTCAACAGGATGTGTCTGTGCACCACTTTTCAGCCTGGTTATTTAATGTAACACCATTTTTATGAGCACTTCAAGCAAATGTGGCTAAGATGCAGAGGAGTATGTTGTATTCTCCCCATCCTCCTCCTGTGCAAAAGGGTTGCTACTTTTGGCAAAGACGTGTGGTGATAGTAACAGCTTAGGCATCTAGTGAAATCCTCCAAGCTCCTCTGAGATCATATTCATAATTACATTCATGCTTCCAGTCTGATTTTAATGAGACGAGGTGGTTCAGAAGCTCAGAGTTTTAACAAATACTGTGCATTGCACAGTATGAAGACTGTGAACCACTTGTTGATCACAATCTCTGCTCATCTTCCTGAGGGTTAAATGATTCTACATCGTCTCTGAAAAGGTGGCTGCTCCATGTCTTTTCAGTTTTTTATTCATTTGTTTTTCCACCTCAGTACCACCCATGGGCATCTATAAATATTTCCAAGGCAACTTTGGGACTAGAGTGCTCAGCTAGTACTTCTGAGTGATTTACCACAACACTTATTTTCATGGCATCAGCTTTTCTGTCCTACTTACTTTTTATGGTGATACATTCATTTGGTAGCAGTTCTCATGAATTTAGCCAAGAGATAGTTTTATAAATAGTTCTGGGTGTATTTAGCTGTAATCTGTCTCCTGTTTATTCTGAAGAAGTAACTCATATCCTCCCTGTATCCTCCCAGTTGACTGAGAATGAGATTTAGAAACCTCAAGAGCAGAGAAGCATTGAGTAGAGAACAAGTTTGTATGAATATATAGTTTGTCGAATGGGACTTATTTGTCTTTGTTTACCTTAAGTTACAGTACTCCTTTTCTGTTTTTCTCAGCAATAGGTATAATAATTTACACTCTTCAGCACTTTGAGTTATTTTTGTGGATATGGAGGAGGCAGGAACTCATGTTAAGATGATGATGTTAAATGTTTTCCTCTGAATCGAATGTCTTCCATTTCTGCTGAATGGGTCCTTGTGTGCATTAGTTTCTGAGTGGAAGAACAATTCCAAAGGTGAACAGCTCTCAAGACAATTTTGCCTCTGAGAAGGACTATATTTCTTTAGTTACAGGTTAACACAGTGCACATTGTCTGCAAACTTGACAATGTGAATTTAAAGTAGGTTTGTTTGTACTGGAAGCATCTGCTGTAGTTGAGAGGCACTCTGGTTGATAGAACCAATGGATTACAGTAACCTTAGTCTCTTTCAGCAGCAAAAATGATTTGAGTGGTCAAAAAGATCAATTAATTCATGGAATAGTTCTTCCTCTGACTGACAGCCACATGAATGCCAAAGGTTATCTATGCAATCTCAGTCTTCCTAAACAGTTAAGGAGACTCATCCCAATAAAAGCTAACATGTATTGCTGGATCCAAAGTAGTATTAAGGGGGAATATAGATGTAAGTCCTGCCACCAAGAACTACCACAGTGATCTTTCCTTGCTCACTCCATAGTTACACCTGCATGAATGTTTCTGGTGTTCAGATGTGCTTTGGCATATTGCATACAAAGTTTGTATAAGAGATAGGGTGTGACATAATGGTCACACCCTATAAGAGATAGTGCCTCACTTAGAGGCAACTACTGTGACAGGCTTAAGAAAAAATTAAATTGTTTAATAGAAATACCTACCTGAAGTTGTTTACCACAGACTTGCTATGGGATGTGTATTTTATGTGGAAAAAACCCATGTAAATACAAAAATACAAGCACACTGATTTACTGTTGTTCTTTACCTGACTGTAAATGTGAGGGGTTTTTTTTGACGTATTGTGGCCTTAGCTGGAATATAAAGTATTTCTTGTCGTACTGGGTGATTTCCACTCCAGTAACAGCGTGTTTGTGTGTTTTAAAAACTGGAACCAAGCATACCTCTTTGGAAAACAGAAAACTAGCTCTCTTCTTCTCCTGGAGGACAGCTCAGGTGCTCTGTCAGCTGGAGTGGCTTCGGCTCTGCTGCTGCCCAGGGAAGTCCCATCAGGACAGCCCCAGGCCAGTGTTCCCTGTTCCAGGTTAGGATTTGGCTGGGGTCCTGTGCACAGCCCCTCTGTTTCTGTGCCTGTGGGGGTGCACATGTGAGTTCACACCCCGGGGCTCCCCTCTAGTGCTGCCCATCTGTCCCAGCTCCTGTGGCTCCTGTGGTGGCCCCAGGGCACAGACCTGGTGAGGATTTGTGGCCTGGGCAGGGACTGGGACTGTGACAGGAAAAGGACCCCAGGCACTGTGATTTCAGTGGCCCCTTCTGGGGCTGCTCTGCTCTTCCAGGGGGTGATGCAGTGAAGGTGCTATTCTAGGACTGTGACCTTTAGCTCCCCCTCATTGTTTGCAAAGGGGAAACAGGAAAATACAATGTAAACTGAGGGCTGTTGTCTAAGTGGAGGAGTTGCTGTTTATCATGTAGCATGGGTTTAACATCTTGAAGATTAAATAGTACTGCTTTTCCTTCTGATATTTTTTTTCCTTCCCCTACAGCTTTTCTTTTTCATGAAGTGAAATACTTGCAAAGATTTTTAGCAGGGGTGTATTATTCCTGATAGTGTTGCAAAAGAAAAATGTTAAAAATTGAGCAAAATTTGGAATAATTTTTCAAGGAAATTATGGATCTTGCTTGCAATCAAGTAGATAAAAAATTATGGAGTTATTTTTTTCATGCCACAGACATGCTACAAAACTAACTTTTTTTTCTTAAAAATCCCAGTAATTTTCATTTAAGCTGTAAAGTTGGTGGTGTATTGTTATTTAATCTAATTTTTACAAGGCATTTCCATTTTGGTATAATGATGACTCCAAGGCCTGTTCAGTGACTCATTCCTTCATCTCGTATTATAAAGTGTAATGACATTGAGAGAGTTGAGTCTTTATAAACTAGGAAAGGTAATTTTTTTCTCTGGTAGAAGAACCATGTCAGACTTTATACGAATCTGTCTTCCTTCTCCTCTCTCAGTCCTATTTCTACCCCAGCATCCCTTATGTGATTGGCCTGCCAGCTGCTCAGTAGAGTGAAGAAAACAGTGGCCTTGTAGATCATTACTGATCTTCAGACATTCTGGCCCTCCAGGTCTAGTTTAGGTAACCAGCATTACAGAATGTAATGTAATTTGAGTTTTGGTTGGNTTTTGTTGTTGTTTGGGTACTATTGTGTTTGTTTGTATTTTTGTTGTTTTCGTTTCTAAGATATTTAAGTTCAGATCGTAACTTTGCTGTTTGGTCTAATAAAAGGTATTGATTTTTTTCTGTCCTGGTGCTTTCTAATATTTCTCTAACAGTTTTATTGCAACCTGTCATATAGCAAAAATAATGTCTTTTTTTTTTTAAGTATGCCCATAAGCTCTGAAAGTGTGCTAGGCTCACCAGTTTGTACCCAAGTGTCTTAGACAGAACAGCAAATTTGAAGAAGATCTTGTCTGTGAAGTTGAGGTAGATGGAATTAGTACTCAGATTTTTAACCTGTTATAAGATGTTTATGCAAAAGAGTGATGCACTCTCTTCTGAGGCAATGTAATTTGTGTTTTAACTGAAAGCTTGAATGCAGAATATTTGCAGGTAGTCTGTCTGGTTTCTGTTCTGGTTTCTTTGGGTAAGCCAATGCGACAAGCGTGTTTATCCTTCACATGAAACTGAGTGACTTAGAAAAGCGAAAACATAAAACTTACAGCTCTTAACTCCTTACCTGCCATGTCTCACTGTATTTCCTCACTTTAATGTCTACATTTGGGTGTGAAACCAGACTGCTGCAGAAGGTGCTGTTGCCATATGGATGCTGTTACTTGGGTGGAATAGTGCCAAAGAGGTTAATAACATTTCCATTGTGCCTACACACTTCAGATGTCACACCAGAAACTGATTTAGTAACATAGTTTTTGTTGCACAGTAGCAAATCTCTGTTTCTTTTCTTTATTATTTCTTGCTTGGAAAGGCACTGTGAAATAAATGAAAATAGAATAAACGGAGCCATTTCTGTCTTCAAGTGTTGGTAGCATTATTAAAGAAATTCTGACTAGGTCATTTTAAGAGTTTAGATTTTATTTGTAATTTACAATGTGGCAAGGAAACAAACTAAACAATAAGAAAAATATTTGTAATTATCAACAAAATAATTTCACCTGTATGTGCAAGACTAATTTGGGGAATGAATGGTAGGACTAGTTAAACTTTTAGTCAACAGGTTTTTTCTAGATGTGGTTTTTAAAAAGTTCAGCTGTCAGGTTACATTTCAATGCCTGGTTCATATCATTAGCAATTCAAATTGTGTATTTTAAATCCAAACCACTAAGCATTAAATTAAAAAAATCTTTGTCCCTAATGTTGCAGTAATGAGTTGTACTCTGCCAGTCTCCAGCAGGGCTCTTAATAACTAGCTTTGATTCTATTTTTTGAGTTTTTATGTTACAATTTGGATTGATGGTAATATAAGACTAGGAATAGTTGATTTTGTTGGCATGGGAATAAATGTTCTCCTTGTAGATCAAAATAACCTGAATAGCTTTCGATACTAGATATCATTCCTAATGTACAAAATGCCTTTTCCTCACAGAAAAAATCTAGTAGCTAGAGTCTGCAGGCTGGGGCAGGTTTGACTTTCAGACATCATGAAGCAATATTTTAAAGAAAATTTCTCCAAAAAGAGAAACCAGATCTGCCTGTCCCAATTTTGCCATTTTATTTTTCTCTTGGCTTAAAAGAGATTTGAGTTTTGGCTGTTAAAGTAACAATCTGTTTACCTTGGCAGAGATGGACCTAGGACCAACCTTTGTTGGTTAACAAATAAAATGAGTTTGAGCTCACTGTCCATGGAGTGTTTTCTCACATCATGAATCATTGTGCAAACTAGGACAAAGTTTTAGTCCAGTTCCTGAGGAGAAATCTCCTCAGCACTTCAGGAATCAGCTATCTTGTACTTACAGATGTGAAGCACAACTCTGATCTGCTTTATCGTAACAAACCTGGATCAATGGTGTCTCTAATATCTATCCAGCTTCCATGACGACTAAGTTTCACCTCAAAAGAAACAAAAAAGATTAAGTTTGACTGGCAGAATGAATCTTCCTAAGCACAGTTGAGGAGGTGCTGTGATTTAGCTTTAGAAAATGATTTAAAAACTGCAACCGCAATAACCTATAAATTGTTTGGCACTTTTGGCTGTCATACACTCTTCAAACTTCAGCACTGTAATAAAAGAGAATTTTGAGTGATCTCAGAAGAACCTTCCCATCAGTTTGTCGCAATTCTGCACATTTTTTAGGTGTACTCTTATTTCTCTTTCTAAGCTGTGCTTTTGTTTTCCTTTGAAGAGTTTATAAACATCTTGATTGTGTGGTCCTGTTTTGGTGACTCACAGGTCTCTGACAGCTTACACACACTTAAGTTACAGTAATCAAATTCTCTGAGAGGAGGCAGTTTTTAAAAATATTTATATGTGTTTTTAATAAGTGGAAACTTTTATAGACAGAAAGAAGCCTGAACAGTAGAGGGTTGGGGTTTTCTGTTTGTTTAAACAAACTTTCAGTAAAACAGAAGTGATTGAACAGCTGCAGCTGTCTGTGTGTGAATTAGTGCAAGCCAGACAAACTTCAGGGAGTTCACTCCCGTGCCTCCAGCCTAACCAAGCCACTGCAGTCAGGTCAACAGCCTCATTCCATCTTAAGCCTCAGCTTAAGAGAGAGAACAGAATTAATGGGAAAACTGTCAATAATCTTGCCATCTTTGCAGCCTATTAAGAGAAAACTGCAAGAAGAAAACAGCGACAGATTCTAGAACTCTTGAAAAAACGGGATTTTACGGAGTGGGAGAGTTGTTTGTCTTCCTTCATTATGTCTTGCTGCAGCCTGAATGTTGAGGAGTGTTTGAAGAATCAGTAGTTGGAGCCAGCCCGAATCCCTGCTGCATTGCCTTCTCCCCCTTGCAGCTCTCTACCCGTCTCCTAGTTGCTTAGAAGGAGCAAAGCAGTATGTAATTGCACTCACTGCAAAATCAGAATAGGATTTTAAAACTTCCTAAGTGGGGAGGAGAAATGACCTGACAGATGCTAAAAGCTTTGAATCCTGAAAGCAAGTACATCCTTGTAGGCTGCTTCAACATGAAGATACAGGACCTTACTTTCAAAAGATCTTTCCTGGGGTTCAACCAAACTGGAAATACCCTGCTAAATAGTCTGAATTTTGCCTTTTTTGAGCCACGGTGCTGTTGTGTTCTGTGGAGATAAAATTTTTCATTGGTGTGTGTAGCTTGATGCCACTGCTTGAATCCAGTAGCCTTTGCAAAGTTATTGTGTAAGTACAACTTCTGATCCAAATGCACTGGTCGGTCTGGAGTAAACTGTATGTATATACATATACATATATGCTTACATATATATATATGGATAATATTGATGCTAGTTTGGGGGCTCTAGTTCATATATTAGAAATACTTGTAAAAATTATTAGTTGTCTGAAATCAGAAGGTTGGGCTTTCCAGATCTTCAGGTCCCCAAGGTTTCAAGAGCCCAAACCCACAACTTTCCTGAAGGAGGGACAGATGGAATCTGTGCCTCTTGGCGTGGGTTTAGAGACTCACAAAATGGAAAACTTGAAGTTTATAACTCCTGATGCCAGGAGGAAGGCTCCTGCTCCACCTCAAGATCTGCAATTAGAGAACAGATTCAATGCCTTTGTAGGTGATGGGGGTCTGGGTGCTCAGCCCAGTGAAGCACCCAAGCTGGGAAATCTGAGCCATACAGAAGCAGCAGGAGAAAATGGGAAGTGGTAACAGTAGGGAAATTCCCTGCTGTGAGTGTTGGAGACTCCCATCTGCTGACCTTTCATCTAGAGGGGCTTGTTGCCTGCCAGGGTTGGAACACTGTGGTAAGACTGCCAAAGCTTGTCTGGCTTCAGACAAATACTTCCTGCTGCTCTCCCATGTGGGTTTCAGTGATACCCCCTGAAGGGATCTGAAATTGTCAGCTGTGACTGTGTGGCTGGGGTGATGACCAAGAGTGTGGGAGCCTGGGTGGACTCTCCTTGATCCTTTGGGTGAGAGCAAAGTGCATTAGGATGAGTGGAGAGGTCCTGTGGGTAAGGTGGTTGCATAGTTGGTGTCAGCAGCAGAATTCTAGTTTTATGATCATGAGGGTCTTTTTGAGGATTGCTTGGAAAAGATGGAATTCGCCTGACTAGGCAAAAAAAAGCATCTCTGCCAACTATGGTATGAGGAATTGGTGGACCAGGTTGGCAAACAAAATGTGATACAAACAGTGGCGACCTTGTAATCAAAAATATCAGGACTGTAGGGGGGTTTTCCCAAGCATACCCATATAAACAAGGAAGTGTGTTTCAGAATTACAGGGAAAACTCTGCCACTCTTTCTGGGAAGTCAGCACAGCTGGTTGCCTCTGAAATGTCCATGTTCTCTTGCACACAGCATGGGATGCCAAAAAGAGGAATTACATGTCTGCATGCAGCTTCAGGGTTATGATTTCATTGGGATTTTGAAGATATGATAGGATAGCTCATATTCAATCACCCTGATATCTACTGGAGGGGTAGTGTCACTTGTTTATGTGCTGGGTTGGGTGTGAGCAGTTCAGGAGGTTTCTGGAGTGTGTTGTCTACTGATCTCATACCTGCAAACAAAGAACTGTTTGGGAATCTGAAGGCTGAGGGCAGCCTTGGTGGCACTGACTGGGACATGATAAAGTTCAGGATCCAGAGAGGATGGAGGATAGGCAGAAAGCAGGGTTGCAACCCCAGACTTGAAGAGGAGAGACTTCAGTCTGTTCAGGACTCTGAAACCAGGAGGAAAGTCCAGGAGAAGAAAAACCTTTCCTCAGTGGAGGAGAATCAGGTTAGGGAATGTTTAAACAAACTGGTCACATGCAAAGCCATGGCCTTGGTGTGGCACATCCTGAGGGAGCTAACTGATACTGGGAGGTCCCTCTTAATGGTCTTCAAAAAGTCACTGGGGTTAGGAAAGGTACATTAAAACCAGAAGAATGTACCTCCTGTCTTCTGGAAGAGCAAGAAGCCCCTGTTTTTGCTGAAAACAACAGGCTGGTCAATGGCATGTGCACCACTGAAAGATGATGGAACAAATAATCCTGGAAGCCATTTCCAAACATACGAAAGACAAGAAGACGTTGGGAGTAGTCAGTGTGGATTTATGACATGGGAGTCATGTCTGAGCAATCTGTTCATCTCCTACTGTGACATCACTGCCTTGGTGGAGTGAATGTTGTTTATGTTGGCTTCAGCAAAGCTTTGTCACTGTGTCCCATAGCTGGACAAACTGATGAGGTGCAGTGCAGGTGAGTGGAAAAGCCTGGCTGAAATGCAGGACTCAGGGCAGCACAGGCTGAGCTGCAGGCTGGTCACAGGCAGTGGTGCCACAGGGTGGGTGATGGGGCTGATGCTGCTCAGTGTCTGCACTGATGGGCAGGAGGAGAGGGCAGAGAGGACTCTGAGCCATTTGGCAGGTGCTGCAAAAGTGTTTGGCTCCCCAGAGGGTCGTGCTGCCATTCGTAGAGGCCTCAGGAGGCTGGAGAAATGGGCTGACAGGATGCTGATGAGCAGAGAGAAATGCCAGGTCCTCAGCTGGAGAGGAATGAGCCTGGGCACGAGCACAGGCTGTGCCTGAGTGTGTGGGAGCAGCTTTGTGGAGAAGGGCCCAGGGATCCTGGGGGACACGGAGCAGAGCATGAGGCAGCAGGGTGTGCTTGTGGCAGGGGCAGCTCCTGCTCCCTGGGCTGTTCTAGGCAGTGCTGTGAGCAGGAGGAATGATGTGATCCTGCTGCCCTTCTTCTTTCTGGTGAGGCACCTTCGAGTTCTGTGTGCAGTTCTGGGTTCTCAGGTACAAGGGAGAGATGGAGAGAGCAGAGTGAGTCCTGTGCAGGGCCGTGAAGGTGCTGAGGGATTGAGCCTGTGACATCTGAGGAGAGTGTGAAAGAGATGGCACAGTTCAGCCTGGAGAAGAGAAGGCTTAGGCTGATCTTACTGATGTATCTGAAAGGATTTTTAATCTTAGGCGTGATTAAACACTGGAATTTCCATCCTTTGAGATATTCAAAACTTGGCAATCTGTGCTTTTGGTGTTCCTACATTGAATAAGAAGTGGCGTCTACAGAGGTGCCTTCCAATCTAAACCTGTGTGTTTTAGGCAGTGGTTAGTGGTTTGTACTGCACTTGCCAGCTGATAATAAATGAAGTACCTCTGGGGGCTGTCCTGGAACTTGTTCTGTCTAACATCTCTATTGAGTACTGGAGAAGGCAGTGGAGTGCACAATCCTTGTATCTGTGATTTCTACCAAATTGTTGGAAGAGTTCATGTGTTAAAGAGTGAATGGACCTGAGTCTAGAGGAGCTCCAATTGTCTAGATTTGAGAAGAGAATTTGGAAGGTCCTAATAGCAGCCTTACAAAGCTTACAAGTAGGTTATCAAGAAGATGGAATTACTGCACAGTGGTGCACAGTGGGGCAACAAGACCAGTGGGTGAAAACTGACACAAGAAAGGCTCCAATAAACTGTAGAGAGAAAACCTCTTTCCCAGTCAAGCAGTGGAGCAGATTCTCTGTGTGCCCTCCCTGCCTCTGTAGGAGGCTGGAGGATTTCAAAGACCCATGTGGGCAAAGCCCTGACTAACCTGGTTTGACCTCAGAGCGGGTCCTGCTTTGAACAGAAAGCTGAACTAGAGATGTGAAGTCCCTCTCAGCCTGAATGACTCTTGATTTTTCACTCAAGTTTCACTGATAAGTTTTTTAATCTTCTGTTTGCATGTCAGCTTATAATATGTGGTGCCCCTCTTTCTCTTTTGCTGTTCCTCTGTAGTTTAAGCAGGCCTCTTGTAAACTGGTTTTACAGTGGTTTTTGACTTCACAGAAGAAGTAATAGAGGAATATTATAAGCCATAAACTTGTGGGTGATGTGTATCCAAAAGTCAGAACACTGCTTTAGCTATGACTTGCAGGCTCTGGAGGAGGGATGGAGATAGTCAGCATTGTGACATTTTGGGGGTGGAAAGAAGTAACTCTGCTTTCCTGTCAACTTAATTCAGTTTAGTATGCAGGGTTTGTTATTCAGGCAGAACATTTTTGCTGCCTGTGGTGTAATGGTTGGCTTTGTTTGTGAGCTGGTATTGCCTGTTTTCAGGCTAGAGCTTGCAGGGTTTACATGGCACAGGCATTTTTGCAGAAAGCAGATGCCTGTTACTAATTCTCACTTTGCTGTTTCAGTGTTCCAAGTGCTGAATGTTTGGTGGAAAGTCTTGGGACAAGCTTTTCCACTGGAGAAAACAAGAATGAGGTTTACAGATATGGCTGTCCCAGACCTCGCCAATCTGGCCAGTAAATGTTTGATGAACCTCTAAATATAAATATGGCTTCCATATTGAGTAGCCCAGGTGTATTACTTTTTGATTCTTGAAGGAATTTTTTTTTATGACTTCCTTAATTCTCTGCAGAGACTTTCTTGTGTGTATGTCTTCAAGGGATGGGGAGACCTGCTGAGAAAAGATAGGCATACCATATAATGGTAGCAAGCTTATAATGCAACTCTGATAACAGACATTCAGAGCAGTGGAAGTATTTAATCTTAATTCCTTGATGCATAATCACAAGTGAAAGTAAATCTTCTGTCTTTGGTGAAACCCTATGAGGGCATGTTCATGCAGCAAAGCTTTGCATTTCTAGGTAAACAACAGTGAAAGTGATCATGATGAAAAAATTCTTGTTGAATACTTTTTAAGTTGAAAGTGATGTATTTAGCAAGGTAGTTGCAGCGGCTTGGGATGCTTGTGAATTTGAGAACCTTTCCATATTTATTTCCATATAAAATAAAATGCTTTGAAAGCCCTGTGAACAAAAGGTAAAACTTTGTCCAAGAAATAAAAATAAACTTTGCGATGCTGCCAGAATAAATATTGCTGAAGCATCACAAATGGATTTCCTTTAAAAAAAAATAAAGAAAAATGCATGTTGCCTTAACCATGATGTGCTTTCTCGTGTGTTTTTTCACTTTGGCCTCTCTTGTAGCAGTTACCCACAGAACATTACCATTGCCTCTTTAATGTACTCTCATATTACTTTCACTGAGAATATATGATTGGATTGGTGTTTTCTTATGCCTTTGGAAGGCAGGGAAACTTAAATGTAGTCAATAATTGTGCATATCTGTGTTTCTCTTTTAGTGGAGGCGATAGTGGAGTTTGACTACAAAGCTCAACACGATGATGAGCTGACAATCACTGTCGGTGACATAATCACCAATATCAAGAAAGATGATGGAGGCTGGTGGGAAGGACAGCTCAAAGGCAGAAGAGGTTTGTTCCCTGACAACTTTGTAAGAGTGAGTACAAAGTGGAACTGTTCTTGTGTTGTGTGTATAAGCTTTATGTACTGTGCTGTTCAGGCTAAATATCAGCTTTTATATCATAATATCTCTCATATCCAAAATCATAATATATTGCATACACACATATGTATACACATATATTGCATATATACAATATATTGCATGTCTATAATGCAATGTTCTATTGAGACAATGTTACAAAGGA
Source organism: Cisticola juncidis (assembly GCA_013400215.1). Taxonomy (NCBI): domain Eukaryota; kingdom Metazoa; phylum Chordata; class Aves; order Passeriformes; family Cisticolidae; genus Cisticola; species Cisticola juncidis. The sequence continues at coordinate 2,490,304 of VXBR01011355.1, forward strand.
AAAATTACTTTCTTTGCAAAGACAAGCTGAAAATAAAAGAAGCCACCCCTACATTTCTCTGCTGGTCAGTGAAAATATTTGATTTTGTGGTCTGAGAACAAAGTGGTTATTCTACAACAACTTACAGGCGATTGCATGTTAAATATTTTGTCTTCTCTGTAACAGATTCTGTTTTTCCAGAATGTTCTCTCAAGTTTTATAGAAGCTTTTTTTGGTGACTATTTATTCCTGGCTAAACTAGTTGAGAATAATTAGTTTTTTCCATACAGTTGCTATAAAAACTTTTTAAAAACCCATTAATTTGTATTCACTTAATATACCAAGTAACTTGGAGTAATCCTCATTTTAGGAAAACCATTCAGAAGTTTAGAAAGATGTTTTTTTTTACTGGGCATCTGTGTTTGCACACATATGTCTGCTTATATGAAGCCAGCTATTAGTACCTCTGGGCCTCCTTGATTTGTCATTGCAGACCTAGGCTGTTAATTTCCATAAATCTCCATAAACCTGGCTCTCCACTATGGAAAAGAGACCATGAACTACAATAAATTACATATATAGAGTTTATGCTAGTCTTTTAGTACAGCTTCTGAGGAGCTTTGGTATACTTTCCCTTTTCTAAGGGTGTGTCTTTCCTTTTTTTTTTTTCCAACTTCTTCTACCTGTGTAAGCCTGTTGTGTGTTCAGACATATGGGCACAATGAAGTAATTTCATTTTGCTTCCCTGGTGCTGCACATGTCGAGGTAACTGGGGAAGTGTTGTGGTTGTGAGTTTAGCCAGCCCCTGGCAGGGGGTGTGGGGGTGGACAGGAGCCTCAGGGGTTTCTGTGGGGCTGAGCAGACACCCTGATCCTCGCTCCTGTCACTGGCAAGAGGAAAGAGCAGCTCTGTCTGGAGCAGGCAGCAAAAATTAGGAGCAAGCCAGGGCCTCAATGAGATGAAAGGGCATGGTAGAGGACAATGAGTAATCTGGTTTTTGCTAATCTCTGAAAATCCACACTTTGGGCTAGGGGAAAGAGACTGTTTTGGTATTCATTGTGTATTGGTAATATTTTTCTGCTTGAACTCTGGTGAACTGGACTGTGGGACAAATGCAGACTTCCTCTGAGCTTTCTCCTGGCTGATATTTTAAATCTGCTGCTGATTTTAGGAGGTGTTGGATTCAGTGTTCTAAACAAATGCAGCTCACAAATGTCTGTTATGGGAATATACTAATCTAAAGATTTGCAAGTTGGCACCATTAGGACCTAATTTTAAGGCTTCTTCTTTCCAAAAGGAATTCAAACTGTGGCATCCTGTCACATAATTGAAATATAAATAGCTTTTTCTCAATAGAAGGTTCTAAAACAACAGTAAATGGTTTAGATTTTGTCTTCTCATGAAATACCACTCCCTACTCCTTCCTTCCTGCCTTTTTTTCTTTTAAATCAGCATCAGGGCTGTTTTCTAAAGAACTAAAACCCACATTGTGTTCAAGCTGAAAATGAGGAAGAATTTAAAGTCAAATATGTTTTTCATAACCAAGCATTTTTTCTCTGCACTAGGTAAGATAGAGTAGAAGATACATAACTTCCTTAAAGTAGTTAGTTTATGTATCTCTTCAGTGAAAACCTTCATTTTTCATTTGTTTCTTGTGTAAATCTCCTATATGGAGAGCTTAAACAGCAGTTTAAGTTAAAGTTTACTGTTAAGTTAAAGTTTATTGTTAAGTTTAACTGTTAAACTGTTAAACTGTTTACTGTTAAGTTTAACAGTTAAAACAGCAGCCCCATTAGAAAGCTTGTTGAGCATAATCACTCTGCCCAGTAAGATTATAAGTAATTGTAAACTTTCTCTTGATTGTGGAAATTTTTTTAACAAGTGAATGCAGTGTTGGGCTCACCAGAAGTCAGTTCATGTCCCATTGGCAAAGTGTCTACAAAGTAATTGAGAGGCAGGCAAAAAGGGATGCTACAGACAAGTAGTGGACTTGAATGCTACTACAAATTCCTATTTCTTATAAAAATTGGTTCTAAGAGTACTTGAGAAAGTTATTCAAAGGTTAAAAACTACAAATTAAATTCTTGAGGTACTTTGCGTTCTATTTTCAAGAGGTAGGAATAATTTCTTATGGAGAAGAGCTTCTGCTTCCTGTGATTTTATTTTCTTTTGAATAAGTTCATGATGATGTTCCAAATAAACTGTTGGGGTTTGAAAAAATTGAATGTTTGGGCTAAAATGAAACCATGGAATTAACACTGTAAAGAGTTAACTGAATGGTTTTTGTTAACATCTCCGCACAGATTCTGGAAGTTGAGTTTGGAAGAAAAGAAGTAGAAATCAGAAATGGAAAAATTAGGGAAAGGCAATATATTGGAATGTTTATGAAAAGACATTCATTTGAAGTGTTATTTAAGAAATAAATCCCCCATATTTTTCAAGGGAATATGAAATAGGTTGTGAATGTGCAAAAGACTTTTGGAATTGCCTGTAGTAAAAGCATTTTTAAATTTCTTGGAAAAGATGCAAATCAGGAGATCATTTAAGAGGAGTTGCCTGAAGACAGATATGAGACAGAAAGAGGAAAGGGGAGGTAGCAATGATATACATGAAGTACATACGCAGTTATTTTTTTTCAAGGGACTTTCTCTACGAAGTTTTAGCAGAGGTGCTTCCTGTTCTTGAATCTACAAAACAACTGCTTTGAATTTTTAGTATATTTATACATATAGCAACGAAAAAGACGGATCCATACCCTTCTTCTGCTCTGAAATTCAATATGCAAGGCGTAACAGAAGAGGTATTTGAAATTTGTTTTCTGTTTCTTTTTTCATTGCCTGGTAGTCTGCGACTATGGCTACTTGGAAGATTTTGAGGAAGAAGTTTCTTAAATATGAGAAAAGTCTTTGGTCTCTCTTTAAGATTTAACTTACCTCTAACACTTGAAGATACCTACTTTTGTTAGAGATAATGGTGCTGAATGTATTGTAAGAAATGTCTGTGTCTGGTTGTCGTCTTCTGTTTTCTTTCAATTTTTCAGGCAGAGAAAAGTACGAATGGAGAATCACGTACTGTTCCTGGTGTCTGTTTTAATTCTCAGTTATGTAGCTGACAAAGATGAGGTACCAGGTGTGATTGCAGTGTTGTTCATTTATATGATATAAAGTTGGTTTTCAGTGTCTTTCTAGCTTGAAAACTTCAACTTGATATCCATTCTCTGCACTGTAAAACTGTAAGTGTGATGGCATTTGAGACAGATAGATTTTGCTGATAGCAGATGAAGATGTAGAGAGCAGGAAACTAGTGCAGAGCCATGTTTGCTGGCTGTAATTTTCAAAGTCAGTTCTATGTGGGATTCAGTAGTGTTATACTGGTAAACTGAATCTGCTGCATGTAACAACCTGAAAGCTTCTCTCTACTCCAGAGGATTTGCCAATGTTGCTAGCAGAACTGGAGAGGTAAATTTGTCTTAAGCAACAAGTGTAGTGTAGTTGTTTTTGAAATTCTGGTGTAAAGTGTATAGCTTGTGTTTTAAAATCGGTGAAACGGGGCAGGGATTTGTGTAACTGTACTGCTGCCTTAGGTCAGAAAAGCAATCTGTATTTCTTGTTATGCAGGCTGAATACAATCTTTAAATAATGTACATTAGTTGTAGGAAGTCAGAGATGTTCATGCCGGATCTTAGGTACATGGTGCAGATCCTGATCTGTTGCTTGTCATTTAATTTTCTTCCCTGTATGGTTTGTTTGCTTTTATCACAACCAGCCAGAGGTTGCGGGGGGACTGGGAGTGATTTCTTGCCGAGACCCTTGTGCTTGTTACACACCCCTACCTATATCTGTTCATGCTTTCATAAAACTTTTCATAAAACATACAAAGGTCCTGTGCACATGCAGAGACCCTTTGCAGCTGAAATTTGGCTCCTGGGCAGGAAAAGAGAATATTCCCCATGTCTGAGAACACTTGTGTTCTGCTTCCCCAGCTGCTGCTTGGTACCTGCCTGGGCAGAGAGCTGACCAGCTCCTGTTGTCCTCCCCTGCTGCTTTACCACAGCCCTGTGCAATCTCTGGCACCTCTGTGACTTCCTGCCTTTGCTCTGGGGTTTGTAGGTTTTTGGGCCACTCCTCAGCAGTCTGAGTACCATCCATGAAGTGATGTCTGGGTCAGCTCTGCCTCAGTACCACTTGTGGGTTCAGTCCCCATGCAGGCCATTCACTTAAGAGCTGGACTCGATCCTTGTGGGTCCCTTCTGACATAGAAAATTCTGTGATTCTGGGAAAGTTGTGGCGTTAGGAGAGGCATCGAGGTTATATGCAGACTAGGGAAATTATTTCTGCCTGTACCTGAAAAGATAACCTGCTTTATGGGTCAGTGAATTGTTATGCTGGGGTACTTTTGATTTGTTTTTTTGGTTGGTTGTGTTGGTTTTTTAGTTTGGTTTGGTTTGGGTTTTTTTTTAACACACTTGGCAGGAATCTGCAACTCAATTAATGAGCTTTTTCTTTTGTTTTTGGAAATCTTACTAGAATACTGTCTACATATTTGTTTTCAGGAATTGTTTTAGATTGTGGGTTCCTAACTGACTAAGAGTCAGGAGTACTAACTTCTTATTCCAAGTTTTGGGTGTGGCCATTAAACTTGCTGCACTTATGGTAAAATGCAAGAGAATATAATCACGTGAAAATGTTGTCTCTGAGGTTTTGTTCCTGTCAACAGCAATCAAGATTTTGTGAGGAGAAATGTAACATCACAGGCTGTTATTATTTATTATTGCTGTTGTTATTACTCCTACAATGATGAAAGCAAAACTAGTAAAACAAAATCTTTCTCCCTCTTCCAGCCCATTTCCTCACAAAGACACAGACTGACCGAGATTGTCTTGTGCCAAGTCTGTGACTTGGCTGTGTTCACTGCTCTGAGGGAATTGAGCAATGACATCCAGGCTGTCCTGGATGCCCAGGGTGTGATTAGAACAATGTCACACCTCAACCTGTTCATCTGCATTCAGAGGAGGTGAGGGAGCTCCAGTGAGGCAGCTGCCCTGTGTGTTTGGCCTGGAAGTGACTGGAAACTCCCAGGCAGTGAGGGAGGCTCTTTCCCATTCCCTGTCGCGGGGAGCTGGTGCTGTTCCCAGCGGATGGAAGCGTGCTGTGCCCACTGCAGTCAGCAGGATGGATCCCGTACGTTTGTCGTGGCAGCAGGAGCGGACTGGGCTGTCCTGTGGTGACCAGTTTGTTGGATATGTTTCGATGGCAGGCTTTGAGGGGAGGGGTTACTCAGGGGAGTGTGGGGGTGTGGAAAAGAGGAAAATTGGTGGTGGTTTGGGTCTGTCAGCTGTTGGATGTTTGTGGGATTTAGCCTCTAAACGTTTTATGAAGTATGGGACAGTAAGAGCACGTGCAGCAGTCGTGTAGGGAGCACACAGAAATGTGAAGCTTCAGTGTTAAGGTGTTTACTTGTTGTTAGTGATTAGTTCATTGTATTGCAAAAAGTAACCTTCTGAAAAGACAGAGGCTTACTTATAATTATATACTGATAGGATTAATAAAAATTTTGCCATGGAGCCAGCTCATTCCATGGCAGGGGGATTTGAGCTAAATGATCTCTAAGGTCTCTTCCATCCTCTAACCATTCTGTGATTTTATGAAATTTATGAATTTGAAAAGAAAACTTATTGATTTTCATTCTTTGTGCAATGTAATTGCTGAGGTCTAAAACCATTCTTATTTAAATACACATAATACTGCTTTACTGATAGAGTTAATGTAATTAGTATCAATTAATATACAAAAGAGACTCAATTATTTCCTCTTCTTGCTCAGGTTGGTTTTTGTAGTCTTAAGAAAACCTCAGTAGAGCATTCCAGTTTAAAATATGCTGTTGTTTAAATTGTAAATTACAAAACCCCTAGTTTGGATTAAAGGGAAACAAATACTTTTTTTCTTTCTTCCCTTCCTGAAGCTCCAAGCCATGAGGAGAATCTGATAAGAGATTGAAAAAGGAACCCAGTGTGCCACCTAGATAGAAGTCAACTTTTCAAATATATAATTTCTTTGGATTTATAATACAATAATTCTTTAGGTAGTTTCAATTTATTCAGAACTTAGTTATATATTATGATTTGAAGTGCTTGTTATACAAAGAATTCAATGTGGTTTGGCAATGGCCTCTTAAAGTAGTCATAAGGATTTATAGAATTGGCAGGATTAGATGGTTCACAACATTTCTCCAACCTAGTCCTAAAAGCTTGTGAGGCAAAGAGAAAATGTCCTAAACTTATATTGTGCCTTCCCTAAAATCAGTTTTCTTTTCTTTTTTTTTTCCACCCTGGCAACCTTACAAGCTCCGGATGTTTTTATTTTCTCTGTAGATTGTGTGTGGGTGGATATGTTAGTAATCCATGTATTTTGGTCTGATTCATTTTCACACTTGGCCTGGCAATTGTTTTACTGTTGGAGGAGGCTGCTGTGAGAAACTCTTCTCTGTAGGTAGAATCTGTAGAGGTTCTTAGCAGTATTTGCATACAAATGTCTTGCAAAACATACTTCTACAGTTTTGGATTTGGAGAGAGTACAGCTGTGTATCTGATTTTTCCTGAGAGGACCAAAAACCTCATTAAAATTCTTAAAACACAAACTCGTAGAAACTGAATTGCAGTTCAGTGTCACTGCTGTTTGAAGCTAATGTGAGAATACTTGTCAATACTACCACCTTTGCAGTTTAATTACAAAGCCCTCAGATGGATTCCCTCAAGTTCAGGAAGTATTTTCTGATTTTAATGGTTTTAGTATTTTTTTTGCAAAAAAGGGTAAAAGAGAAACAGTGTTCTGAAAGCCTGTGGAGTACCTACAGCATTTAATATTCATGATTGTGAAAGGTTTTGCTTCAGCCTTAGTCTGCCAAATAGTCCATTTACATAGAACGATACAGCCTGTATCCAGACTTCATCTACTGATTGTCTTTCAGTTTATATTACTTAAGTGTTAACAGTAACAATAAGTAAGAATGAAGATGAGAGCAACAGGGACATGTAGAAAAAAAGCTATCAGAGATTGCTGCTCTAACTGCTGCTGCCATGACTTAGTGAGACTCTTTAGTTCTGATCAAACACTGTCATTTATTAATAGTAAATATGTGTGTGTATGTGGGGTTTTTGTTGAGTGGTGTTGATTTTTAATTTATTTGGATTTTTGTTGGTGTATTTAGAGTTTACTTCTATGAACAAAAGTGCAATTTTTTTCTGAAGTACCATGTGCAGACCATATAACAGTTATCGTGTTTTTATAAAGTGAATAGCAACTGGAATGACAAACTACTTGCATTATTTGCTGTTGGAAGTAGTATTTGACTAATTAGGTATCTTTGTATTCTGTTCCTGTAAGTGCTGCAATTTCCTCCTAGAATCTTTTGGGAACTGTTTGGGAAACTGATGGTGAAGACAGGGTCTGCCATTTCCTGCTGTCACCTAATTATGTACTCTACTAGAATTTCACTGGCACTGTTAGTAAAAAGTAAAAATATAATATGACAGAGTATATTAGAGCAGTTTAGGTTTATGAGCAGAGAACATGTTGTTCTCTTCAGAGCTGGAAAGAGCCGAGTGTATGTGAGCCTCTTAATCCTCATTTTTTGGCTTTGTTACAGCCATATGAAATATATCATTGTTTATATATAGACACTCCAGTCATTCAGTTACCGTGGAAAGAGTCAAAGGTGCAGGTAAACGACCATCATGTAGTAGATTGGTTATTTACTCACTCTGACTTCAGACTTCTTCAGTGATGGATCCTTAGCTCCAATGGTCGTGACGGGAGGTGGTGAGGGATGGAGGCAAAACAAGTAGAGCATACATTTAAAAAAATAACATTGCTGCTTCCCACCCAGGGAGAAGGAACAAAGCAAACCTTTCATTTTTACAGAAGGCGGTAATGACTTTTGCTTTTATTGATTTCTTTTATTTTAATGGGAATATTGAGACAAATAAATGCATCAAAAGCCATTAAAGAATGTGCAAGGTATTATGTGTATGTATCTGGTGCTTCACAAAACCTTAATTTGTCCATTTCCCTGTTGGTGAGGACTCAGTGCACCTTTTGAAAGATTGAGTCAGATTGACTCATTCTTCCAGAGAGCTTGCATTTGCTCTCCCAGAGGCAATAGGCCAGTATTATCAAAAGCCCTGGTTAAAAACACCCTTCCAACAGATACTGTCTCTAAAACAGACACTTCTTCCATAATTTTCATGACTGCTTGAGGTTACAAGCTACTGCCATTATTTTGGCTGGTTCCTTACAACCAGCTTAGCTAAGCCTTGGTTTCCCTTTTAAACATGCTTTGGTGTGTGTAGGCTGCCTGATTTATCTGTCAGTATTTACCTATTAATCAATAACACAAACCAAATGAAAACCTCTTTAATCCTTTTGGCTGGAAATTATTCTCTTCCTGGTTGGAGCCAAGAGCATGACATCATTCAGCTTTGCTTTTGCCACCTGTGTTTATCAGGTTTTTGACTGCTCGAAGGATCTTTTCACTGTTGTTCCCTCACCCCAGGCTCCCTTGTCACGGCTCCCCAGGATGCTGGCACCAGGTGAGGCTGCCTGTCCTGGTGCCTGCTGCTGTCGTGTTGTCTGCATGGCACTACAGGGACATGGCTCTTACACTGTCACCAGCCACTGCCAAATCACTGGCACAATGAATGCCTAATAATTAGAGGTAGAGGAAAGTAAGATGTAAATCTTCATGTTTCCTGTATGCTTCCCCAGTGTCCCATGGCTCAGTTTTATTGTGCTATCAAAATGTAATCTGTTCCTCCTTTAAAAGTCCCTCTAAGTTGACCTGAGTTATTCTCCTTCCAGAACTGAATTACAGAAATATGTATGCAAAAATGCCTGTAATTCAGAGCTACAGCATTATCTATCTTGAATAAAAAATAGCTGAAATTCACCCATCAAAATCTACATGCATGTCTCAATGTAGCTTTCAACAAGTTTTTTAATTCTTCTCTTTTGTTTTAGAGGAATCTAATTTTAAAACTTAGTTGAATAGTTGCTATATAATTTATTTCATGAAATAAAACACTTATAAGTAGAACTACCTGAAATGTAGTACAGGTACAGAAGCACATATGCTCAGGCTTTACTTTTGTTCCCACACGACTTACGAATTTTGAGACCTTCAGTTGATTTGTAGCTCTGTGTGGTGTACTTGCTGTATTTACCTTTCTTTGACTCTGACTCTGTCCTTTCTAACTGGGAGAACCTGAAGGTCTGTGTTAGTGAACTTGAGCTCACAGATTACAGAATCACAGAACATTCCAAGTTGGAAGGGAGCCGCAAGAATCACGAAATCCAACTCTTAACTGAATGGCCCATATGGGGATTGAACCCAAACCTTGGCATTATGAGCTCTCACAAACAGATTGTCACAATTAATGATGGTTAATTCAAAAACAAAAACTGGTTTATTGCTGATGTTTTGTAAAAGTACAGAATGTTAAAATTAAAGTAAAATCCTGGAAGGAATTAAGATTTGAGTTATTGTCCTGTGAGATATCATCAGATTTTTCCCTGCAGAAGACGTACTTTGAAACCTTTCGGTGGTTCACTGAAGTTTATAGAATGACAATGAGGATACAACAGTACTTGTGGGACTGACCACTGCATTTCATAATTCTTAATTGCTCTGTGGTTCTGCACTGAAAACTTTCTAATTTCTCTATTGTTAGCCTGCATGTTTTTACTACCTTGTTTGAACTTCTGCAGTTACTCAATATGAAATTTTTTTAGAGACTAGTCAAAATGGCAGACATCAGAGGAAAATGTTGAGTAAGTGGAAGGAGAATGACTCATTAAACTGTAAAATAAAAGCTCTTTCTCAAACTGTAATCCCTTTCCAGGTGTTTTCAGAAAACATATATATGTGTGTCCATGCACTAGGCACGCATGATGTATGTGTGCTGTATGCAGAAATAAACACTGGGTCTAAAACCACAACATACAAGTTAGGGCATGGGAAATTTATTTTAAAGGGAGTTTTATTTTACAAAATAAAGAAAGGAAATTTATCTCCTGGAATCCATTGATTCAACTTCTTTTACTCCACTAAGCAGTTTTATGAGGATGGAGTTATTTTCTATATGAGTTTGTACAAGGAAGTAGCATGTGTTGCTCACCCTTCTGAACCCTGGTGACACTTGCAGTGACTGTAATATTGACCCTATTTCTTTTTGCTGGGATTTTTACCACTGCATTGTTTCCTTAGTGAACATTCAGATATTCAGAAAAGGGTAATTTTTGTTTGGTCACTTTAAGCTGAGTATACTGTACTCCCAGTAAGTTTTCAAGGCTCACAAGTTTCCATTAGAAGCTGCCCTTCTCTTCCCACTTTCCTGCCCCACAGCTTCTGTGTGGGTTTTGTTTTCTCATGAAGCTGAAACTGGGCATACAAGTTCCAGGGCTGAGGAACTCCTTCAGGGCTGCCTTGCTCATGCCTGGAGTTCCTTGTAATGTGTGGGGAACCTGTGTTGGTAACCTGCCTCTCCAATCTCTGTACCGTGTCCTTCTGCTGTCAAATCACAGCCCCATGACACTGAGCACTGTAAAGAAAATATTAATTACAGCTGTGTCAGAGAGAGGGTTTTATTTGAAGGCTGTTGTATTAGTGGAGGCATTCTTGGTCACGCTTTTGAGCCTGTCTGCACTAAAATGAGATTCTCAAGTCCTGCCATTGAAGAATGTATCTGGAAGGGCAGACAGGGAGATGGGAATTGAGTTTTGACAACCAGCAGCACCAGCTTTTGCTAATGAGTGCTAACAGATGTATTTGTTTTCCACTGATGTTTTCAGACATTCATAAAGTGAAAACAGGATTTACAGGGAGAGGCTAAATTACTATCTCTTACTAGATTGCATTGTTGGAAAAATTGACTAGGCTCCCACACTCAGTATCCCCTCATCAGATCTGGCAACAAGAAATGAAATTAAAGATAAATACTGGCTACAGGCAATTGTTTTTAGTTAAAGCCAATTAATATTAGCTGGTTAGACTGCTTGAGAGAAAGGGAAGTTTGCATCACTGGAGCATGATGTGGAGTAGCAGGGGGAGAGATGAACTTTGAAAGGGCGTTTTTGGTATTGTACTGCCATTATAGTGACATTACCATTTTACTGAACTTCATCTCAAAGTAGTAAGATTTTGCATTCCTGCTGCTGTCAGGGAAATGCATGTAAACAGGACTTGTGAAAAGGTATCACATGTAATGATTCAGTGACAATATGGAGTGATTAATTACAAGTACCATTCTAGGTGTGCAGAAAAATTTACACCAACATAATTGTATGGGGAAGATCCTTTGGTAGCACTAACAGAGCTCCTTGATTTTTTTGGTGTTAACAGTGGCCACTTGAAATAATTTTTTTCTTTTTTCTGAATGTGTGTGTCTTTTGATGAGGAGCAAAAAGCCTAAGATAATACAAAACCAAATTGTTCTTTGTCAGCATTATGGATGAGCAGCCTCACTTGTGATACAGACTTGCACCTCCCTCTCTGGTGTTCTTCCATGGTTATCAGGGTGTTAGTGTGAGGTACTGCCAGGGAGCTTCTGCTGTGCAGCGATGGCAAAGCTGTGCTTCAGGGCTGTCTAGTAAAGCCCTGCACAGCAAGCAAAGAGGCTGCACCAGTGAAAGCTCAATCAGCTGAACCAGCTCTGCTGCTTGAAGTCAGTGGCAGGGCTTCTGCTGGTTCAATTGCTGATCTCCTCCTAGTCTTTCTGCTTCAGCTGTGCTGGCAGAAGTTTGCAAATAGGTACCATTTTAGAAAATTCCACTTTGGTTGTTTAACATATAACACATTGTTGCATTGCAGTATTTTTCTTTTTTTTTTTTCCTTCTTCTTTTGCATCTTTCTTTTTCCTCCTGTCCAAGGAATTTACAACTATGCCTCTTAGTTATATGTACCTGCTCTTCGATATAGTCATTAACCACCTGCCTCTCTTGGAAGAAAGAAGTTTAAGGTTTGAGTTCTGTGACTGGAAGAGAGTAGTTAATATTCAGATTTTATTCTCATATGAGAATATTCAGATTTTATTCTCATGTGGAAGGCTAGAATGAATAATGACAGCCATGGAAGCTGTGCAAGATACTCGGACAGCATTCAATATCCAAATAAATACTGCTTTGTCATAAAACATTAGCATCATCTTCTGGTTTTGTATTCAACCATTAGCAGGTGACACAACTGGGAAGGAGTGATTGAACAGTTTCTCTAGCATTTGTTTAAGTGAAAAGGATACCTACAGGGTATCTGGAAAAGCTTCTTTAAGATAAACCCATAGTAAGCTAACTCTACAGATCATCACAGGAAATGCAGCTGAGGCACCAAGTTACATTGTTTGAAATGTTAATGAAGCATTTTTGTGCACTGCAGAAACCATAGCTATGCTAGCACAAAACCAAAGTTGTGTTGAGTGATGTGTTGGCTTGCAAGCTCCTCTCTGCTGGGTGCACAGAACCTTGTGCAGAGAGAAAAGCTGTACAGCCTGTGCTGTGTTAGTTTGCTTCCATGCAAGTGCTGACGATGGTGTGACTAAGCAAAGCTTGAAGAAGCACAAGTTTGATCAGGAAATAAAAAGAATAAATAGGAAAAACATTGAAAAATGGGCACAGGACAAATCATGTAAATTCAAGCATCTCTGAAAAAACAGTGCTCCAATAGCTCTCCATAGGAAAAATGGATGCTTATAGTTATATAACATATGATTATTTTTTAAAATTATAGCTGCCAAGTTGTATATACGTTCTAAAAATCACATTTAATCTCAAAGATGGTGTTTTAGTTAATCATGGCTGTGTAACAATGAGTGTTAGAATTGCTTGAATGGTTATGTCTCACATGGCTTCATTTCTTATCCTTGAGCTCACATGAATGCTTAGTCTTTATTACGACTGAATACAAAATATAGATCACTTTATTTGCAGTGTTCTAGGTTTGGAAGACCTGCTTTATTGTGTGAAATGTCATTCAGTAACTCCAGGTCATATTTGCTTCCATAGTATAAAGCATTGTAAAGCATTCTCTCCTCTCAAGATCATTCCTGCAACCCAGCCTGATATCTGAAAAAACAAGTGTTATTTTCATTCATACATCATGCAGGTACTGTAGACAGATCTGCTATAATGCCTCACCCAGAAGAAAATCTCAGAGGAGACTAAATTGAGACAGAAAATTGATTTTCTCAGAAAGAACCTTGAGGGAGGCTCCTAGGGAGTAGCAGAAAGCAAAAGTTAATCATCTTTTCAAGAAGGAGAAGAAGGAAGATTTGGGCAACTCAAGCCTCATGTTTACCTCTTGGAAGCCATTTCCAAACATATGAAGGACAAGAAGACGTTGGGAGTAGTCAGTGTGGATTTATGACATGGGAGTCATGTCTGAGCAATCTGTTCATCTCCTACTGTGACATCACTGCCTTGGTGGAGTGAATGTTGTTTATGTTGGCTTCAGCAAAGCTTTGTCACTGTGTCCCATAGCTGGACAAACTGATGAGGTGCAGTGCAGGTGAGTGGAAAAGCCTGGCTGAAATGCAGGACTCAGGGCAGCACAGGCTGAGCTGCAGGCTGGTCACAGGCAGTGGTGCCACAGGGTGGGTGATGGGGCTGATGCTGCTCAGTGTCTGCACTGATGGGCAGGAGGAGAGGGCAGAGAGGACTCTGAGCCATTTGGCAGGTGCTGCAAAAGTGTTTGGCTCCCCAGAGGGTCGTGCTGCCATTCGTAGAGGCCTCAGGAGGCTGGAGAAATGGGCTGACAGGATGCTGATGAGCAGAGAGAAATGCCAGGTCCTCAGCTGGAGAGGAATGAGCCTGGGCACGAGCACAGGCTGTGCCTGAGTGTGTGGGAGCAGCTTTGTGGAGAAGGGCCCAGGGATCCTGGGGGACACGGAGCAGAGCATGAGGCAGCAGGGTGTGCTTGTGGCAGGGGCAGCTCCTGCTCCCTGGGCTGTTCTAGGCAGTGCTGTGAGCAGGAGGAATGATGTGATCCTGCTGCCCTTCTTCTTTCTGGTGAGGCACCTTCGAGTTCTGTGTGCAGTTCTGGGTTCTCAGGTACAAGGGAGAGATGGAGAGAGCAGAGTGAGTCCTGTGCAGGGCCGTGAAGGTGCTGAGGGATTGAGCCTGTGACATCTGGGGAGAGTGTGAAAGAGATGGCACAGTTCAGCCTGGAGAAGAGAGGGCTTAGGCTGATCTTACTGATGTGTCTGGTTATGTGATGTGTTAGAGTACAGAAAGTGGAGCCAGAGTCCTCCTGGCAGTAGACAGTGAAAGGAGAAGAGACAGTGGGTATGAATTGAAATACAGGAAAATAATTTAAATATAGGAAAATATGTTTGAGGTTGGCCAAACACTGGAACACGTTGTCCAAGGATATTGTGGAGCCTTCATCCTTGAATGTAATTAACAGGCAGCTGAACACAGCCTTGAGTGTCCTGCTCTCACTGACCCTGCACTGAGCCAGTGGGCTGCACTGAGCAATCTGCAGAGCTGCCTTCCTGGCTTGGCCATTCTGTGAGCTGTAAAAGCAATTAGTTGGATCACAGTACTTTGGCTCAATAGGGATCACTCAGCTATGGAGTAGTAAACAAGAGAGTTAGTAGAAGTACAAGACACCTAGAGGCTCTATCTTGAGAATAAGCAATGCCTTTTCTGTATAATCAAGTTAAGTGTTGGTTATAGTTTCCACTTCTAATTATAACTACATACTTTTTCTTTCAATGAGCAACATTTTTCACACTGCAATTAAATTATGCCTACACACACACATGCACTTATGCCAAGAATGAAGAAAGAGGTTTTAGTAACATTATGAAATTATGATTCTTTAAGCATTTGGATAGGCTGAGTGAACCATGCCTTTAGTGGATTTTTTTTGTTTTAACGAAACCTCGCTTTCTTCAGGCTGTACTTTTATGTGCATCCTTTCCCTCCCTTGTTATTTCTTCCATATGCCACAAGTTGTGAAGTGACCTTTAACTGTGAAGAGGTGAGTTGTTAATTTATTACAAGTCAAGAGCAACCCTTTGTGAAAGTAGGCATCTACAAAGAGTATCTATATTCTTTGAAAGGCAGCATTACAAATTCAGGACTTGTCTGATGTAAAATAGTCCAGGGGGGAATAGTTGAGGTAACTGCTGAGAAAACTTGCAAACAAAGAAATAAAAATGTCAGAATATTAATGAAGATGTTACTCTGAGTAGCTTCAATTTACTCATAGAGGTGGGAGGTAACTGCTTAATGTGTGTGTAAGTGTTAATGCATGGGTGGGTGTAGGAATGAGAGAGCAAGGGCATGGGATGAGTTTGGAAAATATCTCTTAGATCATCCCCTTTCTCTCGTAAGGAGATCCATGTTTCACATTTATGAAGATTCATTGGGTTGTTGCTGTGCCCAGCAAATACTGCTTGAGAATCTCTTTTCTCTCGTGGTTAGAAATATTCCTTTATACTTTAGCCTCATCTCATGAGTTAAGATAACTTTTTGGTTTTTTTCCCCCCATGGTGTTTCAGCAACCCTGTTTGCTCTTTGTCCTTAAACAGACTTGGAAGGTCTTGTCTGTGCTTGAGATAGTGTGGCAAGGTAGGCTTTCATCTCTGGAGAATACAAGCAGCATTTCTCTGTGGTTCATTTTACAGCACATGCTGGACAGACATGACAGGATAAAGAGTGATACATAGTTACCCAGATTAAACTTCAGTATTGCACTCTATATTGAGTTTGACTCGTCCATTATCCATTTAATTTTTTTCTCTCAGTTTCAGTAACCTGTAAATCAATTAATGAGCCTGTATTTGTCAAATGGACTCAAAACTATGTGAGAAGCAAACTCTGTGGTCTTTTGAAAATCACAGGAGTTTTTAATATCTTTCTCTAGCTACTCAGAATTGCTGTAACTCTCCCTGAAAGTCATCTCATGATAAGTTGGGGAGTTTTTTGAGCTGTACACTCTTTCATGTCATTGGGATTGCTTTTCTCTCCTTAGCTGCTACACATACAGTTTGGCCTTTTCTCCAAAATTTGCTAGCTTTTTTTTTTTGCTAGCTTGCTTGTGGGTTAGAGTGTGTGTTAATTTGTGGACTTTATCTGTCAGCCAGAGAACCACCTGTGTGCTGTGTGGTGAGCAGGATGCTGACTGGGATGAGTTTTGCTGGAGAAGTTTTACATAGAATGAGTGTTGGGTTTTTCACTTACCTGAAATAGCCTCCATTTCACAGTTCCCACAGAGCCATCTTTTCCCTACAACCCTTTCTTTTACTGCTAATAATAACCTTCTCCTATGTGTTCTTACAGCCATAGAATTCCCAAACTGTATGAAGGGAAAAGAAGGATTTAATAATTCAGAGAAAAAATGATTGAGAGAAAATGAAAAGAAAAATTGTGGGGGGGGGAAAAAGTTGTGATGTATATGGGGCTTTATGTACCATTGTGGAACTATTTAAATAATTTAGCTGCCAAATGCTTTACACTCCTCTTCTGTCATTCATTGAGAGCTCTGCTGAGACAGAAGCTTTGTATGAACAAGATGTTTTCAGAAAAAAGTATTTGAGCAGCCCATTCTGTTTTGAAGTAAAAATTATTTTCAGCAGGCATATTCTAAACACATTGTACCTGTGTGAGAAAAGCGCAAAAAGCACAAAATCTTGCAGTAGAATTTTGTGCCTGAGTTCAGTAACGCTTGTCAGAGGCCAGCCAAGATAGAAAATTATCTAGATTACATTTAGAAATAGAATATTTGCCTCTGTAGGAAAGACTTTTGAGAAACTGGCATTATGTTAGTATTAGACATAAATCAAGAAAATAGAGGAACAGTGAAATTGTGATAGAGCAGTTAAGGGTGAAGATTGCAATGGCTGGAGCATTTTTGCAATGGCTGGGGCTGTTGTGAAGAGTTAAAACTGGTGACCACTGTTAAAATAGATAAAAAAAATGAAAAGAACAGTGTCCAGTGTAAATGTTTCTGTTGAATTGCTAACAAGAGATGAATTTTAGAAGGGTGATTGAAAGGGGTGAAGCTGTGAGTTGGGGTTAAAAGGCTTGGATACGGCACTGTAACCCAGGGTACTGTGTTGAAAAATGTAAATGCAGTTAAAAAAACCGCAGACAACTAAGGTGAAAGTGCACTGGAGGAAATGCAGAGTAATGTTCAAGTGCAGCATACCAGTTCTGCTGTGTTTCCTTTTGGGTTTTTGGGTTTGGGTTTTTTGGGTTGTGTGTTTTTCTTTTTTTAGGTGTTTTTTCTTCCATTGTCTTCCTCAGTTACCACCCTGCTTCTAAGCATGCCGCCATGGCTTTGTCTGCTGACCATAAACACTGCCTGTAAACCATCTACTGCACCTGTTTCACAGAGGTTTGGTAGAAAGACAAGAGACAAGACAGGTAAAAGCTGATGGAATGCATGGAAGTTAAAACTGGAGCCCTGAGGTGGAGCAGAGTGGCTCTTGGGAGCCACCCCATAGGGCCCTCAGTCTGTTTGTACTGAGAATACCAAGATTTAGGAGAAGGGGTGATGAGTTATTGGATTTAAAAATCCTGTGGCAATGTGTACTGGCAAAGACAGGCATCTGTATTTGTAATAAATTTTTATGTTGGGGTGTTTTCAAATGTGCCATAGTGACTTTATATTGATTTCCCCCCAGTTAGCTGCCTTTAAAACTGCAGTAAATTGTGTAATCAAAATCAATTTCTCTGATTTTCTTTTTGGGTTTGGGGTTTCCCTTCTGACAGATATTCACCAGCAGTTACTTTGCATAGGGTTTTTTTAATGAAATCTTTTTTTATTGGTGGTTTACAGTGGTTTCCAGTTGTTTATGGATTTGATCCAAAGCTCATGTACTCCATTGTATGGCTCCCTTTGGATTGCACTGCCTATTGCTAATCATAAGGTGCATATTCTTTAATTTACACTGTTGTTTGAATATTTTAATATTTAACTCTGTACATGTGTGTGTGTCTTATCTATCTCCAAAGCATACTTTGAGTTTTTTCACAGTCTCTAAGGAGAAGCAGAAAACTGCAAACTGCATGGACAAATGTTGTCACTTAAAATTACACCTCTCTGGAGATGGTTTACTGTCTTTTTCTTTCTTGAAACCTCCCTCTTTTAAAGGATATTAATAAGAAATAATTGTCTAAGGACAAAAACCTTAAAAAGTCAATTAAATTCAAAGAAGTTGAATCAGGTAGATCTGCTTTTTTGTATTAAGGTGAGGTAGCAGAAGGTAGCCCTTGCATCTATTACCTTTGCAGAGGCCAAGTGTCATTCTGAAGTTTCTTTTCCTCTTTGTGGCAAGTGGTATTTAGACCATCATTCTTGGTTGCATCTAAAAATCAGAGTCAGCTATGATTTCTTATGTTACAGGCAGTACCCCTGCAATGTACAGGAGGCAGTTCTTGTTCATGCTGATGAATTTCTGCTAGAGCAGCTCAGCATGTCTGTTCTGCAGCTAATTATAATAACTTCAGCCTCAGGGCTGCAAGGACTCAGCATGTTAAGGAGTGAACACTTGCATGAACCTAACTTTCTCCTGAATACCTGGTTAATATCTAATTAATGACCACATTATTTAAAATTGTTCATGCATTTATGTCCTTTGCCTGTAAAACACTTAGTGACACCTCTAATATTTGCTCACAGTAAAATAGGTCTGAACATTCAAGAACTCTGAACTTCTGTAGGCTCTTTAATGGCTGCTGTCATGGTTTCTCTGACACCAGCACTTAACCAGTCTCATTAACACTGTTTGGGGACACTTTGAGCATAAACAATGCTAAATAAAGCTTAATGTTGTGCAGTGCAACACCACCAGTGCAGATGGCAAAGAGCAGTTTCATTTTTTGTGAAGTTGGACCACGTACACAATGTTTGCATAAATTCAAGCATGATCTGATGCAAAGGGAAGTAATGTGTAGTTGTGTTTCCAGAGTAGCATGCCAAAAGCAAAGCCAGCTAATGACAATATGTTTCTGCTTTGAGCTTCAGGTATATATATATTTTTTTTCTTTTTGGTAATACATGACTGATTCAAATAACAACATGTTTATATGAACCCACTGTCCCTAAAATGATTATGCAAGAACTGTGGTGAGAGGGCTCTGTTGGCTTTGTGGAGCTTGAGGATGAACTAGAACTCCTGGTGATGCTCTGCTTAATATGGAGGTTATTTTGCCCTTTAAAGCAGAATTGCATCAATTGGAGTTTACCAATAGCTATGAAGACACTGAATCTGAATTCTGATGCAATTAAAAAGGAGGTACTGTCACAATTTTGCTGCCTTCTTGCAAAGCTTGTAACAAGAACCATAGGAGGAAGTGACATGGCTGTCCTTTTTTCATGAGGAGATGGTGACAGAAGCAGCACGGGTGAGCTAAAGGCTGCAACAGTTTATTGCAGAAGCTATTTCTAAATAGTTTTATAACCATTCTGCTGAAATTGGAAGAGTAACTATTGTAGTTTACTGTCATAAATAACCCAACTTGAGGACTTTTACAGCCCAAAAATGCCACATAATGTAATGAAAACTGATAACTCATCATATAGTGTGAAAATTATCATCTTGGATAAGCACCTGGTTTTCTGTAGGAGTTTTTAGAAGCTGCCTTTTGTCAAGAGCAAAGCTCCTTCCTCTACTCATTCATTTCTTGTCAGGAAGAGAGGAGTTTCCACGTTCCTGGATGGGTTGACCACCTGATTCACAAAGGCATGAAAATTTACCATGTTTATTCAAATATGATAGCCTCTCATATCAAACACATTTTCCACTGTGTATTTCTACTTTAAAAGATATTAAGTAATGAATTTTTAAAAAATAATAGAATTCATGGAGAAAATGATCTCCTTGCTCTTTAAAAACAGAATAAATTTGGAATAGATGAATTGACATCACTAAAGCCCGAGGCATAAGTTTAATTAGTTACTGGCATAGCTTCCACTGCAGTTATTATGCAGTACATACCTCAGGGAATGTTTGTCTCAATGGATTTATACTGTCTTATACACCATGGATTTTCTTACCAACGTTAAAAGAAATGAGTGGAAGTGTTAGGGAAAGTTTCTTCATTAATTCCTGAAATGTTGTTAGAATTTTTGAGCATATAACAGTGTATCATTATCTTAATAATTTTTTTCTTTTTACACTTTCTGGAATGGGATTTCAAATCCTTGCAGAGACACTAGGGATTTACTATATTTCTTGAACAAAATCCTTCTCAGGTACCAGAGCAGTTGTTTGTTTGTTTGTTTTCAGAGGCAATATCTATCTGTATTAGCAGGAACACAGTGTGGGTACAAAGCAGAAATGTGGTGTTCTGTTGTTTTTAACAGGGAACCTGAATTTTTGTAGTTATTTTAAAAATTATTGTTTTTATGAAGTTTATCCCCGTTGCAAAATGGCAGCAAGTTACCCTTGCACATTTTTGGGTCTCAGTGTGTTCCAGGTCTCCAGAGGGTGCCTGGGAATTTGTTCCAAAGCCAGGCTTAGCAGCCCCACTCACGATCCTGTTCCTGATCCCTGTGGGAGGTGCTGGGCACTGGGCTGTGTCTGGGAGCCTGTGCCAGCCCTTTCCAGGGCTCCTTCTTGTGTGGGGCCTCAGGATCCTTTCTGCTCCTGCACTCTGAGGAGTCTGGCCCCCAATGGTACTGGAGGAAGAGATTATCTAATGGGCACTGCTTTATCGGGCCTAAGAAGCAGTTGCTGGCATTCAGACTTCTGAAAAGATTACATTTCCAGCCCAAAAATTCAAACTGAGTTACAGAGAATGTTTGTATGCTTGTGCACCATGGTACTATCCTAAAACTGGAAGCTGTAGTTGCAGGTCATGCCTTCGATGCCAACTTCAACATGTGAGAAAACAGCTATAAAGTTTCTTATTCCTGGGACAAAGGAAGATGAGCTACTGATGGAGAAGCTTGTGGATCATAATGCACTAATTAGAAGGGATCAATGAAGTAGAGTATCCTCTCCCTTCTGATTTGGTAGAACATGAAAAATTATTAGTAATTAGCATACAGTATTGTGGATTTGCTTTTCCTTGTTTTGAAATTCCTTAAAACTGGCTGTGAAGAAAATATCTTGAAATGCACAGTTTTGGAGATGATGTGCTACTTCTACGTTTATGAAATTGCCTTTACTATTTGAGAAACATCACAAGTCCTGGAAACCTCTTCCTTCTTTTGGACTGTTGGGGTTGCACAGAAGTGGCAAACATATGCAGGTGTTCAGCTACTCCTAAGCCTTCCTTTGACAGGTGTGTCAGAGACCATGCCAAAATCTAGGTGTAAGATGCATTATTAACTCCTTGGGTAAGACACAGCCCTTTCAGGATATTGGACTCCTCAAACAATTTTGGCACAACTTCTCCCCCAATGTGGCTGCTTTAATCTGTGCTTGAGGAGCTCAGACATTTCCTTTGTTCGTTTGCCACTTCTTTTTATTTTTATTTTTTTTTTACTCCCAAGCAGCAGCTGAAGGAGTCAGAGTTGTACATTTCTTGTTTTTAAAATGACTGTTCTCTTGCTCATGTTCAAGCTGAAGCTCCTCTTCAGAGACCTGGTTAGAGACACAGATGAATCATCCTCCTCTCTCCCTCCCTCTGCAGTGCCACAGAAAGTCACTGCAGCTCATGGCTGAGCTCCTAAGACTAAGGGGGGCAATGGAAAGGCAGCTGGAGAGGCTGTCTTGTAGAAATGATCAGAGTTTACCATCAATGAAAATAATTCAGGAAAAATTATATTTTAAATGAATCTTCTGTTAAAAGCTACATTTTAGAGCACAGAAGGGCTGGGAAATAATGGTTCAAGTTTGGGGATTAAATACTAAGGAAGATAGTGTCTCTTTTTGGTCTGTGAAATTGTTAAAAAATGTTTCCAGCCCTGGAAAACTAGTGCTTGATATCATGGCTGCAATCCTGAGGCTCTAGATAGGAGCAAGCCTGTATTTCATCAAGCTGTGTGAATGTGCACGATCACATCACTCAATGAAAGGTTGATTGTTTTAAAACAATTGTCAACAGCCCTATGACCTCATCTCTCAGTGTGAGGGAAGCCAAGAGATTTCTTTGTATTATTCACTGTTTTTCTCTAAATGCAAGTTGAACAAACTACAAATCTTTCAACTCCAAGGTGGATAAAGAGATACTAAAGATTCAAACAAATGATAAACACATGGAAGATAACAGTTGAAATAAACACAGTCTTGCCTGTTGGCTGGCTTTTAATGCCACTTCTGTCTAGTGTCTGCCATGGTGGAAGCAAGAGGAAAGAGAAGGGTAATCTGTAGATGTCTAACCCATGACGATGTCTCAAGAAATCCTGAAAGAATATGACATTTCTAACTATTATCAAGCTATATTTGTGGCAGGTGGTCTTTGGGGTGGAATTTACTGTAAGAAATGCCTTTGCCTGGTTTTACTACTGCTGTGCACTAACCACTTCACATACTGAAATAAGCACAACAGCTTAAGCTGTTAAAGCATCTTTGTGAAATGATCACCCGTGCTGTGTGTGGTTGGTATGAATGAGACTCCTTGACTAGTCTTTTGTAATCCCTATAATTCACAGCTAATGAATGAGGTTCCTGCAAGAGGAGTACCTTTCCTCCCTGGCATTTGGGGAAACAATATGCATTTAAGACTGATAGGACAGGGATCTTGTTACTGTGGGGTGATTTGAAGGTCTGAAGCTCACTCACAGCATGTGTGAGTGTTGCCACAAGAAATCTAACCTGGATTTCAGTATTTAAATGAACGTGGCTTGGATCCTGCCAGCTGCAGATGCTGCCTGTCTGCATCTATGTGTCCAGGTCAGTGTTCTCAAAGATACAGTGCTGCTACCGTGGTGGTAGGCAGAGAATAAGTGTGCCCAGAGTGTTCTTGTCCTCGTGTTGCCTTACTTGAAGTTATGACCCCTGCCTGCTGAGCTTTCCTTTATGGTGATCCTGCTGGGGTGGTGGCAAGCACTGACTGCCATGTTTACTTGACCCCTCGCTACTGGGGTACTTCTGGATACCCTAAAGTTTCTTATGGTTGCCTCAGAAGTCTGTAGAAACTTTCCAAGAGCGTTATCTTCACATTTACCACCCGTGAGGGTTCTTTGCTTCTTCCCTTTCTCACTTCCTCCTCTCTTCTGCTCTAGAGAAACCACTCCATTGAGCAACAGCCTGCTCAGAGTGGGTACCTCCAGAGAGCTGGAGCTCAGTGTGAGCTGCCAGTCAGCTCTAAACCACAGCAGTTTGAATCAAACTCACGGTGAGAAAACAAAGATACAGGCTGATGTTCATCACAGAAGAGATGGAATGCTTAAGTGCTGCTTTGTGTTATAGCAAATACCTGTACAAGAGGGAAAACTGATTCTTGCTGAATGTGAATGTTATATACTGTGACTTTTAATTTTCTGTTATTAATTTACCTGCATGGTACATATTTTCGTAGTTTCTGAAAAAGCAGTGCAGCAGTTAGGGATAAATCTACAATTAGATTTGAGGCTTTCAGCTGTGTTTTAAACTGAACAGTACTTTCTAGAAAGGCATGCTTTCTATTTTTTCTGGTCATAATGTAAAAAAATCAAACTAATTTTATTACTGTGGGGAAGTAAGTCTTGATAATTAGTTTGAGTGCACTTATTTCTCAGCATTTCTGGGGGAGAAGGGCATTTTGTAATGTTTGATCATTTTGAATCTTTTGAATTCCATCTGTGTGGGGTTTTCTTTTTGTTGTTTTGTTGAGGTTTTTTTCCCCCACATTTTTGAAGAGAAGAAGCTATACTAAAACCTGGGCAATGGTGTGCTGCACCACATAAAGACCTAAGGCTAAAAAGGAAGCCAACAGACAAGGATGATTTTAGGCAGCCGTTGTCTTTTAGCACAGGAATGTTTTTCAGAAAGTGAGCATAGAGAGACAGACAGTAGATGCCAAAGAATTCTTGCTGGGGCATAGGATCTTGTGGCGCATTTTGAAGGATTTAATCTCATTTGGAATGTTTGGAGGACTCTAAGCAGTCCTTTCACTGTGATTGGATGTTCTTAATCAGGCACTTCCACTGTTCTTACTGCTCTGGTGTCTGAGTGCTCATGCCAGAGGTGGAAGCTGCCCTGTGAGAGAGGGTGGCTTTCTGTGTGCTGTTGGCCTCCTGCATTCTCCCACTGCCAGCCTTCATGGAAAATGGGGAGTGTGATGTATGGGAAGGGCTTCAAGATATGAGAAAGTTAATATTGGCCTATAGCAAAGATGTGTGTTTGGAGTAGCCTCTGTCACTGTGTGTGCAGGTGGGCAAAACAACTGGCTAAGAGAGGGTCGTGCTTTCAGAATTCTCTTGGCAGGAGAAAGAAAGGAATGGCCAGTTTTGAACAAAACCTCTGAGATGTGGGTATGCTCAGAGCTGGTCCTTTGTTTGTGGTCGCAGCACATCTGTAAACAATGTGACTTTAACAGGAAGTATTTTTATTTTACACACAAGTAACAAAAAATACCTTGGGTGTCAAGAGTTAGGGTGAAAAGGATTATGGATATGTGGGTGGCCTGGAGTCTGCTTGTGTTGGGAGATGGATTAGCTGGAGTTTTTATATGCATTTAAATATTTATTAGAGGTCCATAAAGAAGACCTTTTGAAAGTAATTATGCAAACTAAAAGTATTCATTACTTTTCTACCCACAAAATGCCAGAGTTACCAGTGAAATGGCTTTGTGCCTTTTTTCACTAGGAGTGTGCCCAGGAACTACTGAATGAAACATACAACTAAGCAATTGTTTTGTGGAGTTCTCTGTTGTGGGGCCAGCGTGTCTTTTTCCTCATAGTGAACAAATGATGATTTTCTTGTAGTTAGTTTTTAGATAATTTTGCTTTAGGGAAGTCTGGTTGTTTTGGAACCACTTTGCTTAAGTAAAAAGGAAATGTTTTCAGTTGTGGTATATTGTACCATTTTTTTTCTCCTGAATAGAAAGATTATTCACTTGTGACTACTGGATTCTATAGTTCCAGGGTAAATGTTTTGTCTGGAGTAAAATTTTGGTCTCCACTCAATATTATAATTCCTATTTAATTTAATGGAAACAGGGCTTCACCCTTAAGTATGAGCAGATCTACTCTAAATGTGAGTGGGATGCTGATTAAATAGTGGTTAAAAACAGAACAAAGCCTCTTGTCAAAGTAGATGATGTGCATGTGTGTTACATTTGACTTACACTGTATCCCAGAATAGACCCAGAACTCTTGTTGTCCCAGTCTTTCAGTAGAATACATTTCTATATTGCAAAAATTATTCCTTTAATGCTGCTTTCCTTTAGCTGTGGAGGAGTTGTACACAGAGGTCAAAGCATTAGAGACGTTTCAAAGTCAGACAGAGTACAGAGCTTCAAAACAAAACAAAACAAAACCAAATGCTGTCTTTGTGTGCTGGTCTCAGTAAACCATGTTTTGCTGGCTCCCTGCTTTTGGCTGTAGCCATTGGAAATTAAGAGGCTAAAAGCAAAGCTGGCAGAGAGCAGAACCACGTGTGATTTTTTGAGTGGAGCGTGTTACAAGCTCTGGTGCTCTTTGGGGGGGAGCAGAAAGGCAGCCCCAGCTTAGAACCCTGTTGGGCAGAGCCTCCAGGTGAGTGTTCTGCTGCTCTTGCACAGCTCTGAGAGCTCCTCTCATCAGCACAGCAAGTTCCACTCTGAAAGACTGAAAGGTGTTGGTGGAGGGATTTTTTTTAGAGGGAGGGTTTTGGCTTGTTATCTTTTAGGGTTTTGTGCATCTAAAAAAAGGCACATTATTTTTCTTCTTTTTAGATGTTATTGAAGATTCCGCTCTTATGATTTAAAAAAACAAACCCCAACCAAGCAAAAAACAACCACCAAAAAACCCAACTACAAATAACTTCCTCAGTTGTTTAGCATAAAATTATTCCTGGGAGATCTTAGCTCATTTATTCTCATGACTTGTATTTCTGATTAAAAAGTTCCTCCTCTTCCTGTTATTTTACTATTCCTTCCCCTCTGATGTATTTTTAGAAAATAATCACACATCTTTTCAATGTATCAAACAGGCCAAGCTCTTTTGATTTCCCCTTTCAAGTGTCCTTTCCCCTGATTGATCCAGCCCTTTGCTCTGCCTCTCTAGGTGTGATTGGTCCTTTGCTGCAGACCTGTGTGCAGCACTTCGGGAAAGGCACTGTACTGAGTCACTTACATGGTAGCAGACTGGTTTTTACAAGGCTCCTGCCTTACTCCAGCCTCTTCAATTGTCCTATTCAGTCTCCTTATCTGGTTTCAGCTGCTTTCCCTCCCTTCCTCCTGGCTCTTTCTACTCTTGAGCTTCAGCCCTTCCCATAGGTTCCCTTCCTTGTCAGGTATGACTGCTCCTTCCTCTCTCCCACCTCTGGGATTTCTTAAGCTTGTCATATTTTTTCCAGCCATGCCAGGTCTCCTCCTCTTTCCCCCAGCTCTGTGTTTCCTTTCCCTCTGCCCATTCTTTCATCTCAGGTTATCCCATTGAATTTTCTCTGCTTCAGCCTTGTTTGCTTCCCCAACAATCCAGGATCCAAGTCCTTATTTCAATATAAATGCTTTTCTTCCCTCAGTACTTGGGCTCCTCCAGTGGGATTCTTGGTGGTTCCCTCTTGCTGTGGTACTGGGAGCCCTGGGCTTGGTTTTGGGGGCAGTTTCTGCACCTGGCACAACCGAGGGGATTTCTGCCCTCCTGCTGCAGCCTTCACTGAGGACACTTGAGCATCCCAGCACGTGTGGCAGTGGGGAGGGACAATGAAATCCATGGAAATCCTGCCAACTATTGCTAAATCTGCCTGTGGTGTACTTTTTAAAAAAATAATTCTTAAATTATTAATTTTTTTACTCTATTTGTGAGATTTTTTTTGTGGATACCACAAAACATATTCCTTGTATAAATATTACCTGTGGTAATATTCAAAGGCATGATATGTTAAAACCTGTGTTTTTCAAAGGTTTATGATTTCAGGATAGTTAAAGCTACTTTGTCCTAAGCTCCCCCCTCCCCAATTCATAAAAAAGAATTGTCAAGATAATACCTAGGTAAATACAAGTTTTATAATAGGAAATTATTTGTAATAGTGGAGAGTACTACAGGGATCCTGTGAAATTTGTACAGTGTAAGTTACATTTTCAAGAGGACAAAAGTAGGTCAGTTTTGTTGTTGAGCTTGTAACTTAAAGCATAGCTTTAAGCAAATCAGAGCCAAAGAAAGTATGTTTTTGTACAAAATAAACATTTCCCTAATTTTAATTTGAGCAAGCTATTAAAAAGTCATAAATTTTTTACTGCTACCTCAGCCAAATTTTATAGTCTTGTTTTCATCCAAGATGCTTGAAATAAATATCAACAAACAATTAAAGATAAAATGGATTTTTAGCTGAAAATTTTATTTATCGGGTATAAAACTTATTATTAGTGAGAGGCATAGTTACCTCTATGCATGATTTGTGTCCATGTGCCAGAGTACCATGTATTTGATTAATGATTATTTCCTTTACAGTTGATTCATCTTATATTTGTACAGTTGGCTGATGCAAATTAAGTAAAATTTTATTTCCTGAAAATATTGTGCTACTTTTCCTGTTGACAATGTAGGGGTTTTTTCCCAGTTTATGCAGCATCATGTATGTATTAAACAGTTAGCTCTTGAATAGGAGGGCTCCAGCTTGAAATGCAAATGTTGATAGTGCTGGGTTACATTTTTTTTCCCAGAAGAAAAAAAAATCACAGAAGAGCAGAGTGTATTTCCTTATATATTATAAGGAAAAAAAAATCTGCTGAGGCAACAAATAGATACAGTATTGACTGAAATATCTAATATCTGCTCATTGTTTGGCAGAGATAGTAGCCACCCTTACAAAATCTGTACTGTTCCAAAGCCCACTAAATAGATTTAGAAGCACACATCTTATGAGGGAAGTAATTGCATTACAAATATCCTGCTTGAATTTATTCCTTGGTGCAGACAGTTGAGAGATGTTATGAATAGTAGAAGAAGCAATGAAAGCTAAAATCAGGATTTTTGTATGTTCTGATAGTTGTTCTCTGTTATGAAACTAAGTAGTTTTAATTTCAGATAAAACCACAGTTGTTTCTGTTAAAGATTGTTAAAGTTAATCAAAATGGAAACATACTTGGTTGTACAGTTGAAATATTTATTTCCACTTTTGACAGTATTGTGAGTCTTTTTTTGTTTCTCTCAAGTGGAGAGTCTAATAAAAGGATTCACCTACTCGAGCACATCACAACGAGTGCTGTGGAAAGGGGACTTAGGGATCACTCCTAAGCCTTTTCATTATGAGAGCTTCCTCTTGGGAAATGAAGGGATATTTTTATTTCTAATATCCTTTTCCTCTCCTGCTGACACGCTGTCTGACCTGGCAATAGCAGGGTCCTGAAAGGGCGTGTTCCTTCATCCGGAATGGTCTCTGCTGGATCCTTCAGATGGACTTGGATGGGCTCCCTCTGAAAACCTCTGCAAGTTACCAGAACAGAGCAGTGCAGAGTGCTGGGGATGAGGAGGGGGGAACTGCCTGGCTCTTTGCTGGGGGTGATGGGATGCTTGTTTTTCCCCTGAGCTGGTGAATGGGTCTGAATCACCATAACAAAGTGCTGCAGGGTTGTTTCACAATCGGTGGTTTCTCTCCTACTGCTCATGAAAATACACATTATTGTTGTTTCCATGTTCTTACAATTTCTCTCAGGAGCCTGGGAAGGCATTTGTCATGTCTTACAGTCCCCCCGCCTCCCCCGCCCTCCCCTTGATCTGGTTCTGAGACAAAAGAGGTCTGAATCCCCCATGTTTCTTTAGTCCTTCTTCAGCGGCCTGGGTCACCATATTCTGCCATTTAAAACAGGGTATGTAAACAGGGTATGTATGGAGAATCTGAGTCTGGGAGGCAGAGGAGTTCCTGTGGCCACAGCCCGGCTGAGAGCTGAGGTGTGAGCTGATGAGGGTCTGAGTAAGGAGGGAAACTAAAGCAAACCCCCTTTGTATCCGTATGGAATCTTAGCTTACCACTCGGAAACAAAACAAACCCAAGGTGACTGTGTCAGCTCTGTATCTTTTGAGTGGAATAGAGTGATGTTATGACCTAGTCGGGTAATTCTACTGTATACTACTAGGTAGAGGGACAGTTCCAGTGTATGTAAAAATAAAACCACCTGTAACCTTTGTAAGTTGCGAAACAGCAACATCAAGTGTTATTTTGTTATATACATGTAACTCAATTACAATGTACCCTTATTCCTCATTCTATGGACTCTCTGGTGGTACTGGAAGGACAGAGGAGGCTTTCTTTTTTAATACGTTTGGCAAAGCCAAAGCTAATATGAGGAAAGAAGCAGCAGAACACAACACACATGCTTGTCACCTTTACTAAAGCTTCGCTTCTGCTCTCGCTGTTGTTTGGAAGGGGGTGTCTGTGCAAAAGGCAGGAGGTTTTTGTTCAGAAGGCAGTTTGTTGGCAGGCTCACCGGGGGCTGGTGTCTCTGTGGGGTCAGTGATCCCGGAATGATTCCTGCCCTGCTCACATCCCCGTCCCTGCCGCGGCTGGCCCGGGTGGCGGCCCCAGCGCCGCGGGCTCCTCTGCAGGACCCCGGTGCGTACCGGGGCTGGAGGGAGGCGGTGTCACCCAGCTGGGTTTGTTCCTGAATTAAAAAAAAAAAAAAAAAAAGAACCTTTGCAGTAATTCAATGTACTTATGGATATCTTACCCAGTCTTAAAAAAAATCTATTTTCATAATTTTTACCCAAAATGTGAAAATTACATTTGGAGCTGTCTGTTTACTTAACTAAGATTGATTACTCTGAAGAAAATTAATGTGTCTGTCTTTGAGAACATATAGAAAGAATCTCTGATTCACCTATTAGACATACTGTATGGTATTTCTGAAAATAATTTAAAAGAGGAGGAGGAGAAGGAGGAGGAGGAGGCCGTCCTGAGGCAGGCTAATGTTAACTGCAAAGGTCTTAGAAGTGAGGTAGCAGAGCAGGATCTGTCAAAGCTGTGATGAGTTAATAGTGAAGAACATAAGTGATGAAATGCATTTTCTGTTGGTTGACCTTTTAAATTATTCAATATTTCTTCTTGTGTTATTTTTACATAAGCCTTTCTTGAAAATATGATGCCAGTATCTTACTTCACTTTGTTTAACTCCACCTTCACCCATTTTTAGTTTTAGCTCCCCCTCTCCCCTCCTTTTTCATTTTATTGAAGCATTTGTCAGATGTGCTGACAGGAGTGTGAAGCAGAGGCAGTGAAATGTCCCTTGTTGTGCCTCCGAAATTATTTGAAATACAGTAATTTGGGGTCTGGGGATGGAAAAACTGGAGATAATATCCTGAAATAGATCTTAAGAACTGAAAGGATGGGCCATAACTTAGATATCTTCTATGCTGGTTTTGAAAGGGTTATGGAAAGTCCATATGGTTAAGCTGCAGATGACTGTCCATATGAGATTCCTCTTCTGCCACACAAGTTTTTCCTTTCTCTGTAAGTAATTAACTCTGTAGCTGGTTCTATACACGGTGGTGTTCAGAGCCTGCAGAGTTAAACCCCAGTTAGTAACCGTGGCAGCTCACAGTGATCCGGGGTGTCTGGCAGCCTTTCACCAATTCAGCACATTTTTTAAGCTGTAGGACTGGGTTCCTGGGTCTGTGTTAGCAGTTTGATTGTCTCTGCAGCTCCACTCTGAGTGCAGTAGGAAAGCTTAGATTGCATTTCCTAGTGGATTTAGAGTTTATTTGCTTTGTGGAATCTAGACCTCCATGCCTAGTAACAAAGACTTTTAAAAAAACCTTCCAAAACTCCTGAGTGGACAAAGCCTAGACTTACTCATGCAGACTTCTTGCATGAGTAGTTGAGTCTTATGGATGCCTTGAAGACCAGCAGAAGAACTTCTGGAGTATTGCTTCCTCCATATTACAGCCAATGAAGTATGGAGATTCCTGCCTCAGACACATGGCTGGGTTTGAGCCAAGAGGAACATTGCAATTAGTACCTTGTGGAAGAGAAGGGCAGGGCTCTCCCATTGAATTCTACATTCATGCTTTAAGAGCTTTGGTGTGATGGAAAAATAAATTAGTCTTCAGATTTTGAAAGGAAGCTTAAAAATATATGTCCTGGTTTATGGCTTGCATGCCATCTGTTGTATTGCTTAAGCAGCTGGAAAAGGTAACAGCTTATTTAAATCTAAATTCAAAACTTTTGGTTAAAAATACATGTTTGTTTTCCTTTCTTGTGCTAATTGAAGTTCTTTTCTATGTGTAATTGAAGGAATTGAAGCATGGTGATTTTAGTTCTCACTTCTTTCAAGCTCACTTTGCAAAGCAGAGGGCTGCCCCAGCTTTTAAAAGGCTGTGGCAAAAGAACTGAAAATACTCAGATAATAAAGGCATTTTTGCATAAGGGTTGCATTAGGGAGGCAGTGTAATAGGGCTGCAGGACTTGGTCTTGTGCAGGTAACCAAAGCAAGCACAGGCTGCTTGCCTCCAATCAGTGCATGTTGGTGGAAGCACATCCTCCCTGTGTGGAGAGAGAGCTTACACTTGGAAATGAAGGAGGTGCTGTGGTCCTGGTGTGCCTTGTCCAGTGCCCTTTTCCCAGCACTCAGCTGAGGAAAGGCTCTTCCCAATTAACCCTTCAATGTTGTGTTTCTCGTTACTTCTCAAAATGGGAGCATAAAACTGCTGTTAAACCATTTTTGTTCTCTGTATGATGCTGCATATAACCTGCCAGCTCTGGGCTTGATGCTTTGAATATTGAAATACTTCAAGTATCTACTTCCAGTGCCCATCTTGCTCTTTTTTGTAGCCTGTAATTGCATTTTTTGAGTAGATAAATGTCATTTGTTCCATTTATTTGTATGAAAATTGGCTTGTTATCTAATGTTGGTGACTCCTAACTTGATCTCTTTTGCTCAGGAAAAATCATTGTAAATTTTTGAGAAAAGAAAGTCCAACCTCCTCTGCCTTATTCAAATTGCCTGTTTTCTTTCTTAAATTAGGTCTTCTAACTAAGCTGTCACTTATAATTTAAATGTGACAGAGGAGGTGGCTGAATTGCATTCGGTTTTTTACCTTGAAAGACTGTAGGACAAACCAAAACTATTGCAATGGTTGCACTCCTTAGATTAGGAGAAGGACAGGGTAACATCATACCTTTTCCCAAGGCAGGTTAACTGACCAGTTGTGACTAAGTGTGCAATATATGCTGATTGAGAAAATGTACATAAAAGCAAAAAAGATAAAAGCTTGCTGAATAGGTGACTTGGTACTTGGTCTGCTAGGAAGTAATCTATGCAGCTTGCTATACTTCTTAACTCCCTGTACCTTTGTTTTCACAAGTAATATCTTACAGAGATTATCTACACAGATATGAGACTGGGAATTGAGATTGAGAATATTCTGTGTGTAACCCTAGAAGAGAAATGCTGTGAACATGCTCCTCCTGTTCATTGCAGTACTGTGCTGTAATGCAGTTGTTTTCCACTCCTAATCCACATTGGAGTTGGGTGATGGACAAAGTTGCAGATGCTAACCATTTTTCACAAGAAAATATAGGTGCTAACTTTAACTTGCAGTTGTCACACAGTGCTGTGTCACACAGTGCTACAAGTGCTTGGATGAGCAGGGATCTCAGGAAAGTGACTAGGCAGATGTAGATATGGAACAGTTTATAATTTGTCCTTACTAAACAATTTGTCTCTTATGTGATTTTTTTGTTTGTTTAAATTTACCCATCTCTATTAGGGGAATTTGAAATGTGCTCCCTTCCCCTTTGGGTTTTGTAAACAATAGACTGGGTTTTAGACTACCAGTGCCTGCTGATTTATGTGTTCCTGCTGTTCTAGACACAGCGCCCGCTTTGCCAGACTTCTGCCTCTGTTAGGACATGTTTTGTATTTAGCAGCTTAATCCATGGACTGATTTGATTTTCAAGGGAGAGAATTTTGCTTTCCACAGCCAGATCTTTGACTGGAGCTGACACCCAACCTGCTGGGTTATTAATACTCAGTTCAAAGTGTCCAGTTCATTTTTCATTTCTTGAGTTCCACGCATTCCCTCCTCTTTTAAGTCTTGGTTGCTGTAGGAATACTGAGTTTTGGTGACAAACTCTAATTCTTCTCAAGTACCACATAAAATAAGGTGAAACTTGGAAGCAGAAGCTGTTACTATATTAAAGTAGAAACCTATTACTGTAGAAATTGTATTTTTCCCCCTTTCAACAGCACAGCCTCCTATTATTTTGATGCATAGTTACAGGCTGTAAAGGAGCTGTTATAGTAAAAGGAGTTTACAGGACTCCTCTGTAGTCTAAGGAAATTCAGAGAGGCTGTTTTGCAGCCTGCCCCAATCCCCAGCCTCTCTGGAAGCTTTCTTGTGCAGTTACTCTAGCTGAGAATTTACAACAGTACCTCAACACACCAGGGAAAAAACTGACTGGGCTTCCTTGGGTAAAAGATGAATACTACTTTGTACGAATGTTGTGGTGTTTAGAGTATTTCTTCCCAGTCTCAAACATTTTCAGTAGGTCTTGGTTCTAATTCAGCATATGTGCTTCCTTTTAAAAACAAACAGGATTTGTTTTATGTTCTTACTGAGTACACTCTGGTTTCTGAGGGTGGAAGGCAGTGCTGTGTGGGAAGGCAGAGTGCATTGATGCTGAAGGGCTCTTCACCTGCACTACATGTTGCTAAGTTTCCTTTTCCCTCTCATTTATCTTCATTCCTGTGCACTATCCCACCCCCATTTTGAGGATTCCTCAGCTTTTTTTTGCATCTTAACTAAAACCTAACAGGCTTTGATGGCTGTTCAGTTAGTAGAGCTGATTTCACTCCCTTTAGGGTAGTATCTAGCACTAAGAGCTGCACAATTGACTTTTCTTCTGTCCCCTAAATGGGATAGACAGAAAATAAAGTTTGTGTGCAGAGTTTAGGGCTGGTTTCTGATATCTTTCAGTTTTAATTTCCAGCTGTTTGTAATAAAAACTTGCTTTAGAAAAGATCATCAGCATGATATAGTTATACGGTGAATAAAACCCGCGTCTTTAGACCTGTATATAGTTTTTGAAGCTTATTTTTCTCTTGCTAGTCTGTAGTGGTACAGTATCTGTAATGGTTTTAGTTCTTGCCCTCCTGAGATTGAGTGTTTAAGCAGGATACATATGCAGCATAAAAGCTTATAAAGATAACGAGTTCAGAATATTGCAGTGGTAAAGGTGACATCACTGCAACGGGCAAAGAGACATCTGGCTGTGGTCAGACACAGGTGCTCTTGGGTGCTGGATTCTTGTTTGCTCTGACATCTGGATAGTGCAGCTCTGAGTTTTCTTCCTCTGAAGGGCACAGAGTTATGTCTAATACACTTTTCTGCTATGAACAACCTTACGAATATATAAGGCTGTCTTTTCATGTGTTAAGTGACAGGATGAGAGCCACCAAGCTGTTTTTCTTGTACTGTTAAACCCTGTTGAATCGTTGCTCTCTGCCCTGCAAATCGAAGGCTTCTGAACTCCCTCAGCCAGGTACTGGCTGTTGTTACTGCCTGGGAAGGGTTACAGGTGATGCTCACGATGTCAGGGTTGCTACTTCTGCTTCAGACTGGATCACACAAGCATGGAATTGAGTTCAACATGTTAAAATCTGAATAAACACTTCCGTGTCAGTAGCTTTTTCACAAAGTTGTGAAAAAATCTGGACACCTTATGAATCATCTGGATTTGCTAGCTTTCCCTTACAATCCATTTGGCCAGAATTTCAACTGGTGATGATGATAATTTTCTAATGTATCCAGCAGACACCTATTCAAGGAGTGACTGGGGAATAGAATCAAAACAATCAGAGTGTTCTTTTTAAAATAATTGCATTAAAGCATGTACTTAACTGGCTAATATTAGATTTATGAAATAAAGCTTACAAAATTAAACAGAGTATGAGTGTCAATTGACTACACTCATGCCTTACACATTATCAAAAGGATTTTACATATACTACAGCAATTTATATTTTTTTTTTTAATGTTAAACACACAGAGCAGTTTCAGTATTCATTTACACAAAATAATGTCCTAAGACACTATTCACTGTAGAACAGCAGAGTGCGGAAAATATTTTGGATCAAAATAGTCTTCAGGGCATCGTTTCTTTTGGACATTTCATATTGTTAAAATAAGGAAAGAAGTTCACAAACATGATGTGAGAAGAGAGTGGAAGTAAAATTCAGCTGTGTGCTTCAGAGAGTATTTGAAAAGTTAATGATTCTTTTTAAAATTAGTTGTGGAGATTGATTCTAATTTTCTCTGGGGTTTTTTTCTGTTAACCTTATTGTGTATGAGATGTGTATGTGTGTGTGTGAATGAAGAGTGCAAGTAGTCATGATAATTCTTGTTATTTAATAGAACCTTTTCCCTTTTTTAAAAAATGCTATAAATGGTGTACAGCTGGTGTAAGTATTTGGCCAAAGATTCTCACCGAATTCAGGATTAGCAATGTTTTTACAATACTTAGTTGAAAAATATAGTTTGTGGCTAACTGCCCCAGATTTTGAATGAATGAAAATAAATATCCAAAGACAAGGACAGAGTTGTGACTTTGTGAAAAGGGAATTGTATGCTTTTCCAGTTTTCCTGGTGCACTTCAGAAATTTGGGTAAATATTTTGACATGACCAGGAAACCTGAGCAACTAAATGAAAGAGTCTTATTTTCTGGCCTTAGAAGCATCTTTCTATAGAAAACTACTTTTGAAATTTACACTCTGAGTAAGAAAAACTTAAGAGATGAACTAACACAAATAAGTAGGTATATAGGATTTCCCTGAGAATTGTATGTATGTACCTTGTTAATAGATTTGAATATAAAAAACCTTAGAAGTATGAGAGGAAGTTTTATGTTATTGAAAACCAAACTGCTTTTTTTTTCATCCCTGATCTGTGAAAGTGTCATACTGCAGGCAGTGTTGTGGGGTACAGGAGAACCTGGGACAACAAAATATTGTGCTGTGGGATAAAGAGAGAGAACGGAAGCTGAAATACTTGTTTTGATTACCTGTGTCTCCAACCTTTGTTTTCTAAATGGCAAATAAATGACTTCCTTTTAAACTGTCAGTGGTGTTAATGTTAGGTGTGGTTGGTTCTGTTTAAGGATTTATGTAACTGTGTAAATAAATGGAGACCAGACCATTTATTTTGAACTCTGTGTGTATTTAATAAATATTTAAAATACAGGAAATATGGAATTGACCAGTACTTGGCCAGCATAGTCCTTATTATACTCAAACTTCCTTTTTCCCTTTTTAAATTATTTTTTCCAGTTATTGAATGTTTATTTGTATGGGCTTGGCCCCACATTTAATGTGAGATAGAGCTTATTTAGATGAGGAAGTAAGTGACTTTTTAAAAAAAGACATACTAAGTAAGAAAATCATACACATGATTTTTCAGGATTTGGAGTGTTTGAATTGTTGGTTTAGGAGCTTCTTGTAGCTGCTAGAATATCTGACTTTAGCAGATTACTGGTAATAATCAAATATGTTTGACCAGACTGGTTACTTGCCTCCCCCCCTTTTATAGGTGAAGGTTCTTTCTCCAGCACTTCAGCTGTTCAGTGAATTCATGTGACTCTTGTCATTTTTCACACCCTGTACAGTACTTCAGAAAAAGATAAGTCTAAAGCAAATAAACTCTTTCCTCTTGCCTTGTAGTCTGTGCCAACTTAAATTTAGTGTTAGTATTGATGGTAGATAATGAAATATGTGTTGAAAATGTCTAGGTCTGAAAATACCTGTAAACACTCACAATTTCAATGTAGTAGTGCCTGACTGTGCACCACTTACATGACAGAAGGACAGAAGATGGATAAAACAGCCCAAATGTAGGATGGGCCCATTCTCTTGAAATGATTGAAGGCTGAATGGAGACATTCTTACAGAAATGTATGAGGTTCATTTCCCTGAATGGGTACTTGCTACAGCTGCCTGCTTTCATCCCTAGCAGCTGCCCTGATGCACTGGGATGCTCTCCTGTCTCATGTCTGCAATTCAATTAACCTGCAGCAGTGAGAGCCACCCCTGCCCCTGAGCACCCGAGTGTTGTGTCAGCAGTGCAGACAGCTCCAAACCAGTTCTCAGCTGTGCTGCACCTCCCCAGCCCTGTGTGGAGTTTCCTTTCAGTCAAGGATTTCAAGCTGCTTGCCAGGCTCTTGGTTCCAATGTCTGCTGCTTGCTTGCTCTGTATTTATCTTCTTCTACCTCTAGCAGAACATCCTCAATGGGCCTTGTCTCTTCCCAGTTTTAATTGGGATTAAAAGTGATAGCTGTGTCTTTTTATCTTGTCAGTGTAGTATGAAGTGTGTTCAGCTCTGTTTCCCTTTAAGAGGTGTCTGCTCCCAGGCTACCACTCACATGTCCAGCACAGCCCTTGTCTAGAGTGGTTAATGACATTCCTGAAGGAGTCTGCTGGTTGATTTGGGATTAAAACAATACTGTTTACAAAGTAGAACACACCTATGTTTTGGGTGTTTCTTTAAACCACTTCTGTGTGGGTGTTCCTAGATAACTTTGTTATTTTTCAATATAAACTCTGTTGATCAGAGGGGAGGAGCAATGTATGCACAGTGTAAGAAGTGCTGGTAGGTATGGGGTCTTGTTTTTTCCTGAGGAATGGGCCTAAAAGCTTTATTTCCTGATGAGACCTGTTAGAATCAGTAGAACTACCTGAGTGTAAGTGTACTCCTTGATCTGCAGTAGATGTGTCAAGGATGACGCCCAATGAAAACAAAGGAAGCAAGTGGCTTATGCTCTGTGCTGTCAAAATTAATGCTGTAAAGCTAAAAAACCTCTACATCTGAACTTAAAGCATTTTGCAGTAAAGGCAGTTAAGTCTAAATACATCTAGAATATCCTGTAATTTCTAGAAGAATGGGAGTATCTAGAAAAAGGAGTGTTGTTTTTTGCCTTCCCAGTACAAAATAGAGTTCAGGGGAGGGTGGATAGGAAGTACTCTTGTGAACTGCCTGGCAAATTACTCTGCTTTGTCTGCAACTTCTAGAGTTCAATATTTTCCACAAATGGAAGGATACTCCATTCTGCTAAGTAAGATTTCTCCCTGTTCTTTTCAAGCGATATTTGTATTTATATTAATTATCCAATTTTCTATGATTTGTATTGTGCATACACATTTATCTTTAAAGCAGGGAGCTGCTTTCAAGGTAGGCTGCTCTTGGAGAACAAAAACTAAGTCATATATTGTCATTTTTCCTCTCATCCTGAGAACTGTGTAAGTCAATATTTAGAATTTCAAGGCATAGATCTGCATATATATATTTGGAGCCATAGCAGTTTAATAGTTAAAGTTGCAGTAAAGTCTGCTTGAAATGTAGGCGAGTCCTCTTCAAAAGAGAGAAATAACACTCAGTGTCTTCCCTCAGCCTACAACACTCAGACCAGAAGTGTGTCAAATGTTCAAAATTACTTGATCTTTTCTTGAGAAACTGATGAGTAAAAAGAAATGCTAATGCTAAAATCAAAAAATAGGTCTTTCTTCTACGTATGGCACATGCAACTTTTCCTTCTTGATTCTTGATTGGAGGTAAAAATGAAAAGTAAGTATTATTTTTTTTTTTTTAATTAAAAAGGACTTAAAGGCAATTTCCCTGGGTTTGTAGCTGCTGGAATCTTGTTTCTGCTTGCTGAATCAGTCTGCATCATCTGCATCATCATTCAGTGATGCTCAGCAAGGCAAACAAGTTCAGAGGACCCAGTCCTGAAGTTCCAATATACCTTTATATATGGTCCCACCATCCTTCCATCATCCTTGATGACTCCTCTGCACCTGCTGTCTGCTTTCTTTTTTTAGCTCTCATCTTTAAACTTTCATTTCCCCTCAGCAGAACTGTGTAATCAGTACTTTTCTTTTACCTCTATCTTATTTACAATAACAGTGAGCCTCAAGCATTCTGGTACCACATGGTGTGTTGGGAGAAAGCAGAAAAAAGCTGTCTCTGCTTGGAAGGAGACTTATCCAAACAAAGATCATACTTTCTCATGCCACTCATCTGTGAACAGGAAACTTGCTGAGTGTGCTAAGCAGATACACATCATTTTTTCTCATGTGGACTTGACCATAATATGCCCTATACTGTTTTGGGGTTTTTTTTGTAATACAGGCCAGTGAGGCTCTGTGTGGCTCTGATAGCCATGAAGGTTTGTTTGAAGTTTCATGCTGGCTGAATAAACACTAGGTTGAGAAACTGCAAAGGTAGTTTCAGTATGATGCATTGCTTCAAAGGTAGCATGCCAATCTCTTTTGCAAACATTGAGTAATTATGGGATTGAGTAATTTGAGGTGAGGATTGTGGTCACCAAATCTACCATCTGTGATGCTAGGCTGCACCTCTCCTACAAATACCAGTGGTATATCAAACTCTCTCAGGCAGTTGTAGCACTCATCACACATTTTTTCATCTTGAGCAACACTCTGCTGTTCTGGATCAGTGTTGAGCATGGTTATTTGTTCTATTTGCTCTCCTTACACCTCTTTCCCCTTGGATAAGACCAAGATATGGAAGGTTGTTCTACTAGACTAGATTGACCTAATACATTATTTTCTGTTGCTTTTTCACAGCTGTAAAAGAGCAGACAGAACATATGAAGAGCCTAGAAAATTCTGCCATAAAAGGCTTTGTCCAGAGGCCTTCATTCTATTAAGAGAAAGCAGTCTCAAGTGTAGAGACAGCTGCTGCATTTCTAGGGACTTTTTGAGATCCATTGTTTAAGGTTTGGGTCCATTTTCCCAGTGATTAAAACTTTATGAATAGGACATGAATAGGACTATCTTTTTTAAATATCACATCTCTAGAACTAAGTCTAATACCTCCAAAGAAACATGTGACCTACATTTTATAAAGGGATTTCCATGGTTCCAGGATGTCTTGTAATGGGGATTATTAAAATTGTTGTTCTCAAGATTTTCAGTTTCATACCTTTTTTTTCCCCTAAGAAGTTACCTCTGGGTTTGAGCATATCAGCAGCATGCTGGACCTCAGAGGGCTATAGCAGACAAAAAGGAATCCATAAGATATGTGGCTCCATTCCAAACTCACATGAATTAACCTGTATCTGCTACAATGTTTGCAGGAAGAAAGGTCAGACTAAGATGGAAAATAGTTAAATAACATATTTTGCTCGACAGCTGCAGGGGTTTTAAGACTTGAGGAACACAACTGTCAGAAGTGCTGAAGGAACTGCTTTTGTCATCAGCTGCCTCTTGAAATTGTTGGTGCTTAGCACCAGGAAAAGCTGGAATCCTAATACATTGTCTTGTGAACTGTGGCAGGTGGATGCCAGCAATATTTATAAAGAGACCCCTAGCCCTGAACTGTCAGACTGCAGAAGGAAGAGTGTTAAATTCTAATCTCTGATTTACAAGTCTGGCAGTGCATACTATTCACATGGTGTGTGATTTGAATAATGATGTGTCTGCTCCTGATCTCATTAACCCTGATTTAATCCAGGGTCTTATTTAATTAATTCCTGAAATCTTTCATACAACTGGTTACACAAACAAACAAAGCCCTAAAAATCATGTAACACCGTAACTATCTTTCCCTCTAAATATTTTCATTATCCCTTTTTTTTTTTTGTCTTGAAAAAAGTCTTAGCTTGTCTTTTAAAACAGTGATGCATCTCCCAGAATCTCAGTTTTAATTTTACATGCAGTGGAACTACCTGACACTTGCCTTCAGTGGACTTCTGTGCATAACCTTAATAGCTGTGTGCTGCAGAGGGTTGAGCAATTGTGTTTGTTCAGTGGAATATTTGGTGAGAGGTCTGTCAAAGAACAATAGGAATGTCTGTGATTTGCCCTAACCTTTTTATGGTACAGTTCTTCATTCTATAATGCAGAATTATGTGATTGAAGACCTCTGTAGGAATTTGTACAATTTTTCATTACATGCTAATTGGATAGAAAAGTGGCTGTTTAATTCATCAACAAAGTTTTTTAAACTGTGTTTGAAATGAAAATTTCGAAATTCTGTACAGCTGTATTTTATGTATTTTGTATGTTTTTGTGTAGCACAGGTTTAAATTTGTGTGTAGCAAAGGGACTTCTTTTCAATTTGTGTTGGGTTTTTTTTGTTTCTTTTTAACTGTACAACATCATTTAGAAAAGACAAATACTTTCTTTAAAAACCTTCCATATGATCTTAAACAGAAAATGCGAGATACTGGGTGAGTCAGTTAATGTTCTCATTAGAAAATCCTGCTGTTAAGGATCATATGGCTTGTGATAGGATTTTGCATAAGGATTTATGTTACTTTGTGTCTCTCTAAACCTGTCTGTGTTTTAGAGATAGCTTATCTGCTTAATTAACACATTACGATTCGTGACAATGTCTCCCAGCACTTTTTTTTCCTAAGAGTGTATGTTGTTGCTTTTTTTCTGTATTGGTCATCTCTTCAAATTGGTATGGTTGTGAGAAATAACACAAATAAAATAGAAGTTTCTTACATATCTATATAAGTATCATATCTATATCTATATCTATATCTATATCTATATCTATATCTATATCTATATCTATATCTATATCTATATCTATATCTATCTATATCTATATCTATATATCTATATCTATATCTGTATCTGTATCTATATATGTGTTTTGTGTGGTACTATGCACAGGGGTTTTTTTATACTGACAGCAGAAATATTTTTACTACATGAAATATCCATTTTTCACTGTCTAAAACTAGTAGTCTATTACATTTTTTAATAAGACCAGATGCCTAGGGGGAGAAGCTCTTAGCATGCTAAATTCTGGCATATCCCACTCTCTACTCAAAGAAATGAGGAATGACATTGCACTTTCAGGGGAAGTTAACAATGCTTCTAATAGCTGGGTGAAAATGGAACCTGTGTGAGACGAAATTTATTTTTATTTGAAGCTGCGTGAGTGATTTCATTCTGCTGGAGCTGGACTGGGGGGAGGATGGCCGAGCAGCACCTTTTGTGCCTGCCCACAGTACCTGCCATTGGAATTTGTGTGCCTCCCCACAGTATCCAAGGATGCAGGGAAGCGCACACGTGTGTTTCTGAGCACCTGCACCATGTGTGTGTCCATGTGCTGGGAGCCCTGAGCAGCTGAAATGCTCACAGGTGTCCTGTGCTATTGCCAGGCACCAGTGCAGGGCAGGAGATCCAGCTGATAAAAGCCTGCCTGGCCATCCATTGTCATGAGGGCTGGAGAGATGGGGGAGGAAAATGCCACTTAGGGAGTCTGGTTGACAAGCACCTTCCCCATGGCAGTCCCTGCTGCAGCAGTGCCTTTTGCCCTTGATCCCACAGCTCACATATGTTGCTGAGTGTGTAAAGCAAAACGGTTTCCCAGCCCCAGATTAACACTGGGAAGGAGTGTGTACTGCAGGGGTTCATGGACTGGTGCTAGCAGACAACTCCACAGCAGTATGAAACCAGGAATTTGCTTCCAGTTCATCTGCAGGTTGAGAGACCTGCTGCAGTTGTACAGTGTGATTCTCTGAGAGCTTTCTGAAATGCAAACTCCGTGTCAACTCTGCAACTTGCCCACTCTAAATCTTAAGAGTTTTTGGGTCAGCATTTCTCAAGTGTCTCATACATGGATGGTGTGTCCCTCTGTTCTGGTGACAAGTTTGGTTTTCCTCACCTTTTTAATAAATTTCTAACAAGCTTCTGGTTTTATACTTCTCACCTATTCTGGGTAACCTGCACATAAAAATCAACAAATGTACTTGCTCTTTTTCAAAGTCTTCCTTAGAGGTGTCTTGTCACAGTGTGTACAAAATGCTAAAGTGCTTGT
Source organism: Cisticola juncidis (assembly GCA_013400215.1). NCBI lineage: Eukaryota > Metazoa > Chordata > Aves > Passeriformes > Cisticolidae > Cisticola > Cisticola juncidis. The sequence continues at coordinate 2,533,140 of VXBR01011355.1, forward strand.
GCACCTGGCCTGTGCCAATCATTTCTGTTTCTTCGTGCTTCCTGCCATCTGCTGTGTCTGCTCTTCAGTTATGCTTTTTCTTACACCTAGGTTGTGAGGCCTCAGAGACAGGTACTGGCACTTGAAAAAAATGGGTTGGGATGAATCGAGTGGGTTGGAGTGGCATCCAGCACCCAGCACACCATGATTTTCCTGTTCCCCTTTTTTTATTGCTCTAATTATCATTTTCAGTCTTGGTGTGTTAAGTGCATTAAGATGTAATGAATTGCTTCTTTTGGTGGTAGTGAAGCTGATCACTGATGTAGCCAAGCATGTCTCCAAAACCCAAACTGCAATGTGCAAAGGGTGCATTCTTTTTTCTTCCTGGCTTTCTCTGAGACAGGTGGTGTTTTGTGATTATTTGTTGTAAAATGTGCTCTCTGCTCTTCTTACTGTTGTATTCCTTGGTCTTTCTCATAGTCTCCATCTCCCTTCCCCCTCCACCTCCTCCATGTTTCTTTAATGTTTTATTTTCTGGTAATTTAAAAAAACCCACAGTAAACCAATTGGTATAGGTGAATATGACTGTCTCCTTTTGAACTGAAGTACAAAGTGTGAGGCTAAGGGATGGAACAAGATTTTCTTGAGCTGAGTGAATGCAGAAACACACACTCATGTTCACAGAAAAGCAGAGCTGAAAGATTGCATAAGACTCAACAAATCTGAGAGTTTTAATTTTATTGTAAAGCAGGCATTCATCTCTCTAAAAGTACGAGGCTTTCTACATATGTAAGAGTGCAAATCCTATTCAGAAGACCTTTATTTATCAGAAGGATGTACGAAAGACATAACAAATAACATAACAAATCTGTATCAGAAAAGGAAGAATGTGGAGATTCTTTGAAATAGGAGCTTGAGTTTGCTGTAGGATGCTGGTCACTGATGTGTAGCAGAGGAACAGAGGATTTAGTGTGGCACAGGGTGGCACAGGGCATTGTAGCTTGGGCATCTCAGGCTGGGATAAACAGGAGAGTTCAGACACAGATATCACACACAAGTACCAGCAGTTTAAGCAGGAGCAGCTTGCACTGTGCTTTCAGTGCACAGCACTTTTGTGCTTAATGTAGAATACACTGGATGTAGGAGTTTGGTTTTTTTTCCCTAACGACTGCTGGTTTGTCACTTCATAGTAGATTTGTTTGTTGTCAGTTGTTTGCATTAAATCTCACCTATTAATTTTTTTACATTGGTGTTTTCAATTGCCCCACTATTATCTCAAATGTCTGGGGATGACCTTTGCTATAAGTAAAGTTTATAAATAGATTTAGTACCAAAATGAGTATTTAAATATTCTAAGAACAATGTGCAAGACAGATGTGCTATAGAAGCCTTTACTTATGGCTTTGCAATGAATTTATGATTGTGCAGGCTGGCTCTAGGTGTACAACAGATGGTGGAGCAGTGTCCTGACATGAAGCTTTGCAGTGTTCATGAGACCCTTCCATCTGAGAAGCAAGAGTGGCACTATGCCCTTACCTGAGCAGCCATGAAAGCAGCACTTCTGGCTGTGTTCAAAGCTTTATTTGTGCTGGGAGAGAGCAAATCAGTGCATCTGTTTTATGTAACACAAGAAAAACAAAGGAGGGTTAAGCAGGTCAGAGTCCTCATCCTTAAAGTACCTGTTTTGCTCTAGATATGCTGTTCAGTATGTAAAACTTGTGAACAAATAACACTTTTCTCTATCAAGCTGTAAATAAGATAGAGTCATGTGAGCCACAGAAATAGAAATGATTTTAAAGGCTAGATACAAAAACCAAAGAAAGGTTTAGGAGGCTGTGGTTAGAAATAAGCCCAGAACTAGGCAGTTCCCAGAACTAGCACAAACCAGGAGGCTCATGAGTGTAAACTTGTCTTTTTCTTTTTTTTTTTGGGTCACATGCCTGACAGGCAGCTGGGAACATGTTTTCTGTCAACTTGGGATAAGCTGATACTGAAAAAAGGAGAGAGGATGTGGAGCCCTGCAGCAGTGAAACAAAAGCACAGCTTTTGTCATGAGCTCAGAGGATGTGTGCAGTCGCTGTTAGGGATCTGTGCCTATGATAGAAGCTGGGGGGTTCACTGCTACAGCAGCACCATCTCAAATCATCCTTCCCCCTCTGCTTGGTGACAGAGCCACTGGTGTCTCCTGTCACAACCTGCTGATGAGATTTCAGTCTTGATCGTGGTGCCTGAAGATCCCATGTCCTCCCTCTGTGTCTCGGACCTGCTTCTGCCCTAGAAAGAAGAAACTAAAAGCTAGTGATGCAGAAGCCAGGAAAATAAGAGAAAGGTGGTTTCTTATTTCTCCCTGAAATGTTGTCATTTTGCTTTTTACAGAATGTAAAGCTCATGCTATGAAAGTATACTGGATTTTAGTGCATGCAACATCTTTCTGGTTGAAAATAATTTTTGTCTTGATACTAGTTCAGTTGCTGGGAAGGTTTGTTCCAACCTTGCTATAGGATACATTGTTTATTTCTATCAGAACTACAAGATTCTTGAAAATTTGAGTTACATTTCTAACTAAGCACGTTTATAATTATTCAATAACCTTTAACTAGTTTAGAGAAAATGTCACAGGAAATTACTTAGGAGGACTAAATACTGAACTGATGTGCTGTGCAGCAGAGTTTTATTTGGAGGCATTTAATATAAATGGATAATTGGACTCACATATTGTCTGAAGTTACAGACATTGTTTGCAGGAAATCATGGTGGCAGTTCTCTTGAAATGTGAAGTATGGTTTTTGAGAAAAGGGATTGAAGGAAAAGCATTCTGTATCTCAGAGGGGTCAAAGTGCTCCTGACATTTCTGTTGTCATCTTTGGATAATTCAAATGTGTTGTGTTGTTTCCTCTTTGCTGCGTGTGATTCCGGGCTCGTATTCCTGCTCCCATATTTGGCTTCAAGCAGGGCACATGCTACAGATTTTTGAATTGTGAAAGACTCATTCTATCTCAGCTTTCAACTCTTTCATTGTGCATGTGCCTTGTTTTGATTTTGATTAAACCTCTTGCTCCCTGGATGCAAGAACTGTTGTTCCCTTCATATGGAAGCCACAGATAAATCACCTTATAGTCTGATAGTGATTCTTCTCCTGATTTTTCATGGCTTCCAACAGTTTTGACGAATAAGTGTTGGCTTTAGGATTTTGTACCTGCAGCAGTACAAAAAAGGATTTTTTTTTTGTATTTAGAACCTCCAGCAATTTCCTCAAATGTTTTCATCTGAGTTTCCTGTAAAGGTCAGAACTGCTATAGTAAAAAAATCTTGGAAATGGCAGAAGTTCTTGTACTTTCCTATCTGTAACTTTTGTGGCTGACCTAATTCAAGCATTTGCTCTAATTTCAAGGAAGCTTTTTGATAGAGGGGCAGAAACTTCAGCATGTAAAGACACATAAAGAGAAGAATCTCTTTTCTTCAAATGTAATAAATGATTCAGTTCTGAGAAAAAAAAACACTAGGTCTTGCAAACAGCAACAGAAAGATTGTTTTCGCTTTGAAAGCTGTTAACTGTTCTTTTTGTCCCTCTTCAGATTGCCAAAGCATGTGTCATTTCAACGAGTAACAATTTTTTTACTTACAGATAAGGTGCTTAATTTACACATTTTATATGTTGAAATAGCCATTTAATGGGGTACAGGTATACTTGAATATTTTCCTGTGTGAAGGACTTTCACCACTCTATGTAATTTGTTGTTATTTGAAATTTTGTCACGTTGTAAAGCTGATGAGCATAGGGATAACATCTTTCAAATTTCCTGTGGCTTATACTGATGTAGACTAGGATTAGAGAAGATCCAAATAAAAACAGCTCAAGTATTGTTTAGGATTTTGTGTTTTGTTGGAGAAACTATATTTCAAAGTTTGCTAGAAGAAAAGAATCTTTTCACAGTGATTTGGCTCTTGCTATCTATGCAGTATGGTTGAATCCTAGTTACAAAAAAATAGTACTTTTAGTGTATTAAAAGGGTGTACAAATTGTAAGGGCCTTTATGCCCCCATAATATCTTGGAAATTGTATTATTTTATGGAATGGAGCTTAGTTTATTTTTAAAGTTCACAATTACTCTTTTTCAGTATTTCTCAGATTGAGGATGCTTCTTCCTAGCAAGAACTGCTTATCATACTGGAATCACACTAAACCCACGTAGACAGGAGGTGGAAGCTATCTTAAAATTTCTGGCATCAAGAGAGTGTCTTTTAGGTTTAGTGGTTGAAATGCAAGGTTACTTACCCAAGGGTTGAGTTCCTGAGGCCTCTTGAAACTGATCTGCCATTAACCTGAACCTGCAGTTATCTCTGTGTGGGCTAGGAAAGAAGTGCATCGTTCAGATCCATGAAATTTATACCAGGCAGTGCTCCAAATCAAGAACCAAATAGCACCAAAGATTCGGAGCTATTTTTGAAGCTGTTAGCACTGTGAAAGCCTACCTCTTTGCAAGTGGGTTGTGTGAGTGAGACAGCTGCTCATTCTGCAGAAACATCTCACAGGAATGAGGTAAAGAGCCAAGCACTGCACTCAGGATCCCTCTGAGCTCCTTCTCCTGAGCCTCTCTGGGGTTTCCATTGACAAAAGTCTTGGGAACTTGGTTGTGGGAGGGACTCTCAAGGCTGTCCAGCCTGTTCAGATAATGTCACCACAGGGATTCCTGGTGAAGGTTCTCACACTGTGTCCCTCAGAGGAGGCTCAGCAGGGCTCAGATTGTCTGGCTGTACCAGTCCACCCACCCTGTTCTACTCAAGGGCCTGCAGTGAGGGGTGGTTATATCTGATTAGGGTGTGAATATATCTGCTGTAGCCAAAATAAAGCCAGAAACCAGTGCAAAAGTCTTGGTCAGGCGGTGCACTGAAGTTCTTGCTGGGCAGGCAGCAGGTTGATCTGTTCCTAGTAATTTAGAGCAGTGTAATGTAGGCAAATATGTTACCTGTCTAGTGTCTCTTCTCTTTTATTACACAAGCTTCTTTTTCAAGACAGCAATCCCTGAACTTGAAACTGGACTATAAGTTTCTGTTCATCCTGCTTTAGCATTTAAATCCAGCTGTTCTTGAACTACTTGTGGCAGATTGAGGGCTGCTATCCTAACTGAAAGCTTGCTTCCTACTTATTGGTATACACAGAATTTCTTCTTTAAAGAAAAATAGTATTTGCAAATTTCAACTTAAAATCAGAACTAGAAGTAGATTTTGTCATACACCTGGGAGAGTTCCCGCAAACCACCTTTGATATGCTTGGTTTGCAAGCTCATTTGCCTACTCGTTCCTCACGTGGTGGGCTTTGACTCCTGGCAGATCTGGAAGGACTGGGTTACATAAAGAGATTTCTGTAGCCATTACTGATGCAGCACCAAGATTTTATGGCTATTGTAGTTCATTTACCAAATATGCAAGGTAGTCATGTTCAGTATATTTTTGTAGTAAAAGAAAGTGAGCTGACTTGGTATATTTATTTGACCAGAGTTGTTTGTGTTTGTTTTCACTTCATTTTTCAAGAAGAAATGCAGTTTTGAGTAAGGCATTATGGTGTTTTAGACTAATAATTAATAATTTTTTACAGCAGATTAGAGTGGGGATAGATGTAAAGGGCTGTGTCAACGTTTATGAATGTAATAGCACTAGGGTCTCGTTGGCCTGAGGATAAGGGTGCCTGCCTCTCTTTGAACCACAGCTGAAAGAAAGTTCTAAAATCCTAAATTCCCCAAGGGTGAGCACTATAGAAGAGAAGACAGCAAGGAGGCAGAGGCAACCTACTGGAGAGAGGAGAGAGGCTGGAATGTCAGCACCAGTGTTTGCTGCAGGCTACAGTGGGGAGGCTGCTGAAGGCTGGGGCATTTGTTTGGTTTTGTTTGTAAGTTTTTAGTCTAATGCTCTAGACTAAGACCAGGAATTAAAAAGATGTGCAAAGATCTTAAAGCTGGCATCACTTACTGTAGAATGCATCCTAAACCACTTAGATATGGGCTTCCCATGGGATATTGCTCAGTATGAATATGTTTCTAATAAGGTTTTAGCTTAGTAGCGCTGGATTGACCTTTACTTGATTTCTGTTTCATATTTAGACAATTCTCCACTTTTCCTTGCAATTCCCTCCAGGATCTGTAATTTCCAGCTGCTGGGGTTGGTCATGTTATGTTTCTCTGGGCAGTAGTTATGAAAGATTATGGTCCTTCTCACAAGCATCAAAGGTAACAGTAATGAAAAGTAGCTCAACAAGTGTCAGAAAGGCACACAAAAAAAATAAGTCCTTAGATAATTTTGGTGACTGCAAGGTGCCAAAACTTCTGTATAAATTTTGGCTTTGTGGACCATTGGCACATGTGTCTTCTTTCCACGAATAGTGGACAAGAAAGAAGTGCAAGACTCCCCACCCTACAAACAAATGCCAGTGTTTGGGAGTTGTACTGTATTCCTTTGTTTTTTCAGGAGCCAGACAAGGCTTTCTCAAAAAGCTGTCAGCAGCATCAAAGGCCACCAGTGTCATTCATCTGGAGACTAAAGGGTACAGCATTGTTTTCTGTTACAGCAGACAATTTTCTCCGTCAGTTTTGAAGTTGCAAAAGGATTTTTACAGTTAAAAATACTGTACTGCTGTTTCAGAATTTGTGAATTGAGGATTTAATTACATTCTGACATAAAGAATAAAAAATAACACAGCAATGACACACAGGAAGTAAGTTCAGGCAAGGTGGGGTCTTCTGTAGGAAGGTCTTCTGTTGTCTTGTGGTCTTGTTCACATGTGGATGCTGTTTGACTCACAAATTCTGTTTAAATGACAGATAATTTTTTAACACACAGTTTAACACAGAGTTTGTTACCTAGCTGCAAAATAAATGTAAAGGATTGGGTGAATAAAATTATACATTTTATTTTTAAGGCTGTGAAAAAGAGGCTTGTGGAATAATGTATGTGTTAAGGCTAGTCCACATCTTTTAGAAAGTGATATATTCTTCTTAATGCATACAGTGTTCTTAAATCCTTACATAGTTCACTTTTTTACCAGAACTATGCACAATAATTCTTCTAACACCAGCAGCATCTATCACAGAGGTATCACACATCTTTCATACATATTCACCTTTGTTATTTCAGTTATTGTTACTCTGAGGAGTTGCCTTTTAGATACTATTTTACCTGTGTGATGGCAGTAGATAAAGGATTTACTGTATCTTCCACAGACAGTAATTTATAAAACTTTCATCTCTGCTAATGTACTGATACACAGAAAATGCTCTGGGCAGGTGTAGAAGACTCTATTAATGTTGAATGGCTAATAGGTCTATTAGCTAATAGCTAATAGGTCTAATAGCTAATTGAAATAAAAATTGGTTTTGGTAAATAAAAGTTTAAAATAAAATTATGGGATTCAGGTTTAAGGCACATCTTACAGAGAATAACGTAGAAAATATTTCTTTGCTCGATGCTGTCCACAGATGACAACTTCAGAAACTTTAAATAGAAATGTGCTTTCTATGATTTAGTGTTTATATCTGATACGCTGAAAATCTTAATAAGATTTACAGTATTTCCTGTGTATGGTACAATGGTGGTGGAAGGTAATCCTGCACTGGGATGTAGAAGAGGGCAGTGAATGTAAGAGAGGTGAAAGAGAGGAGGAGAGGGAGAGGTTTTTGTAATGGGAAGAGTTCATCCAAAGCCATTGCTTGTCTCTGATGCCTGTTTAATGTAGATCTCATCAGATTTGCAGATGACATCAAACTGGGGGAGCAACTGGCCTGCTTGAAGGCAGGGCTGCTCTTCAGAGGGCCCCAGACAGGGACACTGTGGAATCCAGCAAGGACAAATACCAGTCCTTGCCCTGGGAAGGAGGAATGCTGGCAGATCTGCAGAGTGGGACCTGATAAGAATTTGGGATCAACTCTGCTGAAAGGGACCTGTGGGTCCTGCTAGGCAGCAACACAAGCACTTGCCAGTCTTGTACCCTGGCATCAACACAGTGAGCAGCATCCTGGGCTGCACTGACAGCCTGCAGACTGAGGGAGGTGTTAATCCTCCTTTACCTGGCACTCACAGTCCACATCCAGAGTACAGCAGCCCATTTTGTGGATGGGATGAGAATTTTGCATAAAGGAAAGAGACTGAAGAGCTGAGGCAAGTTCTGTGCCTGTGGAAGCTGGAGCACATGCTCCCTAAGGAGATGCTAAGGGAGGTGTGGGCTTTTTCAGCCTGAAAACAGGTTTTGGGGGGACCTTCTGCTACATAAAAGATTGATATCCAGGAGATAGAGACACACCCTTCACAGTGGTGCCTGGTGGGCAGGACAGGAGAGAGTAGATGGGACTTGAGAAGAAAGTTCCAGGCAAGGTGTGAGGAAAATTTTTTCACTGTGAAGTCAGACAAGCAGCGGTCTGCAGCTTCTGTCCTTGGAGGTTTTCAAGACCCAGCTGGTCAAACAGCCTTGGACAGCCTGGTCTAACCCCAGAGGTGGCCCTGCTTTGAACTGAGTTGGAGTAGGGACCTTCCGAGTCCTCTCTCGGCCTGGGTGGCTCTGTAGCTCTAGGACAAAGCTTGGAGCAAAAATTATTTTTTTCTTTATGTTTTGAGACATGGTTGTAAGCAAATTGTTCAGCCTGTGTACTGGGTCACTTACCTGTCTAGAAAGTGGAGGTGATGCTGTTTGTCTGCTTCAGTGGTGTTTCAAGATAAGATACATGAAAGGTGATGATATTTTGGATGCTTTGTCAAAGGGGGTGTAGACAGCAACACAGTTAGGCTTTTAAATCTGCCTAAGAAGCTGATAGAGAGGGTACTGTGCATCTCTAGCAGTAACTGTGAAGCTGTTTTTCTGTGAATTTACTTTTGTGAAACTCTACCATACATATTTTCGATCTATATTGTCAATCACCTTAAAAGGTAGTGAGCAGCAAAATGTGTCAGGGTTAGCAACTGCCCTGACAGCAGTCTCACTATATGCTTCTGCCAATTATGGTAACATTTGTCATATTTTCCTAGTTAATGGTTTTTTTCCCTGCCATGGTGGTTGTTTTTGTGGGCTTCTCATTGGAGGGGAAGCAGACTTAGCTGCCTTTACGTCAGGAGCACTGTGCTGGTTCTGCCCTGTGTATCAAATGTACAGCTCACTGTTTGATAAACTGAGATGTCTATTCCCCCCCACACACACCTTTTAACTTTGTTGATCTTTACAAAGAGTTTTTTAAAGCTGTCCTACAATTTCACACATAAATAAGGAGTTACTTAAAAAAGAAAAACAATAGTGCACATTGGAAAAGGTTACTGAAAAATGCTTTCTTTTTGTGGCATTTCAGCTTTATAAGAGTCTTTGTGGTAACACTAGAGCAGACAGAGGTGTGTACATAGAAGTTTTAAGAAATCTTGGGAGCTTGAGATTTAGAATATTCTGTAATACTTTTTTTTAACTGTTTCTTTTTTTTTTCTTTTCCCTCTCTACCTGTCTTCTGCAGGAAATAAAGAAAGACATGAAGAAAGAAAATATTGCCAACAAACCACCAGAGAAGCCTATAAATGAAGTTTCCAATGGAAGCCCATTACTGTTGTCTGAGACAATTATTAGAACCAACAAAAAAGGTACAGTATTTGGACATTATATGCAGAATAAATTCATGCTTTCCAAAGAACAAAATGTAAACCTTTCTTGTTTCTAGAAATAAAGCTAGTGTATTTAACTGAAAAGGCATAGCAGGAATAATAATAGTAAAAAAAAATCTTTGTTCTCTTGAACTGGCAGACATGGATGCACATCTAATATTTCCACATTCATTTGCACAGACATCTCTTTCTTTTTAAGGAAATCCCTCCTCTATACATTTAATTAAGGAAAGCTATATGAGGAGATTGCTAAAGCTTATTAAAATAAGGAACTGGCAGCTTGCATATATGGAGGCTTTTGCACAGGGATGTCAGTCTACATTCACATATTCATGCTTTATCTGGGACAGAAAGCTCTAAAAAAGGGGAGGGAAAGTGGAAAACATACAACTTAAAGTATTAGTTTCTTGGGAAGTGTCTTTCACTGTCTTTCATTGGAGACTGGAATGTGTGCTCTTCATGTCTGGCTTCACTCCCAATGCAGATTCCTATGTAGGGTTTTGGGTTGCTAAAATGAAAGCCTCCAAATCTTGTGTCTCATTCCCTAGCTCCCAGCCCTGCTTTCAGAAATATGAGAACAAATCAAAAAATTTGCAATATAAAGGCAGGATTTTCCCTTAGGTTATGTTTATTCTCTTGTTTGTTTGTAGGAGAACATTTGGCTTCATTCAAGAGATAAGCAGTAATTTTTTCTGCAGATTTCACTGGACATTTTCTTGCTTGCTGTCTTATACAGAATAATCTGCTGTCATTAATCGTTGCCATCATGTAATTTCCATTTTGGAGTTCTTCTATACTGTTAGGACTGTTATGGACATTTCCTCTTATGTATTATCAGCTAACATTTTATCTGTGCTGCAGTTTCAGTAGAGGTTATACTCAAGGTTTATATTTGCAAGTTAAGAAGAATTAATAATTTTAGCAAAATGTATGACTTCCTTTCAAATGCGAAGCTGACTAATCTCTACCTCTTTTGCAAGGATTGATATCCTCTGAAAGATAAGATTGGAAATAAATCTCAGAAAACTTTGTCTTTTGAGCTTGCAATGTTGTCTTGAATCTGGAGACACGTTCAGCATTTCTGCTTTGGGTCATAGGTTTTTCAAGCAACAGCAGAATTAAATTACAAAGAATTATTATTTTTCATGGCTGCTATACAGAGCCATATGAGTAGTTGGGAAATTATCTAGGGACCAAGTTTGTTCCATATTGCTTCAGCTGCTATTTGGAGAAGGCTAATAGCTGTGGCAAATGCAGAGATTTGGTTCAGTCACAAGGGGATAGCACTCCAAATATGATTCTTGGAGCACTTTCTCCTTCTCTGTCTTCCCTCTGGCTACAAGCTTTGAAGGATTCAGGAGAGAAAGATTTTTCTGTCTCTAGCTGAAGAATACAAACCCTCATATTTGCTGAAAGGAGTAAAGCAAAGTCTGACATGAAGATATGTAAGTTGAGTAGGGATGAGGTTTGGAAGTAGCAGATTTCATATTAGGATGTTATTTCATTGGATGAGATGAATCCCCATTGTTGGTGGGGATTGCACTTCTCAGGCCACCTCTACATCGTGTCAGGGTTGGTGCACTGCTCATCCTGGCTGCTTCTCCACAGCCAATTCCATTGCTGCTGCAGAAAAAGCAGGTGCAGGAGGCCCTGGTCTGGCAGCACAGCCAAGGATGCACAGAGCACAAGGCCAAGAGAGCTTCCCCTCGTTTTTCCTGGGATCAGTTTGAGCTTGGTGCCACAGGAGCCTTGTTTAAGTGTGGACTGCTCAGGAAATAGTTACTGCTGTGTTTGGAAAGAGTTAGAATTCTAAGATGTGTGTGAACAATCTCCTTGTGGAAGGTGTTACCATATCACGCTGAAGAGGGAGCCCTAAATGCCATGGGTGTTATTTTCTCCAGGTGTTCTTGTCCTGGGATTTTTGTAATCCTCACTCAATCTGTTTACTGATCACAGAATGTGACCTGAAAGACATGAAAGAGAGTACAGGGTGTTTGTGTTTGGTTCATTGGTGGTTTGTTTCCCTTTTTTCTCTTTGTTGTTAGGAAGTGATGAGGCTAGGGGTGCATCTAAAGCTCTTTAGCCACTGTTCAGCAGTGAAAATGGTCGGCAGTATTATTTATTTGCTTGGACAATGTAATCCTGCTGCTTGCAACTTCAGAGAAGATCCAGTGATGTGGGAGTAAAGTATTCTGTGCTGCTGCATGGTTTTATTACCAAGATGGTGATAAGTGCTATTCTACTGCTGCAGTGTTGTATTGTGTAGTTTTACTACTTTACTTGGTTGGCCTAATTTAAGTGTCAGCACTCTAGCAAGCATTTACATTTTGAGGAGAAGAATCTTGGCCTCTTGGGCTTCTGGCTTGTACAGAGTTTTTCCTTGAGAAATATTGACAAGTGTCCAACCCTGGTATTCAAGGAAAATAACTAAGTTATTTGTAAGAAACATCTAAGTAACTAAGAGGAAAAGAATGAATTTCTGAACTAAAAAAGGTATTTAGGATCCAACTTTATATCCTGGGGTTTTTGTGCTAATTATTTCTAAGTAATGTATTGAAGTTAGGGGTTCTAATAATACAATCAGTGTAAATTGAAATAACTGTCTGCATACTGTTTATTAGCTGACTGGGGTTAAACCACAACAGTAATGGGTGTCACTGCTTTGGATTACACATGTAGCACAGGGACAAATTAAAGTTGCTGTAACCCCACCAAGTGTAGCCTACCTGAGTTAATATTTCCATTACATAGTGAGGGTTAGAAGTGGTTGTGTGTCACCATTTGTGAATCATTCAGGGTTTTGTTACAAAGGCCAGGAGGGGATGGAAGGATTTGACTTTGCCTGTTTTTTGCTGCGGGCATATGAGAATATCCTTTAATGTTTCTCATTGACCACAGATATTAGTGACCTAATGGAGACAAACAGTAGTGACCACTGCTGTGGTGGAGATTATTTAGGAAGTGCTGTTACACCTTTCCTTGATGTATTTGTGGGGGTATTTCCTCTATTTCCAGGGTTGTGAGCTCGATCTAGAGGTCAGGGCTACATGTAAGAAATAATGGGGTTATTTTCTAGATCTGCCACAGAGCTGCTGTGGAACTTTTGCTAAAGCACTTGAACTGCTGGCCAAATTACCACACTTATCTTCCTAGGCCAGGTTTAATATGTATTGCTATTTCAGATAGGCAGGGCTTTATTTTTTCTGATTTCTTGCAGTGACATATCCAGATTTATGAGTAACTTCCATGTATTTCAGGTGTCTCTGCCTTAGGCTGCCTATTGGCAAACCTAGTTTATACCTGCCTCATTAAGGTGCTGAGATCTGTTCCAGTATGGGAGTGATGGCAACTGACATCCAGGAAAGTGAGCATTTTAATGTGGCACTGCAGTGTGTCCATGAAAGGCTCAGGGAAGGACCATTTGCTGGATTGGGATGGGGAAGCACGATGGCCTTGTGCTTTCCCTGGCTGTTCCCAGCCCTGGGCTGCTTTGGTGGGTGCTGCAGGTGCTGCATTGTCAGCCCTGTCCAGGGGAAAGGGCTGTGGCACTGAGGCACCTGGCTGAAGCTGTAGGAATGTCAGGTGCTGGTTGGCTTGCATTATTCATTGCCAGAAACTGGGAGGGATTGTTCTTTTGCTTCTTCCTATAGTTCATAAGCCAAGAAAATCCTTTCTTCACCATGAGGGGGTCTTTGAGTATAACTTTTCCCTGCTTTTTTTTTTGTTGGCATATAGAACTATTGTTTTAAAACTTTTATAAAGCTGACATTTAAAAAAAATATTTAAAAATAGCTCTTTTTCTATTTAGAATTGGCATTGTTGCAATTTTGTAATAGCAGGGTGGGAAAGCCTTTTCTTCCCTGAAAACATTTTCAGATTGTTTGAAAAAAGCAAAATTATTGCTATTGTTGCAATTGTTTAATAATATTATAAGAAAATTACAACCAGGTCTCAGAACAGAAAAACACTGAAGGATATCTTTTCTTTTCCTTAAAAGCTTTTCCAACATGGTGAAATTCCATCTCTTCTAAGTTGACTTTCAAAATCTAAAAACAGATCCAAAGTTGGGCAACTGTGTCAGATCTGTCATAAATTCAGTACAATCTTCATTCAGGTATAAAGGGACATGATGGAAACTTACCTTCAATAAGCTTTGAGTGTTAAATGGCCACAGCTCATTTTAGACTGGTTTTGTTCTGATTTTTGAGCATCCTATTTTTAAATATATTATTCATTGTGCTGTTTTGGTTGTCTGGGAACAAAAGCCCACTTGCTTAGGTCAAGCTGCTAAACTGGAACTGATAGACTGTATTTTGGAAGTAAACTAACAACAATTGTTATATGAGTAAACATATTTGAGACAAAGATATATTGCCTTGTCAGATATATTTGTTTTCTATAAACTGTAATTGCAGGCTGCATTGAGCCAGCAAATCTGGAACAGTTTATCACATGTTACATTTCCTTAATCAAAGCCAAATACTGAAAGCAAAGAAAGTTTTTTCTAGTTCTCTTGAGAATTATTTAATTTACCTTCCAGCATACATTAAATAACAGAGAGCATTTGCATGCAATGCTAAAAGGGAAGTTTTGTGTAAATAGGTTTGATGATATAATAGGTTTAATTTAGAAATAAATAACAAGTCAGTTGTATGCAAAACTGAGATTTAAGTCCATTTTTGTAAATTAGAGAATTGGGAAAAGTATTTTGCAAGAAAATTGCTTCATCATTTTGTTCAATAGTTTTTGATTGTTTGGATATAAAAAGGCACCCCATGTATTAGAAACACAAGCTGTTGGCTTCTCAGCATGTGAGTGTGTTGACTCTGAATCTTATATTAAATAATCTACGTAAACTATGATTCTGGTCGTATTTTTCAACAGAAAGGCAAATTCAAAACCTTTTCCATAAAATATTTTATTAGCAAGAAGTGCAAGTGACTGCCTTCATCATGCTTGATTAGATGTGTGACCCTCAGTATGCTCAGCTTTGGTTTTTCTTTCAAACACAGTAAGTTTGAAGGCATTGATCTTTCTTTTGTTGGATTATTCTTCTGCTGTTCACACATTTAGGTCCTCTCCACAGACAGGCTTTGGTGTTCCCTTGCAAGTACTGCCAGCTTCAGAGAAATTATTGCTAGCAGGGAAAAAAAATCCCTTTCATTTTTAAGATCAGCTAATTGGTGTATAATCAGTATACAGTTTACACAAATATGCACAAGAACATACTGCTCAGCCTATTAAGGTTAAAATATGCATGCAACATATGACACCAGCTCAAAATGAGACATAAAAAATTAATGGCACAGGAAACTTGAATGTGCAAAATATTTATTCTTTGAGTTTAATACCATATCTGCACATGCATATGTAGTGTCTGAGATAATACACATTTCCTTTAAAAGTACTGTGTTTTTGGAAATAAGGGTAAAAATTATCCCAGTATTTAGGTGAGCTACACTGCCCTGGAAGTCAAAGCTTTCAGTTCAAAGAGGCAGGAAAACACACCAGTCTGTGCTGGACATGTGGTTGTGTCATTGACATGATTTCTTTTTTTTTTTTTTTTTTTTTTGGCTGGAAGAAACATCTCAGTGGTGTCTTCTTGGCAAGAGTGGAATGGGTGCTCTCTCTTTTCAAGCACATCTTGCTTATGAGTTCAGTTTAAATAATGACTTGAGATATATAAAATCTAAATTTCTTTTCCTGTGTTATGGTCATTTGCTTCCCTGGTATTCAGTTAAGGTTTCATAAAATCTCCAGATTCCATTATTTTGTTCCAGAAGATCATTTCTTATTTCTTATTTACTGCACAGTGCCCCCCATCTTTGTTTTATCCTAATTGCTTACCCTTTCTTTTCAATTACTCCTTTCTTGTAGTCCTCAAAATGCATGAATGCTGAGCCCTGACTTAGTTTCTGCAATTTTACATTGTTGAATCCATCCACTAGTGTGGCATGTTAGTATCATGAGGCTGTGTGTAGAAACAGCCTATAGAAACAAGGAGAAATCACTCTGGGTTTGAAGTGAAATTCCAGATTAAATTAATTCTGTCCTCTGCAATCTGTTTGCCTCAGTGGCTGTCTTGTGTGTCATAGATTTATCTCTAGGAATCCCATTTATGGACCATGCTGGGAAACACTGAACAAAAACACAGCCACTGCATCAGGGAAATGACTATATATACACCTGTGTGTGTATGTATTATATATGAAACAAGGTAACAGAAAACTAAAATCAATGCAGTATTTGGGCAATTGCTAGCAGGCTGTTTTCAGGTTTCTTGCAGACACAGCACATTTGTTTTAATAAAACATTTAGATCTGGATCTGCATTTGAAAACTGGGAGGTTGGTATGAAGAAAATTGGGACAATGGTTTAGAATTTAATTTTATCCTGTTGGATGCTGGACAGGACAGAGAAGAGGCAGAAGATGACCTTTTCAAATGGAGCTTAAAGAGGTGTGGGAGAGGAGTCACTGCTGAGCACTCTCAGCAGCTTCCAGATGAAACAGAGGGAAGTAGTTACGGAAACAGCTGTGGGCTTCATTTAGTTTGTAGGTTATTTTCATTTAAGCTAGACCCAGAAATATATTTGTATCAATGAAAAAGCAGAGGCAAGTGATTTTTAAGGAAGAGAGTGAGAGGGAACAAGTGAAGTGGTGGAACAGGGCTACAGGGAGCATTGAGAGAATAAGGAGAATAAAGTATTTTTGCAAGTAATTTATGCACATACCCAAAAATGCTGCAAAAATCCTGTTGAGGAACAATTTAGAAAGTGGCAGCTTTTCTTTCATGAGCACTGAAAAATTTTTGTCTAATCAGTTAAAGGATTTTTTATTTCTAAAAGATTTGCAATACATTTTACATGCCTGAAGCATAAAATTGTCAGGTGTATCATTTATGATACGATACGAGCCATTTGCGAGCTCACTTTTAGCACAATATGTGATAACTGTCCACAAGGTACTAGTCAAGAATGTTGTCAAACTCAAGTGCTAAATGCTTTTCTATTCAAATTTATATTGAAATCTCCTTTAAAGAATGCAAAACCCAATAAAATGTGCTGGTTGTTCAAGTAACAACAGCAATGAAATCTCCTGTCTCAAAACTACGTTTCCCCATCACAAAAGTGACTGTTGATTTTTCCACAAGGTTCTGCAGAGAAAAGTCTCCCTGCTGCCAGCAGTTCTCTCTTCTCAGTGCTGTTGGATAAGTCACTTGGCACCCAGCAAGGCCTTGCTGCCTTTGAGGCCTGTCCCTGACCCTTCCCCTCTAGACTGAGCTGTCTGTGTCTGTCTCCTTTAGCCTTTCATGTGGGTGGTGTGGGATTTCTGACAAAAACATGGCTAACTTGATCTGAAAATTAGCTACCAACCTTTCTCCCTGTCCCTTCTCACCTGTAATAAGGGAATAACAGAAGAAGAACAAGGTGGCTCACCTGATGCTGAGCCTTGGAGCAGGACTGTGGGATCTCTGTATATTTCCCAGTGCCAAGACACATCTGGCAGCTGTGATAGGAGAGAGTTGGACTTCTTATTTTGTGGTGGAGACAATGCAAGCAGAGGGGAAATGCAGGGATACTCTTGTGGAATGTAGAACACAATTCTGTCTGGATTGAAATTTGGGGTCAAGAGAGTATACTTTGACTGTGCAAGTTAATGTATTTTCCACGAGCTCTGAAACTTTGCAGGTGTTCTTTAAACTGGGTCAATAACACATTTCTTGTTTCTTCAGTTAATCTTGATGGAGGATTTGTAACTGCTAAGTTAAATATGCCCCTGTAAATGTGCAAGCACACTGACAGGCAGAGCCTTAGTTCAGGGTTCCTTTACCTTTGCTTGATTGAGTGGTAGCTGGGATGGAGCTGCACTGATTTTGAGGAGATAGGGAACTGATGTTAGCCTTTCCTGTGGGCTGGAATTGGGGCTGTGCAGCTGTTTACATCCTTCTCCCATGGCCTGTAGATAAGAGTGAGCTGTGCTATGTAAGTTACAGCACTAATCAGCATCCTGTGGTAGTTGAAGGTTTCTGGCTCCTGGACAGCCATAAAATCCTTTGAATGATTTGTGGGGTTGTAGGTGAAAAGCAGGGCCTGTCTGAACAGTGCCCTTGGGTCTCCTTCAAGCTGTAGTGTCATGCAACATGAATTGAAAGCCTAAATAATTTGGATAAATGATTGATAGGAGATTTTCTTCTTTAATCCATTAAGCCCTCCTCTATAAAAAAGATTTTTGGATGTAGGTGAAAGTTGAATGTAAACATATGCCTTTGTACTTTTTTAAAAAGCTCCACTTAGTACTTGTGCTGTCTGCATTGGCATTAAGTGACTTATTCTGCTGCTGTTGAATCACTTCAGTGTAGGAAACCTTTTGATTTCTGTCTACTTGGACTAGAAGAAAACGACAATTATTATTCAAGATCTTCCTCTTCTGATGGAATGGTGTTTATAAACCCAAGTTGGAACAGACTTCTGCAGAAAGTGTCTAGAATGTACATAGCAAAAAGGAGCCGTGGCTGCTGGTAGGAGGGAGCATCACTGTTTGGGTGGTGTAGGAGAGCTGAGCAGAGTTCTGCTCACGAGTGTGCTGTCCTAGGGACCTCTGGGAGCCAGCTTCTCCTGGGGATTTGGATAGCAGTGGGTGTCTGGGGAGGGCTTTAACTCTGAATGCATTTTGCAGTGGTATTTTTCACCTCTGCTTCTGCCCTGCTCTCTTTCCCATGTGCATACCTGCAATCTCTAGAGTGGTTTAAGCAACATTTTACTGTTCTCTGCAAGTGGCAATAAACTGTTCATAACTGCCATATAAGGCACATTGTTTGGGCTCTTTTATGATGTATGATAGATTCTATGAAACATTTTACTTTCAGGAATTGGTACGTGCTTTAAAAACAGTCTTCTGATAAAGCACCATGCCTGGAATAAACTTGTCACTGATTTTATTTTAATTATTTTTCACACGCTGTGTGGAATACGTTGGTTTATTGGGTTAAAAGCCCCTGAAATTAGGGAAATTTGCTTTGCTGTAACTAGATTAGAAAAACACGTGGAGGAATCAGACAGTGTTGACAATGCATGACCTGGGTTATCCTGAGTAAGATGGCATTTTTAACTATTTAGGCTTTCAGTTTTCGAATTCCTGCATTATGTAGGTGCAGTAACTTGAATAACAAGATATCTTGCCAGCAAAGGTGTATGTCTTGTTTCCGCTGGTATGAAGTTTCCCAAGTTTTATTCATTGAGTACTTCATACATGTTTTGTCTTATTTCAGAATTTTCTTCTTTACTGTCTACCCTACCATTATGAAGGTGCACACAGTGCAGATGCCTGTGCTGTTAGTAGTCCTGTGTTGTGATGTATAGTACAGTTTACCCTATTTTTTATGGTTATGTCACTGTTTTCTATCATTATTTCACAGTTAAGATGCACCAGTCATTTGCATTAGTTCCTATTATATCTCTTTGCATTCCCTTTTCAGTTATAAATACATGTTTGTGCCTGTTCCTTTCTTGCTGTTAATTTGTAGAATCATCCTCTATAAAAATGCAAAGCATGTTGCTGATGATGGTGAGTTTCCCAGCTCGCTGGTGGGGTGGTTGTGCTTGACAGGGAGTGAGCTGTGGAAGTGCTGACAGGCGGCTGATGGCTGATTCCTGCCCCACACACAGGATTGCAGCAGGAAGGATTATTATTATTATCTGTCACACAGCAAGAGCCGCTGTTTCCCAACTTCGGCGCCGACTTTATTTAGAAGCAGAAGTGGAGGCTGTGCAGAGTTCCTGGTGGTGAGGAGCAGCCCCTGCAGATGCCCAAATTAGCTGGGAGTGATTGCTGAAGTCTGCAGGGGTGTAGTGCCACTGGCACGGTCCTCTGGGCTGCATTGCTCTGGTGAAGGCCCCATGACTTCAGCTGTTACTGCAGCATCTGCTGTGGCTGCATATTTGTAAATCTGCCACTCTGTTCCACAGACTTCCAGAGAGCACTGGCACCACTGTGACAGCCCAGGATATATCTGCTTTCCCCCAAGAAATACTTGGCTGCTCCAGAATCTGTTTCTGATATTGTTTTGTCTAGGGACCAGATTTTACCAGCTTTCCACCCAGAGAGTGCTCAGCCTGGCATTGAAAATATGCTATTATGGCAATTCACAGATTAATACCGCACTATTTTGACTTTCCATGAACTCTATTCATCATAATATTGTTACTTAAAACACAATTTGTCAACATCTTTTTCCTTATATTATGATAATATTTTAATTAATGATGTGTCCAAGCCAAATGCCATTGTTAAGACCTCTTTAAGGATTTCAGGCATTTACTTTGTATTTCCAAGCTGGTTGTCTTGTCCTGTACTAACATGTTTCATTACTATACCTTTAGTACCAGATGTACCTTGTGCTGGCTTCTGTTAGATTGCTGCTAGATTCCAGATGTCCCTGATCTGTAGAGTCTGGTATGATCTGTAGAGCTCTGCAAAAGCTGCAAGAGGCAGTGTCAGCCATTTTTGCTTCATTTTGCAACTGCAGTCACAAGACTTGGTGTTTTTCCGACCTAGGAATTCTCTGTTAGACTACTGACTCAGCATAGTGTTATCCTAAATTACAAGGGTCATAGTTACTTCTGGGAATTCACAAGAGGTCAGGAAGGTCTCCAGGAAATTATTTTAATAAAAAAAGGGCCAGTGACCTTAGGAAAACCAAAAGATGCAGTCACATGTGTGGCAGTTATGGAGCAAATAGAGCAGTGGAAAACAAAAGTAACAAACACTGAAATGTTAGCCTGAGGCTGTAGTTTTGTGAAGATGTAAAGCTTGCATTGCCACCAAAAAAAAGAGACTTTTTTCTTTTTTTATTCTTCCTATGTTCTGGTACAAATATTTGGCTACATGGTGGGCCAGATGAGGAGAATGATCAAGATTAGCATTAAACTAGCAAGAGAAAAGCTTGTTTTTAATAGCAGGTCTGTTCCTTGCCTACCTCCTCATATTGCTTCACAAGCACTTGATCTGACAGGATGGCAAGGAGTGTTGCAGGACCTGCAGGAGCAGAGGGATCAGCAGCACTGCCTTTTATTTGGTTGCAGGTCAAAATAGTTTCAAAACTTCTATGAGAGAGTGATGACGGTTTGTCAAACTTTTTAAAGCTGCTTCATAGTCATTCAATTAAATCAACCACTAAAGAAAATGGCTCTGTTGTTAGCTTCCATTGTGAATGCTGCTCCTCACTTTTCTCCTGTGTTGGGAAGGTACAAGCATTGGTCAGTGTCCAAAAAAACTATCACTGCAGTTGCATACAGAGTTCTTCTTATGCAGATGCCTTCTTGCCTGCCAATTCTACATCTTGTAACCACAGAACTGTTTTGGAGATGGATTTCATTACTGACACAGCTGACTTGAGCCACAGTCACTACTTATTCACAGCTTTTAGGTTTGAGGAAGTAACTTTTTATTGATGTAGCAGGAGTAATGGAAAAGACAAGAGGAACTTAACAGTTATTTTTAGGAAAAGATAGTGTTTATCCCAGCAAAACTAAAAACGTTGAGACATTACAAACTCGAAACCTAGACAGTTGTGGTTTTGTTCTTCCATAATTATTTTAATGTGAAGGAATTTCTCTCAATGCATACTCTATAACCCTGTCAGCTTCAGTAGTCTTCCACATACATTTTTATACCTATGCAAATTGATATTTTTCTATGTGGTGTATGAAAAAAGCCACTAAAAAGCTGGAAATCAATAATGCCAGAAAAATAGTAAACCTGATAACGTGCTTTCAAATGCACAAAGAACATTTTGAGCACTATCACAAATAAAAGTAATATATGGCACAAATGCATCAGCATAAGAGCTGACAGTACTTTTGTAACAGACTGTATGATTCAGAAGGAGAAAGTAGTGAAGGGTGTACAGATGCCATTGAAAAGGCTACTAAGTTGGTAAGGTATGAAAGCAGCCTGCCTGCCTCGCCTGGCATCTGGAAAGTGTGGAAATCTCCTGTCTAAGGAAAACAGAACAAAAAATGAAAGGGACAGTAAACTGGAAGGAATTGCTTAGTTCAACATGGAGAGCTCTAGTACTTTGGTTAACACGGTGCTAAGGAACCTCAGGCAGGGTTCTGGTGCAAGTTTTGGGTGGTGGCCAAGTGCTTTGACCTGGGGATAGAAGTAGTTTGTGTAATGCTGCTGTGGAGGGAGAAAAGACAAAGATTAAGGGAAGTGTTGGTGGCAGGGTCAGTAGGGGATCTTGCGTGCAGTTGGATAGAATTAGGAGAGCTGTGCAGCTGTGTTCCAGGAGTTCATTAATTTGGCAGGAAGCTTCATCCTTGCACAGATCAGAACTGACATGAAGTCATCCCTACTCACAGCATGTTGGCAGAAGTGGAAATGGTTGTGATCCTGGAGGCAGAGCCAGAGGGTACTGAGGTGAAGAGTCATGCAAGTATGACATGCCCAGATGTATCATGGAGTGGGGGAATCTGGGTTAGCTACTGGATGAGGGACTTGCAGCAAACAAAGCAGCAGAGGTTTTCGACATGAAGTTCTGTACAGCTTAGGAGCTGGCACTTTGTACAGTGTATTAAGGCTGGGTTACTTCTGTACAGAAGCCTTTCAGTGTCTAATTTAAAATCCATGAAAACTAGCAAAAAGCTGAAAACACAAGGTAAGTAAACTAGAGTAAGTAAACAGGTAAACTAGAGTAACAAGGTAAGTAAAATTGCCAACCACTAGAAAGGTGGTTGGCAATAGATCCTTTGAATAGGAGGCAGAGTGTTTCATTTGTTCATCCCTTGCTATTTTGAGAATTGTGAGAATTAAAAGGCAGAGAAGCCTTTATTACAAAGACTGAAATCCCAACTGGCACATGTTCTGCAGTCATGTTGTAGGAAGTTCTGTGGCAAAAACTAGGTAAACAAGTGTGAAGTGACCATTTCCAGAAGTGATCAGAGTGGTTAAAATCCAGCAGGAGTTTATTTGAACAATGCCTTTGCTGTGTTTTGGGGATTCCCCACCATTTGTGTTGTGAAATGCCATGCTTGATGCAAGAGTGGCACACTGCTCAAGTGGTTATTTGAAGTTAATGTTTAGAAACATAATGCAAGCTACATTATCTTTGGGACCAAAAAGTATTTATTGTGGAACTGGAGCACCTTCTGGCAGTGTGCAGTGTAAAGGAGACATCTTTCTTAGCTATTTCATTATGTAAGGCATTAAAGATTGTTTTAGATTTTCAGCTTTTCAGTGTAAACACTGGACCTAACACAGAGAAACTACCACTGCACTGAAGGGTAT
This sequence comes from Cisticola juncidis, assembly GCA_013400215.1. Classification (NCBI taxonomy): domain Eukaryota; kingdom Metazoa; phylum Chordata; class Aves; order Passeriformes; family Cisticolidae; genus Cisticola; species Cisticola juncidis. Next base: position 2,556,031 of record VXBR01011355.1, read on the forward strand.
TGTTTTCAATAAGCAGATAACTGATTAGTATACAATATAGAGAACTATGAAGATTTTATTTTCTTCCTTACTCTTCTTGTTTTTCAAATCCAAAAATGTAGGGTGGGAGACAAAACTGCTTTTGAAATAAAAATTTAAATGGGTCCTTGAAGATGAAAAGACAAATTTGTCATAAAGAGATTCTTCATAAAAGCTATATATCTTCATGAAAAATTAATTGTTAAGGTCCTATAGAAAACTTAATATAAACCTCATTTCATGATATGAAGGCTCTGATGTCTTTTTCTGAATACACAAATACTGGTTTGCATGTGAGAGAAGAGTCCTTGAAATCATAACAGCAAAGATACTGTTGTCCTATGACATTCTGGAGGCCTTTGCTACTAGGAGTTTTATTCTAATTTCCTAATGGAACAAATTTTACTTTTAGAGCATCTCTTTATTTGCCACATTCCCCTGATTTTGCTGAACCTTCTGCATGACACCAGCTAGAGTTGACAAAAGAGTAGAAGTCTTTAATACATTTATAGGAACATAATTGTTATTTCGAATTGAAAGCTGAATAGGGATTTTAGTGCTTCTCACTGAATGAAAATCTCCATTCTGAGAGGCAACAGGCAGTGGCCAAGCCACAGAGGTGTGCTGCCCAGGCAGTCAGTACCTGTCCTGGAAGCAGTCCCAGCATCTCCTGTCACTGTCCCAGCAGTGCAGGTGTGGGATACAAGGGGAAGCTGGGGTGAGATGTGGTGGGAGCCCATTTTTGAGGTGATTAGAAGGCACTGGGTGCAAATCCATGTTTCTCCAAGCTTCATTAATTTATGCTGCTCATGAAAGAATTATTAGTTGCCTTTGGATGCAGTGTTCTTTGTACAAAGATTAAATAATTTAGTAACAGGGAGGTGTACAAAGAAGTTTCACATATTTCTAGGGAGACAAAACAATTCTATTTTTCACACACCTTATGTCATCTTTGTCAAAATAAAATGAGGAGCAAAAATGAGGAAGTTTATCTTCCTGATCTCTCTTTGAGGATAAAAATAAACATTCATTCTGGAGTATTTTTGTTACAATGATGGTTTCATTTCACCTTATATTTCAGCTACCTTAATGGAAGTCTTACCAGTTAAGAAGAAAGAGACAAATGAAAAGTGCTAAAGAAAGGCTGTCTGCAGCTCCCTAGTGAAATGCCAATCCTCATAGTTACAGCTCTAGTATTTGCTTTCTTATCCCAAGTGGCATTTGCTGCAGATAAGATCCTAAGGGAGTTTGGCTCAGCCTGGCAAGCTGAAGGATGGGTTATACTAACACGTGGTTCGTAAACAAGAGAAGACAACAAATACATGAAATTGGATTTCTGTGGGTTTGCTGACAGCTCCCACCTGGTTGCAGTAATAACCTCTGCTCTTGGCATCTTTACCTGTCACAGGCTGACTCAGAGGAAGGAGAGTGCCTTGGAGAAGCTTGGGCAGCTTGGTTGGATTTTAACAATCAAGCTGTAGATAGGGAAGATTAATGACAGAGTAATAATACAGAGTCTTGGGGCATAAAGGTTTTAAAGAATATCCTTAAAATAGGGTGGTAGCATAACTCAGGTTGGAAGGGACCTCTGGAGATGGTCAGCCCTGCTCAAGCAGGGACAGCTAGAGCCAATTGCCAGGGATCAAGTTCAGCTGAGTTTTGAGTATCTCCAAGGGAAGAGACTCCACAACCTCTCTGGGCAACCTTGGCCAGTGTTTGACCATCCACACAGTAAGAAAACCTAAACAAATATAGCAAAAAAAAAAAAAAAAAAAAAAAAAAGAAGTTAGCTTTAATCCATTAACCAGAGATGATCCTGGTCCAGTCCTAGTCTATCCAAATCCTTTCCTACTTTTCCGGCTGCTGACCAAATAGAAAGATACTGTGCAGACAGGAGCCTGTAGTCTTGAATGCTCAGGGCACAAGCTGTAGGCTATTGCAGATTGAAGCAACACTGTGTCCCAGGCTGATATCTTGAAATATAAACGTACAACTGTATATTTGCTAAAAATATAATTGTGCCTGGAAAAAACAGGACAGGATAAGAGGATATCAGGAAAGGCTGAGGGTAATGTGTTATGGATGGGGTGACAGCACAGGTGAAAAGGTTACCAGAAGTAAATGTTGCCCATAAAGGCCATTAGCCCATGCCAAAAAACTCTAAAGTTCAAGCTGTGTCGTTATATTGCAGTGTCATGCACTGCTGCAGTGTGTCGTCCTCTCTTGCCACTGCTCTCCTCTTAGAGGAGCATCTCAAGCACAAATGGCTCAGTAACTGTCCTGGGCTGGCCTCAGGAATGCATTGCATCCTTTAACTTCAAACAAAGAAGCTTTTAGAGCTTTATGTTTATTTAACACCACACAGCTCCATGCTGGACAGCACTGAAACAATTTAATTTTCAGTTGCCTGTCTTGAAAATGTACTTGGCTGATTGTGCTATTAGTCCTTTATTTCTCATTTTCATAGCACATTAGTCATTTAAAACAGAGGATACATGTATGTAGACCAAAGAATAAAGTGATGAGAAATCTGAATATATGCAGGGAAGTTAAGAGGTAAATCCAGCTCTGGAAATAAGGGCAGGTGGCATGAGTAGAAGAAAAAAAGCTAACATGTATTCAAAACTGGAAGATAACAGTGATGCCTTTTATAAAGAAGCTGTGTCTGTATCATTTGAAATCAGCAGAGAAGCAGTCAGAGGAGAGAAGGCAGATGATAAATGATTCATTTGCTTACCTCCTCCTTGAGATTCCTTTCTTTGCCAGCTTGCGTTAACAGATGTCCTAAAGATTATGAATTCACAGGAAAATAACACAAGACAATAGGCAGCCAAGACAGTGTTCTGGTAGTCTAAATATTTTGTTCTTCATATTTTATCAGCTATTGAATCTCAAAATCCAGAAAAGCTCTTGTATTAAGGAAGGACTTTGCTCACAAACACTTTGGTTCAATGAGGCTTTTTATGAGAAGTGGTTCTTGTGTATTTGAACCATAATCTCTTTTGTTTGTTGTGATCCAGCCTTTGGTTACAGGCAAGTTAGCTGGGCCTGGGGATAAGTGAATACTGATTTTCTGTTGTGCTGTACATCAAATAAAGTCTTTTTTTGCAGAACTTTGTGATGATCATTGGTGAGAATGAATTTCAAAGGACATTTGTGTTCTTTAAGGGTATGAAATCTTTCAAGGTTAGTTCAGTGCAGTCTGTTTTCAGCTTCAGTAGGGGACCATTTCTCTGCAGTCACTAGGTGGGTTTCTGGCCTTATTATGCTAATCCTTTTAGGGATAAGGAGATTCCAACACCCAGGTCTGTAGCAAAGATGCCAAAGAATACTTTTAGAATACTGAGACTTGTTATAACAAAACTTTTGCAACCCCCCAAAGTGTATTCTTTGTGGGTTTCTACACTGTAACAGGCTGTATTTAAAGTACCAGAAACAGAATAAGATGTGAAGTAATTATTCTGACTTAAAAGGGGTTATTGATATACTCCCTCTTAAAGAAAAAGGCCAGATGCTTTGGTGAATATTTTATCATTTGTATGTATCTCTGTGCTAACTGAAGTGAAAACTGAAGGACTGAGGGCTCTGAAGTGGCTGTCAATGCCATGCACTGTAAAAGTACCAAGGGGCCGTGTTTGCAGAGTCACTCTGTGCTTGTCTGCAAGCAAATGTTTCTCCAGGAAGCGCTGAGTTCTGGACTGCAGTGTTGGCCTGCAGTTAGATGGACTCTCTGTCTCTGTCTTCCTCTGTTTCCACACACAAATTTGGCTTTGTTCACTAAGCTATGTGGAGTTCAGAGGTCTTCTACATGCATACATATCCATTGCAAATTGATTTACAAGAGTGTGTTTACCCTCAGAGTGAAGGCCAAATGGTCATCAGATTTGCTGTCATTCCAGTGCTGGGTTAAACTTCGTCTGTTGGAAAGGGACATGAAACAGTGCTGTGTTTGCTTTAGCCTGTTGCTACAGAGTCATTATCCTATCTTAGTGCACTCTTTTTTAAGCATAAATGCTTTATTTGTCTTTGCAAAAAGTCGTTTAAATTGCAGTTTTAGTACAGGCTTCATCTCTCTTACCGGGTTGTAAAATACTGAACATCTGTGAACACTGCACAATAATAAAACAAGGTAAGTGGTCTAAGAGCACTTTTTATTCCAAGAAAAAAAGAAAAAAATGTTAAGTAATAAGTTACTCAAAGGGCTGTTTCTGTAAATAAAAAAGTATGAATCATTTCAGATGCAACTAAGTTATCAAATATTTTGCTCGCTTCATCATTTATCTTCAAAGGCAAAAGATAGTAGATTACACAAAGCCTTAAAAACATTTGTATCAATCTTTTCTTGCAGCATAAAAATATTAAGTGTCTTTTGTGAGGTGCTTGATTTGAAATTTTGTCTGAGATATGGATTCATAGATTTGCCTTTGTTATTTTTTCCTCACTTGCTGGATTTCAATAATGTAAGCAGCACACACTTTATGAGAGCACACAGTGTTCATATTAGCTCCCAGGTGTTGACTTTTGTGGAGATACTCAGACTGATATTAGTAGATGACTTAATATTTACAGATAACTGTATCAGGATATGGTGTAGCTTATAATAGCTCTGTAAGCAAACATGCTGCTGCTATTCACAATGTACAAAATAATTCTAGCCCTGAAGACAAATATGAGCATTAGGCTGGAAGTTGTCTGTGGCTGCAGCTGTGCTGTGGGAATGCAGCTGAATGCAAGGCCAGGAGGTGGCTGGGAACACTCAATTGAAATTCCTTCATCATTCAAGGGATGCCAATGGAAGCTGAATACTTTACCTGTTGCCCTTCTCCAAACAGCACCACCAGATAATTCAGAAAAAGCTGATTAATCTTTGATCTTTTTAGAGCAAGAATTTAGTGGACATTTGTACCTGAAGTAGTGATGAACAGCACATGATAAAGGCTGTAAAGTGTTGATCCCCTAGTACTGTGGGAGTCACTGACTGCTGTCTTATCTGTTAGCATGCCATATTTCCATTGCTTTTCTGGGCAGGGGCCTCCCTCTTCCCCTTTGTGTGGAGAAGCTTCCTTGAGTAAGGCTGTTTGTAGTATTGTAACTTCAACATCTCAGGAGGGGTGTGGAGTGTGTCCTTGGCCTCTAGACAAGAGTGAGCCCCATATTGAGACATGGCAGTGCTTCCAGTGACTAATGCAGCAATTATAACGTTTGACTATTGCATTTTATGTAATAAATATGAAAGTCTTTAAAGTCATGAATGATCAGTGGGCTGAGATCACAGCAAGGTTTTTAGAAAAGCTTATATGTGCATGGTGCTTAAATGAAAAGCATTTCTAAATGTTCTTTCAAATTGATGGAATGGAATTGTTGGCTGATTATGCACATCTCTGACTATATACACAGCTGGAAAATAAGGTTAAACCTATGACTGTTGTTATCCTGCTGTCTTCATCTGCATATTGAATAATATTAATACAGAACAGGAAATATGTTACTGGAAAAGTTGTAATAATAGTAAATCTTGTGGGTAATAAAGCACTAGGAGTATATTACAAAAAATTGTGTGCATTTATTTTTTCCTACCTTAATAGTGGTTGTTTTTAGTTATGGAGAAGGAGTTACAGGAGAATGTTTTCTTGTACTGACATTTTTAAGCACTGTGATACATGTATTGCTCAAAGTCACTCCCATAGTTTTCTGCCCTCGTAAATAGACTGTGTCTGCAAAACATGTCCAAATGTCCTTGTTGCTCTAAATTGGTTTATTTCATTATTGTAAAAACAAAAATGCATCCCTGCGGGATTTAAGGGGCTTTTTTGTTCATGCAAGAAAACAGAATAGTTAAGGAAGTGATGAGAAAAGATCTGGGCAGGTAGGGTGTTGTATAGTTTTGAAAAAGTGTTGAGTGGAGCACGTTGGGCCTGATTGGGCCACTTTGGACCAGTATCTTTTCTTGAGGTTCTAAGATGTGCTGTAGTTTTGGTTTTCCATTTATGCTGGATTCATGTTGTTGGTTTAGCATTAATGATTGCAGTCAAGGAAATCCCTTACACTCCTGGCTATAAACCCATGAATGTGCTTAGGAGCAGAGGATTTTGAGATATGAAGCCTGTTTTCCTTGAGAACTAAAGCTACAAGACATTGGTGATGGAATTGAATGTTATACCTTTTGGCATTTTTGATTAAACACCCTCTTGATAAATTACAGTATTTTGAATGTGTTAAAATCTTTCGAAAAAAGTAAAAGGAAGAGGACCAAAAGAACATGATTTGCTTGTTTCATCTTTTGAAAATGACACTATATTAAAAAACTAAATTGCTGGCAGCCTTCTTACGATGAGCCATCACTCTTAATATTTCATTAGTTTAGTAAAAATGAATGCTTATAAATGCCACAGAGACTTGTTTAACTGATGAGAACAACTAAAAATATATTAGAAAATTTCAGTGGCATTCAGTTTCTTGTGACCAGAACTCTAGAGATGCTGCAGAGCTGGCTAGATGCAGGTATTGCAAAACTCTGCCTCCTCTTTTTCTCCAACCTTGCCTGAGGTGAATTTTTCTCCCCCCGCACTGTATATGTAGGCTGGCTTGCCAAAACAGCCTTTTGTTTCTTTTTTTCCACTTGTTGCTCAGTTTGAAGGATAATGATACACATCTGATCTGCTTGATACAGAAATATTTCTCCTGTACTTGTGGAGGAAACTATCCTGTGCGGATCTTATGGCAGTGTTAATTTTTGAAGCTGTGGGACAAAGAATGTTAATTTTCACTTTCATTACCAAGATACCTTTCAGGAATCCTACCTTCTGCTCAGCCATCACAGAGCTAATGGTGTCTGGGGTGGTAGAGGGCCAGCAGCAGCAAGAATAATCGATTTATTTCAATTTATCATCTTTGTCTATTGCTGTTCTGAACATGTAGTCCTGCATTTTTGTGCAACCCTGAAATACCAAAGTATAGCATAACATGCCCCCTAAGACAACAGGCTATTTTGGATTATAGCATTTTCATGATGCCAGCTGAGAAATAATAACAAATCCTAACACGAGGAGTGCGGCTGAGGGCTCCTCCTGGGGCTTTTTCCTCTCGGCAGAGCTGAAGGACAGGAGTTGTGTAACCCTGCCTGCTGAGCTGCAGCCCAGCCAGGAGCCTGCCAAAGCCCTGCTCTCCACAGGGCTTGGAAATGTCACTCACACCTTGACTGCCACGGGGGACACGAGCCTGAGTGCTCCTGCCCACTGCTCCTCCGTGTCCGTGGTGCAGAATGAGACCCTCGGCCCCAGAGTGCCTGAGTCACCTCCCAGTTTGCCAGGGCATCTCTCACTTCCTCGTGTTAGCTTTCTAGAATTCAGGATTTGTCTGGGCTTGTGTTGCAAGGCAAATTTAGTGTTGTTTCCTAGGCTTTAGGAACACTGCTGAACTGGAAAGTGATGTCTGCTGTTTGTGGATGTGTTACTAATTTTTGTTTAGTTTTGTTGCCTTTAATGAACAAATGAACAGATTGTACAGATATTCTAGAGGAAAACAAAATTCTAGATTAAAAATCTGACTGATGGCCTAGATGCCAAGTATGAAAAAGGGTTTTGGGTTTTTGTTGAGAGTTGTTAATTTATTGCATGTGTTCATTTTGTAATAGCTCTCATGAGTGCAGCAAGCAGAAAACTCGTTGCTGTATTTTTTGCATCTCTTCAGCATTTCTTGACACGTTTGTTTGATGTATGTTGTTACCTGTTGGAGTGAAAATAAAGTATTGACAATGGTGGGTTTTTTCCCCTGCTAAGAGAGGCTTATTTGAAACTGATCTAACTGAGCTCAGATTGAAACATGCAATGTAATGTCATTACAGAGAGATTGAAATTCTGTTGAAAAGAGTGGAGCCTCTGATATCTTAAAATGAAGTAGCGCACTTGTTTGCAGTCTTTAGGAAAACTCATACTTTTTAAAGGTGTTTGTGAATTTTACTCTTCAGTTAAGTTGGCCAGAAATCAGCAAGCTGGTAGTATTTGAGAGATTACTGTGTAGGAATCCATGTAGTTTAATCTAAGCGCCTTTGTTATAGTGAGGATAACATAACAAAAACTGAAATGCACAGAGGTTTTGCAATTTAAAACAATTTTATTTCATTTACTCTAGGTTTGAAGTGCTGACGTGCACAGGCAGTTTAAGCTATGTGAATTATGTTTTGGAACACATGAGAAATGGCAAAGATGCAACTGTAACTTGTTTGCTTTTGGTTTATTCAAATGTTTTCTCTAGAGATCAATACAAAATGTAGCAAAGACCCAAGTAGTTGGCCACTACCTCAAAATTTAGCTAAGGGGACAAAATTTTTGGGATTGTCCCATGATAACATGACATGTATGCAATAACAATGGAAAGAGAAAAGGCCTCTACAGGCCATTTACAAATCTTGTTGTGTTTCTGTTCTTGCATTTTTAAACTTGGTCTGTCATCCAAGAAAGAATATTTCAGGTTTGTATGTTCCTTCTTGTTCTTTAGAAAAGCTAATTTATCGCTACAGATATCTATCGTCTGCAGTATTTCACAAAGCTCTTTATACAGTCATTTCATAAGAGCTTTACACTAACCAGTGTAACAAATACAATGTGTAATGTATCCTTGCAAGTCTTCTGACCATGAGAAAAGAAACTGAAGGTAGAGACGAATGCAAGGCCTTGTGCTGGATAATGGGTCCCCTCATGTCCACAGGTGCCAATTACATAAGGGACAGTGGGGAACACCAGTGCCAGGCAGTGGGACCTGGTGCATGTGGCAGTAAACAAAGTCCCAAAGTTAGAGGTGACCAGGGCAAGCCACTGAGTTGAAATACATCTTGGCTTGCCCAGAAGTACAGTGAGGACAAAGCATTTACTGCTCCTTGGAATGCACTGCTTGTGAAAGGCGGTAGGTGAGAGCAACAAATTGCTATTGTTGAGAATGGGCAAGAGAATGTGTAATTTGGGAGAAGCTGTTGCCTGCTGTAAAAATTCCCCTTGCTGCTGCGAAATATTTTTGCATCTCCGGAAATGTGTGAAGCTGAGTGTGCTTGTCCAGTATTTACCAGGACTGTGTAACTGCTCTTAAAGTACAATTAAAAAGCCTGTTTGAAATCTTATCACTAAGTTACAATTTTTATCTTGTTAAGGATTGTTTCACCAGTAATGCTAATCCAAAATAATAATTTACATGATGAAGTTTAAGAGGTACAGGTACTAGAATTAGTAGATTTGATAAACAATCACATCTTCAGTTCTGCATGTGGTTGAGTTTAATATGTAGTTTAATTGTGTATTTTAGGCTTTCTTTCTAAAAGATAGATTACAAAGTATGTAGCCTGTATGCAGAGTCCTAGGGTTCCTCTTAGAGTTTGGAGTTGCTTTGTCTAATTGGTTGGTAATGATTTAACTGCGTTCTTGATGAAGTTTCTATTCCATTTATGTGCATATTAAAACTTTCAGATTAAGAAAGAAAAAAAATTGGCAGTGTATGGTTAAACTGTGGAAGTGTCTTTTGAGTTTATTTACAGTTATTTAGCTAATGTTTCCTTCTGCTTTGGGTTAGGCTTAAGTGATGATCTCAGCCTCACTAGTATTGCAGTTCTGTCTGTCACAAGCCTGGCTCCAGCTGTGGCATATGGAATTAGCTTCTTAGTTAATTTATTATTTTCTCCTAAAAGCTTTTGACCACTGGTACTACGTTTGTGCTGTAAGTTGCTTCAGTTAATTACTGCTGTTCTGCAAAAGAATTATACCAATTAAAAGGCCTGATTACTGCTGCATGTTTTTAACAAAAGAATAAATTAACTGAACAATGAGGCTTGCTGTTATTCTGACAGTGCCTATGTGTTAAAATGTGATGGTGTTAATAAAAAGGTGTCTTCCAGGCTTTCAGGTTCCTCACAGACAAATCTTGGCCATAAAATCCAGAGCAGCAGCCAGATGGCTGAAACTTGGAAGTGTTGCTGTGGAGTCTAGCAAGAGAAAACACTCCTGGGTAACGGCAGAACATTAACACACTCAGAGTAATACATTACTAGTAGTGATGCTGTACTGCATTGTGGCTTAATTGTGCTTAATGGAGTCCTGCAGTCTCTGTGATTTAGCTGCACATGTCAAAGCAGGGCAATTCCCAGTTCATCTGCTGTAGAAAAACAGCAGATTTACATAACCCGTGTAGAGAGTGCTGGAAGCACCTCAGATACTCCGTCTCCCCTAACCTCCTTCAGTTTATCTTTCTCTTCTCTGGTATATTAATGTCACAAATTCAAACCAGACCAAAAAAACCCAGAGTAAACAAATCCCTCCCACAAATACATCTTTACCCCCAATATATGTTTCCCCACCCACTATTCCTTCCCATCTTGGTTCTGTTTTCAGCTAGAAGGGTAAGAGACTTCAGGGGTTTTTTGTCATCCATCCAAAGCCATCCACCTTTTAACAGCGTGTGGGTGATGAGAGAGTTGGAATTGACACATCAAATCCCAGGTCAGAATTACCCTGCCAAAGCCCTCCAGGAAAAGAAGGAAATTGGCACTTGACCATTCTGGTGCCTTCTAAAATCAGAATTGTATTTTTGCTTGTGGATTGGTATAAGAGGATGGAGTCCTTGTGTTGTAGAAGATAGTGCCAGAATCCACATTAGAATTTAGTATGACTAAGACTATCTGAAGTCTTATAACACTACCTTCAATAAACTTAAAGCAATTTTAAAAGTTAATATTTTTAATGCTATCTATTTGCTCTTAATTAGGTAGTTTTCTCAAAAGCATCTACCTTTTGCAAGGAAGGTTGCAGGCCTTTTTTCTTAACATGTGTATTTTGATTCATACAATGCATACAAGTCATGAATAACTCATATTTTGTTTCTGCTTATTGGTGAAAAGGGATTAGTTAAACCAAAGGGGAGAGCTCATTTTGGAGTGTTCCCCTTTACATTGTCTTAAGCTAAGTCAACAATTCAATGATTTGTAAAAACAAAAAAGTGATACAGTAACCATCTAGGCTGGCTGTCCAAAACAGCTGTACCATTAAAATCATTACCACCCACCCAATATGTGTCTAAGTCATCTTTAGTTATGCAATAGTTGCCTCTTGTCTTTTTGCACATTAAATTTAGAACTGGTTTCTAGCTGAATCATATCACAGCCCAGCTTGTCTTGCCAGGAGACACTGCAGTGAACCAGTTCCCCCCAGTTACAGACACAGATTTGGAGGAATCGAAAGTCAAACGGAGACTGATGGGCAGATGATGTCATGTGCGGGAAAATCTGAAGTAGAAGACAGGAAATTTCTTCTATTTGTCTTTTTTCTCCCAATAGAGTGACAGGATAGGTTACAAGGACATTGGCATGAGTGAAAATTAGACTCTACAGACACCACCATGTAACCCACTCACAGATGCACACCTTTATATAAACATCTGTTTCATGACAGAGGTTTTAAGTTTTAAAAAAGAGGGTCACTTGGCTTTCAAAATTCCAGTTAACTTTGAAATAGTTCCTATCTGTGTTGCTACTGCAGCTGCTGCTGCTGCTGCTGTTTTTCAGCCAGTCATGAGCTGTCAGTTTGTGACCTTTCCTAGGTCTGGTGGCTGAAGTGCCAGTGTCACTGTTTGTGTAGCATTACCTCAGGTTTTGATGCCCCTCACAAAGGTAGGCATTGAATGCCACTGCATTGTCATTGCCTCTTTCTTCTGTCTTTGTTGGTGATGCCAGAGGAGCGTTTAAATGTATGGAAATGATCTCTCTTGCATGTTTACAGCTGCAGGAAACCTCTTTATGGTGTCCTACTGTGAGAGACAACATCACCATTTTAAGGATCCAGTCAAACACCACTTTGAAGCAAATTAGATTTGTGCCCTCAAAGATTTGTTTGTTTGTTTGCTTATTTGTTTCAAACTTCTAAAAACAAGTTAATTCCTTTCTCCATTTGACCTAATTTTTAGACCTTTCAAAGTCTCTTTCAGCCACACCAGTAGAAAAAGGGCTGTAGAGCTCTTCACACAACTCCTGTTCTTCTCAAGTGCACCAAGCACTAGCAATGCACATAGGGACCATCAGCACCTTCTCCTTAAAACCAAAACTATTCAGTGTTGGAACTGTTGTCTTACATTGGATCAGAGAGAACAACTAAGTGGAACATAGAATTTGCCTCTTGCTGGCTAGCTATCCCTCACATAGATCTTTCTTTAGAGAAAGATTTGGAAGGAGAGGGGCGAGCAGTGAGGCAACCATGAGATTAATGGAGATAAATGCAGACTTTCACTATATTTTGTATACAGTAATAAAATAACTTTATGGATTGGGAGGGGGAAGGATTCATACAGTTGTATTATTCACATCCAGAACTATGTTTACTTCTTACTCTCAAAAATATTCTCCTAAGTGTCACATGATATTTATTATTAAATAGGATGAAAACTGCCATCTGTCACATCAGGCAACATCAGCAACATCAGTTGCTACTTGATGTTAGAAATCACAGTGAGAATGCTATTTTTAGGGGAAATAGCCATCCTCTCTTGCACAAAGAAAGAAGCCCTCAATATAGAAGATATTTATTACATTTAAATTATTTGAAATGCAGCTTGTAAAGTTGTCGGTTTTGGATCATTTTACTTTGGATGGTGAAAATGAGCAGGCATCTGTAGGTGGAAAAAAGAGCCAGTTTGAGTGAGTTTGGTTACACTGCATTAAGGAATTAACTTTAACATTCAAAAAGCTGCCACTCATGCAGGATTGCAGTGGTTGTGAAAAATATTGTCAGAAAGCTAAAATCAGTGGATTTCTTTCCACCTTCTTTCTTTAGTTTCAATTAATAGACTAGGGAAAAAACCTAACTTTTTTTTATCACTGTTAACTCTAGAGCAGAATTATCAAGAGATATTGCAGAACAAAAAACAGACTCACCATAATTACTCCTGTAATTTAATTTCAGAGTAAGACCGTGCTTGGAAAGTGTTCACACTTTCAGCTTTGGTGTATATTGAGCATGTTTAACAGTTAAGAGAAATAGCATAAGAAAAAGTAAATTTACTTGTGTAGAGTGCCTGTATAAATCTGTGTGGATACATGTATATAAATTATATGAAATAGTATGGTTTGTACAATGCACACCTTCTAGAGAAGAGAGAATAGTCAGGCCATTCTGTGTTTATAATAAATTCTCTCTTCCTACCTTCTGCTCCCCCACCTTCCAACACAGTCATGATTCATATTAGCAAGTTGTACCTCAGCTAACAGAGGCTAAGCAGCCAGCTTAGCAACTTAATTTAGGGAGGTTCTCTCATCTCATACAACTCTAATTACATGTAAGCCATCAGATCTGCAAACAAACTGCTGGAATAGAGTATTTTCACTTATCTCTCTTAAAGTTCTGATGGCAGAAGTATCAAGTAAGGTGTCTTACTCAAAGTTACGGATTCATGGGTGTGAGGCTCTGCAGGTGGATCTGAACAACGGTGATGTTGATTCATCTGCCATGGAAATGTCACCAAGGTGATGTCAGCCTGTGCCCTGTGTCCAGACTGCTACCTTGAGGGGAAAAAAGGCAGGTCACTATTGTGGAGGACTGTCTTCTGAAGGGAACAGAAGGCCTGATAGGCCTTCAGGACCCACTTCTTTGGGAACTCTGCAGTCTCCCTGCACTGGGGTTGAGGGTGTGGATGGAAAGGTTCCTACCCTGGTACACCTCTCATATTGTTGTCCATTATTGATTTCTCTGGTAGGCAGTGGTAAAGTTGCAGCTACCAGACCAAGGGCACTCAGGAGGTTGATATTTCAGGGCCTTGGGACAGCTGCTTAAGGGATCAGGAGCACAAGCAGTTCTTCTCTATCCTTCCAGTCACAGGGAGTGAGGATACAAGACACATGAGCCATCAGGTCACTGCCTTGCTCTGAGCCCTTCCCTGCAAGAAGGACATTGAGGTGCTGGAACACGTCCAGAGAAGGGATCAGAGCTGGTGAAGAGTCTGGAGCACAGGTTCAATGAGGAGCCCTGAGGGACCTAGGACTTGATTACCCTGGAGAAAAGGAGTCTGAGGAGGGACTTCACCATTCTCTGTAATCACCCGAAAGGTGTTTGTAGTGAGGTAGGAGCTGAGCTCTTCTCCCAGGTGACAAGTGACAGGATGAGAGAAAATTGCCTCAAGTTGTGCCAAGGGACATTTAGATTGGGTATTAGCAAAAATTTCTTCACAGAAAGGGTTGTCAGGCATTGGACCAGGTTGCCCAGGGAGGTGGTGTAATCACCATTGCTGGAGGTATTTAGAAGATACGTAGATGTGCAGTTTAGGGATTTGGGTTAGTGGTGGACTTGGGAGTGCTGAGTTAACAGTTGAACTAAACAATCTTAAAGATCCTTCCCAACCTAAGCAATTCTATGATTCTGTGAATAAAATATAATGAGTTTAATGAGTTATTTGTACACCTTTGAAAGAATTGTGGACTAAAAGTTACAGCTGAGAGCTTATTTCCTTACAAGCTCTGGATCCCTTCCCCATCTCTCCAGGTTCTGGATTTGTCTAGACCATGTGTATAGAGCATTAACCTAGAAGAGAAATTGCAGCAAATACACCTAGAAAGGTCCTTTGGGTGAAATTTGTCCATCCTGTCATTAGGGAGCCCAGTTAGTAAATTTTGGCTCTTTGTATAAGTTAAATCTAGGCAGATAGACTAAGTATCACAAACATTCAGTTCTGATTACAATGCTCAAAGAATAATTTTTCATTTGTAATAATTTCTCCTGTCTTGTTTTTGGCATGGAATTTTATTTTTATGTTATGATTTCCCTATTTCCTTCATTTCCCTCAGGAGAGAGAAACAGAAGAAGGAGATGTCAGGTGGCTTTCAGTTATATGCCTCAAAATGAAGATGAATTGGAATTAAAAGTTGGCGACATCATTGAAGTTGTGGGAGAGGTGAGCACATCTTTAATTGAATATACATACATGCATTTCTGACATGTCTTGTGCATGCTAAGCTACTCAGTGCATTATTTAAACCAGACATTTTTCTTCTCTGCTATACTGGCCTGTCTGGTTTGGGTTATTGTTGGGGATTAGGGGATGTTGGTTTTTTTTCTTACGGATTTTGTGACTTTTTTTTTTCCCTGTACCTACCCATTCCTGCTGGGTTTACATCAGTTGATGTTTCAGAGTTCTGTTCAGGGAGAGAGCTGTAAGTTTGTGTCACAGAGCTCTTGAGCTTATATCTCTGAAGAACCAAAGAATATAGCAGAAGAAACTTTTCACAGTTTTGGAAGCCAGCCATAGGGAAAAAGTACCTTTGCAAAGTTAAACACATTAAAGAAATTTACTTGAATCTTACTAGAGTTAACTTTTTGACATCTTTGGCAGAAAATTTTAAGAATTTCATTTTGGTCTTAATCAGTTAAAAAAAACCCCTAAAATCAAATAAAATCCCCTGACGAAATATTTAGAGACTCAAGATGCACTTATTTTGGTTAGAACTGGATGGGGAAAATTAATTACATGAACTGGGAACAAATTATGCAAGCTTGGAGATTTTCTTTGCATGGCTGACTCTGGCTGCAGGATCAAGAAATGGTGTTTGTTCCCAATACTTTAGGTGTTCCATTAGAGATTTTACAAATAACTTCTTGAGCTTAATAGCATGAGGACCAAAGTCAGAATTAAAACATGCATCCTTTAAGCAGAAAGCATTTAAGATTATTTATTCTTATTTACTTAGGTTTAAAAAGAAGACCTTAGTCTGCTCTTGCAGCCAATATATATGTGTGTTGCAGTTTGTATCATTTATTTGTATGATTTTTTTTTCTCTTCCAGGACTCAGCAGTTAGTAATTCAACATTTATTTTCTTGTCAAGGATATATAGTTAATTTACTTTTTCCTGCATCTGTCACTTAAACAATTTGAAAAGAATATAAATTCTGCTGTGATCTACATGGCATCCAGCATTTTCTTACAGGAGATTAAATTCTCACATCTGAATGTGAGAAGCTTAGTGATCAGGTTTTGCTCTAACCTAGCTGCACACATCAGCTCTGCACATAATTCTTCCCCTGGAATCAGACCTGATGTGTCACTTAACCGACCTTATTCTGTCTGTGAGCAGTTTTGTAATGGGGGAATTCAAGGTTATAAGAAAGTATTTTGAATATATTGTAAACTCTTTATTATAATGAATTTCATGGCATCACATGAACTGTTCTCATTGGGCAATTTGAGGTATATTTGACCTCACATGGCCATGCAAATACTGCTTCAAAGTTTTGCTGTGTCTTTTAAGAGTGAATCGATGGAATAAAACCTTTTCCTAGTATCCAGCCAACAAATTAACTCTACTGAATGAATTATATTATTAAATAATTTAAATGACACACTAGGCATCTCTTAAGGAATGTATCTCTTGTCTTTTTTTTAAACTTGAAGAACTTAATTATACATACCTGATTTATTTATATCCAAAAGAGACTGAAAATGTCTGCATTAAAATTGAAAAATGTAGAACTATGGAAGTGAAACATGCCATGTACTTGCATGTGTGTGCTTATAGTCAAGGGCATGTTTTTTGAAACCCACTTGGATTGCTCTTTTGGGTGAAAGTAGATTAGCTGGTGGAACAGGGAAAATAGAAAATGAAAAAAGAATTCTCAGTGCTTCAGGAAGTATTGCTGTGGGACCTTTATTTTCCATTATGTTGATAACAAGCAGTTAATGTTGTAACTTCCTCTTGTGCTCTTATCATAATAGTGTTAACTCCTCGAAAAAGTAGAGCAGAATATTTCTTTTGAAACAGAAACTGTATTTGATGCAGAAAATCGCACCAACAAATGTGCTGATTTAATTATTAACCCTTCTGCTTTTATGTAATGCTGCATAGAGTCATTGCATTGAAACAGAATTCACAGCATTTTTGTCATTATACAGTGCTTATTATTTCAAGTGATAAATACTTGATGTGAGAGACTTATTGCTTAAAAACTATGTCTTCCTCAGTTGTGAAAGTTGAGAGGGTTTTTTGCAAAGGCCAAACTCATGCTGTGTTATTGTACAAAACCCTGCAAAGAACCAGAAAAAGCCTTTCCATGTAGGCAACAATTTGAGTTAATTCTTGTGAAATACAGGTTTTGTTTATCATTACTCAGGATTAAAAACTGGATGATATTTTCCACATTACTTGAAGAAGTTCAGTGTAATTGGAACATCAATGGTCATTCACTTTCCATTTCCAGTTGCTCTTTTCTCTTACCCCATCTTTTTATTCATTAATAGGTCTCAGATTCTCACAAAGAGTATTTTATTGTAGCTTCCTAAGGAAGTTTTATCAGTTGAATTCATTAGTTTAATTGACTTGGATTAATATTTTAAAATCTACATGGATTTAAATAAATGAAAATAAATCAATTCCTAACTGAGCTATAGCAAGCTAAAACTGGTATTATTTAGGTCAAAATACTGTCTATATATCTTCATGTAGTTGTCGAGCAAAAACAAAAGTGTTAAAATGTTGCTTCTGGTTGAACAACCCATTGTAAAGAAAAGCTAATTGGACTTCATTCTTAAAGAAATGTTCTGCTCCTCCTCAAGCCTGTTCAAGCCACTGCCCCCAGCACAGAAGGGAACCCAAGTCTCAGCTGCCCCCAGCAGTGTCCAAGCGTGTTTCCCCAGATTCCAGGGAAAATGGGTTACAATGACATCACAAGGAGATGTGCTGAGGATGAGGGTGTCTTCCCTTCTCCCACCTCTGCATATGTAACAGCATCCAAAGCTACAGATCCTTCTTCTGGTGCCAACAGAAGGGATAAGATATTTTGAAAGGGTTTTTATTGCTGTAGTAGTGGTGGGTTAAATGGGAAATTCCTGTTGTGGCAGAAGTGATTTGGGGCTGTGGAACAGAAACAACAGCAAGTGTGAGGTTTTTGTCACTGGATGGATGTCCTTAGAGGTTATATGTGTTCAGAATTCACAGTTCCTTCCTATTTGTCCTAAATAGTTAGAAATTAATTGTAATGAGATCAATCATTCAACACAATAGATAAAATGCTTGTCATTAAAATAGGTTTCCATAGCTACAGAGACACTGATACCCATGAGATATTAATTAACAGACTTAAATTAAAAGTACATTTAAAACTAACAAGAGAAGCATTTTCATCATTGTTTATATTCACGTTTATTGTGTGATTGATAGCTTTTTGCTTGTCATTTTCCTACCTCATTAGCTCTAACTCTAATTACAGTTGTTCCAAAATACAACTGTAACTAATTGTCTTATTAAATGCAGATATCTGAATTCCAATTATGTTTCACCCTTACACTTTTATGGGATGCTAGCTAATTAACCTGTAGCATGAGAGTAAGGACATTTGGCATGTCATTCAGGAGTTCTGAGGCTGCCTGCATTTGGGATTACTCTGGCTCTGTCCTGCTGTGTACCTTTTGGCCTCCTCCTGCTGACAAGTCAGCTTTTTGGCAATGTGTAGTGCGTGGAGTTAAGCTCACAAGTCTTGACTGAGACCTTCTGTAATACCGCTGTGCTTATTCTTTGACTTTTGCATAACATTGCCATATATTACATGATCAAATCCTATCAGTAACTCCTTTGAAATTATAAAAATGCAAACTGAATTTTGACAAATCTGTTGCCTCTTACTTGCAAGATTAGTGGATGGGAGGTTTTGTCCTTGTTATTAGATCAAGTGATGCAACCCATGTCCAAGAACAGGATAAACTGGGGATTGAGGTGGACCTCTCTTACAGTGACTTATTTTGGCATCTGTAGAGTTGAAAGGGGAATTAATATTTAACTGTAGTGAAGAGATGGTCTGTGCCACAAATACAGAGCTGTATAAATTGCAATAAAACAGTTGGGAATGAATGCTGGGGTTTCACATCCCTCAGTTACTCTTCTGTGGAGTCCTGTGGCAGTTTTTCCAGATTCTCTTCTAAGTGGTTATTCACAAGGATTTCTGTGAGTACTTCTTATTAGATTAGTTCATGTGGTATGGGACTTTTTTGGGGGAAATGAGGATGCAAGTACTACTGAGTCCAAGATCATCCAAGTTCTGTGTGATTGCTTTGACAGTCCCTCAGTTTCTTGTTAGAAGATAATATTAAAAACCCCCAACAAAAACCCAAACCACAAAGTCAAACAAACAAAAACTCCCAAAGCACATTTTGACACTTTAAAATAAAGGACCCTGAAGATGAAAAGTTTTTAGTTTTTACCTTCTGCACCCGAGTTATCAAGCAGTTTCCAGATCCCCCTGCTGTACCAAGGGGTGGCTGACAGACACCTCAGGGCTCTCTGAATGCACTCCCACAATGAGCCATCAAGTGGCACTGCAGGCACCATCTTCTCTTGAGGTCTTGTTTCCAAAATTTATTTCCCCATTGGCAGTGGATGTGATTTGTTTATTTTGGCTGTTAGGAATCTGTGTTTTTAATTTCCTTTCAGCATGTGATTGCTTTTGTCCTTTGAGCTCTATGTTTTCCATTAGAATTTACAAACTAAGGGAGTTTTTTTTCCTTTGCTTTCTGTTCTCTTGTTCTCTCAAAGCAAAAGAAAATCTGTTGACCTTGAGCTTCTCTCTCTCCTGCTGCCTGCCTCTGGCATTGCTTTTATGCCTGGGACTGTGTTTTAGTTTCAACAGCCTAGAAAGACTAGAAAGACTCTGTTAGGATCCAGGGAGACTTTATTTCATTTGAAACCTTTCCCAACTCAGAGCTTCCCTCATTGCCTTAGCTAAGTTGTAGGTAATCTGTCAGCCTAACAGGCAAAGCTGCAGGTTGTAGAACACCTTGAGGAACAGGCCAATATAGGAATTTATTGGAAAGGCACTTTAGGTCAGTGACTCCAAAGAGCTGGACAAGAGCTGGACATTTTAATCATTTAACATTAGCCTATATAAAATTGTATAGTAAGGTGTAAGCAAGCAGCTGTGGCAGTCCTAGATTTTCTGGCAAGCAGCTGCTGGTAGAACTTATTTTCCAGCCTAGGACATAGACTGCCAAATGAAACCTTCCACTTTTTAGATTGTTTGGTTCAGCACATGAATGCTGGGCATAAATCAGGATGTAAATGTATAAATTCTGAAAGCACTTTGTTTTAATAGCGCGGTAACAAATTTTATTGAGCTCGTGCCTCCAGATGGATTACCCCCCATGAATAATGGATTTTCATTTGTAAGGTTATATTGGCTGTGAATTATTGCAACTTTTCAAACCATATGGTAATGGAATGCCCCAGTTTGAGATAACTAAATCCTGGAGGTATTTTAGTGTCTTATATTGCGTGGATTCATCTCTAGCTGGTGTGTTTTGAGGCTTAAGGAAATGTAGCAGGTATCTTTACTGTTTAAAATACTTAAAGCTTTCGATACTTTTGATGAAAATTTCCTAATAAATCTTTGGGAGGCCCAGTTTGACCTCAGTCTTTAATGTCTTGCTAACATGATTCTGCATGTTCCTTGTGGAAAAAAAAACCTTGGATTTTTCCTTTAGATTTTTTTTTGAATTTGTAGAATTATTGAGTACAACATGGTGTTTTCTGACAATATTTCAGCCAGCTGAAAAACATAAAATAAGCTAATGAATGATCTGAGTATATTCATGTGCAGTTTAGGTTTAGATGTCTAAAGATCTTTTTGTATATATATTTCTATACATATGGATAGAGATCCATAGATCAACACATCACATAAAGAGTGCTAATGTTAACTGTAAGAAAAGTCTGGAGTGTTACTCTGAAAAAAATAAGCAAGCAAAAATTACTTGAGGAAAAGATGGATCTGAATTATATTAGTCGCATTATTTATCAAATAATCTCAGCATCTTGCAAAGCAGGGATCTTGGGAAATGTGTAAATCCTCTGATTAATCTTCTGGTCAATCAGCTAATGCAGTTATGGTTTAATATTTAGCTCTAATCAATATAGCCACCTGGGAATGCTGCATTAGAAAAACTGGAATATTTAATAGCTCAAAGAGTCTTGGGCATTTTGTATATTTTCTATATAACAATGTATTTTTATATGGGATATAATATTTATATCAAATCATCTTTAGAGATATTATTTGTAGAATCTGAGTGCTGTGTGTCATACAGTTTAAGTTTTCCATACTGCTTTTTATTATTCTGGAGAGAAGAAAGCAAATATTACCTTTTAGAGACTCTGATACCGTGATGTGAAAAACCTCCACCTCACTGAAGTGGTTGATATATATGTATTCTATCTTCTCAAGTAGCAGAAAGACTGTAAGAAGAGCAAGATAATTCCCAGAGATGTGCTGGAGCTCACCAAATTTATTGAGGCATTGGAGGGGAGGCAGAAGTTTTGTCAGGGACAGATACTGAGATTAAAAGAAAGTCTGGTCTGAAACACTTTTAAATTAAAACAAAAATTCAACTCATAAGATCAAGAAATGTGAGGTTTTTACTAAAATGTCTCATGTAGCTGAATTGAAAAAAATGCATACATTCCTCTATATTTTGAGGAAATACTTGGTAGTATTATTATGAGATTTCTTTTCTAAGGGCTAGAGTTTTTACAGATAAGTGAAAAGACTTTTCACAGACTTTTCTATAATACTTAGCTGGCTTTATTTAAAGTGTGAGGTTGTTTTATAACAGTAAAATTAACTTTCTCTTTTCATAACTGGGGGGAGGGTAGGCGTTAAAGAGATGAGTCAAACATTATTGGAGACTGATGTGTCACAGATCTACACTGTCCTCCCCTGTCATATTTTTAGTGAAGGGACAGTGTCTGACAGATGAAAAACATTTCTCTATCAAGGGTGTGTTTAGCTGATGCATGTAATCAGTCATTTCTTGCTGTGCCATTATAACCTAAAGGCATTTCTAAGGGCTGTCATTTCACTGCCTGACACCACCATTCAGTCCTGAATGGGTTATAGAGGAGGGAGCTTGCAATTTTAAAGTGATATTTTCTCTTGGGTTTTGCCTAGGTAGTGTCCCTCCTCCTCCTGACGATATCATTATTATGTATTTCAGTGCCTCTGTAAATCTCGAGTCAGATATGCATTAATACTGTTCTTTGTTCTCCACAGGTTTCTTATATATTTGCACATGAAGGATGTAGCAGCATTCTTAATTTTTAAAATACAAAATCTCTGATTTTGAGGGGGAAAGCAAGAATGTTTACATTATAGTAAGATACCTAAATTAGATTCTCTGAGTAGCCTTTTGCAGGTGTTTCTCTTTCACCATTGAATACTCAGGGAATTCAAACAGAATCTGCAAATCACATCCATTAAGATGGTCTTGAACAGCCATACAACATGCACTGAAAATTTACTGACAGAATGGATATCCATAAAAATTGAAATTTAGAGGCACCATGTGCTCTCTAGCTGCTCTTTTATCCTTTTATTTAATGCTTGCCCATGCTTCTGACTGCTGTCAGCACTGCTGACATTTACAGATGGGTTCATGCATCTCCCTTGTTTTCACTTATGAAGAAAAAACAAGAGGTGTTCTGGCTTGGAGCCTATGCCATGTGCTCCTTATACCTGAAATTAATTAACATAACCTATTCAGAGGCATTAGAGTCATTTATTAATGTATATGGTAATGGTACTCAGTAAAATGTTGCTTATGTAAAAAAAACCCCTTTTTTTTGTCTTGGTGCAGGTGGAAGAGGGCTGGTGGGAAGGAATACTTAATGGAAAGACTGGCATGTTTCCTTCCAACTTCATAAAGGAGCTCTCTGATTTGGATGATATTGGAATAGCACACGAGGAGCAAATAAAGTCAAGTAAGGAAGAACTCACTATTGATGTTCTGTATGTATGTCTGTGTCTTCAGCTCATAACACACTGAGAGGAGAGCACATTCTTATCTCTTGATTGGAAGTGTTTTTGAATGCCATGTTGTTAATTTATGCTCAAAGGGTCAGATGATGATGGTTTAGGTATACCTGCAATCCTACCTGACTTGCAACATTGTCAGTGCTCTCTGAGCTGAGTAAGACTTGCTGAGCCATAACAGACAAAAGAGAGAAGGCAACAATGACGACTGCATTTGTATTTCAAATTAATTACAAGGGATTTTTTATCTTTAGACGTGGAAAGTAAACTAACATCTACAAAGTGGCTTATTTTAAGTGGAGGGATTAAACTGCCCTGCTTTCTATACCAGCTCCAGTAGATTTAAGGATTCATAATTACTGGTGTGGGACATGCAGCACTTTTTCCCTCCAGGTGCTGAGCATGTTTCTCTCACCTCCGACACCCACTGCCCCAGCAGCCAAAGGGAAAAAGGCCAGAACTGGGACATGGACTTTGTTCTCTCATTTACAGTGAGCCAGTACTGCTGCAGGTGAAGAGCATGTTTGGTAACTAAGTTTGCAATAGTATAAGCATGGGAGTGGGCTGTCCTATTTATAACTTCTCATGGAGAATAACCTGAACCAAGTGTGCTGTTACATGGAATGGAAAGCTGTTGGTCTTCATGTTTACTATGGTCTTCAAGCAGATATTACTTTTTTTTTCCTAATTCAGTGATCAAATCTGAATCTTTTGAGAAAAAAAAAAGTCAATTCTATTTGCTAATTTCAGGCTAATTCCACAAGACGTGCCAAGGTATTCCTATTTTTAGCACTACAGATGTTCATTGCTATGTAGTGTTCTCCTGAGATCTCTGACTAAGCAGAAGTCAAAGGACTACCAAGATCTTTGTAAGCTGATTTCAGCTGAAATTTACCAAAACCTTTAAAGTTTACTCTGCCAATAAGAGTAGAAAATTCTAATACTTTCTTCTTTTTCCTCATTTTTCCACTTAAGGTAAGTTTGTCACCTTTATTCCATAAAACAGAAATAAAATCCTGAAAACCCAAATTTTTGCAGTGATAAAAATCTTTTATATTTTTTTGTAATGGAGTACATTTTCATGTGTGAATGTGTACTGGTGACCTAGTCTCGTGATCAGTGCTGTTCAAGATATTTAAATGTAACATTCCTTCAGACTGGAATGAACATATTTTAAACTTTAAAATTTTAATGTGATGGAGAGGGAGAAAGGGCATTAAGTGAAGGTGCACATTTCAGTGAGATTGCAAACTGCTGTCTATAACCTGTATATGCTATCATGAATTATGTTCATTATAAACAAAGTGAGTCTTGGGAGAACTAATTGTGTGGAGCAGTTTCAGCTCTGGCATCTGTAGTGTTTGGTACAGTATAAGTGAACAAGGTAGGTGATACTGTTCAGGATGGAATATCCCAATTTTTTTATATGATTGAATGAATATTCTTTCCCTAGGTACTTTGGTAATATATACTTCATAATAAGCATCCTAAAAGTGGCTTTTAACAAAAACAGACTTTGGATTCTGCAAAAGCAGCCACAAAGCATTAACTCTTCTGAGCATTATGGCCCATGCTCTGTTCAGACTTGGGTTTTTGCTGGTTCTGAGTGTCAGTGGAACCCAAAGCTGTGATACTTGTGTGGAGAAGACAGCAGTAACACAAATACTGGGTTTGTGTCTTTAAATAAATTGAAGGTAACTGTAGGTGGGAGATGAGTTTCTTACTTTCATGTGTTTAATTTAATTCTTTGAGGGTGCTTTGTGGCTATCTAAGATGAGGAGCTATTAGATATACCTATAAAACAAAAGAGCACTGTAAACTTCCTGAGACAGAGACAATGACTCAAGGAATGCTGAGATTGTTGTGGGGATTTTAATGATTTTTAATTTATTTTTTCTTCAAGTAAAACTATCAATTCAAGAATTGCATTCCCTTAGGAGAATTATGGGAAATATACATCAATTCAATTTTTTCTGTAAATGGTTTATGTGATTGGTACAGGTGTTGTTCTCTAACACATACTGCTTCATGAGGCTCTATTCAGGCACACTGAATATCTGGATTTGAAAATATCTATAATGAGATTGTGAAAACTGCAACAAGTGCACACAACTGACTAGGAATGATAATTTTTAGTCTGAAATGTTTCATCTGAAATGATAATGTTTCATCTGAAAACATAAAATAAAAAATGAACAAGTAAACGCTGGAAAATTTGGCCATCAGGTTGGTAGTACTATTGAAATGCTCTAGGTTACATCTCAAAAAGTTGTGTATTCGTGCCTCCAGATCAGCTCCTTCCTCCATGGATGACAAAATGTGACAGCACCCTAAATCTGCAGTAACTCCTTTTTGTTTCTCTGGGACTTTGAATACATCTGTATCACAGGATGTTGCAAGGTGGAAACCTTGAATATGAATTCTAGATTATGAAGTTGGGTGAGGAGTTGTACCCAAGCATTGAACTCAGAGCTTGGGCAGCCACTCAGGTTCTGCTCAGCATTTAGAGGACCCAGAAAGGGTTGGGGTTTGGCTCTGCATTCTTGAGCAGCAGCCTCAAACTGTTCAGCCCACCTTGTAAAATGGATAAAGTCATACTTGGCAGATTTATTGTGATACCTGGGAATAGCAGGGGTTATGTGGAGAACGGGCACTTTGCAAACACACAAGTATTTTTAAGTTAATAATTGAATGTAATGTCTTGGTTAAATTTAGTTAAACTTGATTTTTAAATCACATTTTGCTGACCATCTGTAAAGAGAATTTCTGAATGGCAAATGTAGTTTTGCTGAACTCAAAGTGAAAGAAATATGGAAGAGAAAAATTACATACCTTGGCTTTTTAGGAATAAAGTTAAAACAAGCCCATATTTCTCTGTCCTTCTGTTACAATCTACACCAGCCTCAATGGAGAGAAAAATGTCAGATTTCATTTGTTTTGTTATGTCCATGTAAATTTTATGGCAGATCAGAGTAAACAGCCAGAAGATATCATCCTGGTTTCTTTTTATGCTCTGCCAAACACTAACCTCAGAAGCTTGTTCAGAGCAAAAATTTCCTTTTTTGAAGATGCCTGGGGCTAGTTTTGGAAATGCCAAATATTTCTGAATCCTGACTGTGGGACTTAGCTTGCCCCTTATTTGGAAAGGGTTTGGAACCTGTGCCTCGGTGAGTGCTCAGCAGGCTGGAAAGCAAGACTGTTGCAAGATCAAAATATCTGGGGGGTTGTTTGATTGATTTTAAAGTATTTGTCCCAGATGTAAGGTCATTGTCAAATTTCTTGTCTTCAAAGGTGCATTTTGGAATGAAAGCACAGACAGGATCAGGTACTCTTAGAGTAAACAGCAGTTCCTTAGCAGTTCCTAAAGTATACTCTTAAATGAAAATACTGCTTTTCTTGGGCCAACTGTTACAACATGAACAGGTAGTACGCATTACCAATTTATTACTACATTAGATACATGGATTATAAGATTATTTTCCATATTTCTGAGATGATGTAGTAATTTTAAGACTATTTTCAATACCACTTCTTGTCAATACAGCCTGTTGAGAAGCAAAAAGTTGTAAAGAAGTTAAAAAAAATTCTATTTGAGATAATCACAATTTAACATTGGGGAGGTTATTTCAAAAAGCATTTAGTATGTGTCATGACAGCATTGAAAGGTGGCCTTTTGTATCTTGCTGTCTCTTGATTTGTGTGCTCTAAGGTACAGCTGAGCCTCATGGTATTTACCAACTATTTTTAGAACCTGTTAGTGATGCCTCTGAAAAGTCCTGGCTGCTGGAGTGAGAACTGATGATAGACTCATCAGCTGATGCTTCAATCAGGCAACCTCCTCTGTTTGGAGTTCTTAAACTTTAGATTTCCATTACTGTGTCTCTGGCTCTTTAACATACTTTTCTCTTAGCAGTGACTTGGTGTTCAACTGTTTTAATAGCATTCTTCTAATGGTATCTTGTAAAAAGAAAGTGTAAAGATGGATTTGTAGCATTTTTACTTCCTCATTACATAAAACCAAGGCAATTAAAACATTTTGTTATTAATTAAACTGCAAGAACAAAACAAAGAACCATCTTTTTATAATATATAAATAAGTATAGCTTTTTATTGTCTGAAAGTCCAACAGAATGATACACAGGAGAAAAAAAAATCCCACACATTTTTGGTACCAAACTGGGTGTGATTCTGTGTTGGGACAATTCACATATACTGGCTGTTTTGCTCCAAAGTTTTACCAAAGACATCAATTTTTGTGATGGTACCTTGGGGAGCTTGGGAACAGGCATTGGTACATTCTTGGGCTTGCCTGGGTTTTTAAACCTGGCACACAAAACACTTCACCTGCTCATGCCTTCACCTTCACTTGAACTTCATGTCCTAGATATCAGAGCATGAGCTACCTCACTAGCAATGAAAACAAAATGGATTTTGTAATAAAAATGTTATCTTAAATATCTAAGATGAGAAGTGGGATTTGGTTTTTGTTGTTTTGCTGTTTTCCCTCTTAATTCTAGAATTTTGCTTTTGTTCATGTCAATGCAAAGTAACACCTGATTAAGTAACACCTGTACAAAGTAACACCTTTTAGCTGAAAAACTGATTTATTCAAGTTTTAGTGTCCTATCCTTTCTACTAAGCACTGTTTAAGACCAATTCCCATGTCCAAAATATTTCCAATAAGTCATCTTGGAAAGACACAGTATTTCTGTGCTCACAGGATCCTGGTATGTTAAAGAGATGTATTTCATTGCCCTGTTTGGATGTCAGCTGTGCTTGTTCAAGTTCACTACAGCTGCATCAGGAATGTTGAACCACTGTGAGAACATCATTGCAGCAATAATATTTTTTCAGGATTCCCCTGTGCAAGCCTGCATAAAACAGACAAATAATTTTAGTTGCAAGTCTCACAACTTGATGGACAACAGACCAAACCTAAGAAGAATGCATTCTGTTGGACATTGTAAATAACAGCTTTAGCAAAATCATGAGAGTCTATTAGCTGACATACATGCAGAAAAAATATTTCAACTTCATGTACAATCAGATATGTTTGTTAATGTTCTCGTCATTTTGCTAATGAGGCTTTTAAATGTCAGTGACTGAAAATGCAGATTAAAACCTCTTCCTTTCCCTTCTCTTTACCATCATTCGATCTCTTTACCCCCACCCTGCCCCTTCTCTTTTTTTTGTCTTTGCTTCTCTTGCCTGCTGTCAGGAAAATCTGCCTTTGAAGGGACAATTCTGTACAGAGTGGCACCTGCAAAGATTGACAGCTACAGACGTTATAACAGTGAGTGTGTTTCAAAATCATCAAGCAATAGCTTCAGTCCTCTGAACTTGTTTGATTTAGCTACACTTGTAAATTGTGCCACTGCTACCACCTATGGCTACTCTACGTGCATTTCTATCTGTCTGTAAGCTGAAGCCAGTTTGCTGCTGATGAACTGCCCAGCCTTAGTGCAGTGAGAATGCCCCTGTTCCTCCTGTGCATGTGTGTGTTCTGTGTCCATACAGTGTGTGTGTATAAGCCCCCTGTACATTGTGAGTTACGCTGGATGTTTTGGTCTCAGCTGTGGATTGAATCTAAGACCATTTAGTCCCATCACTTTTGCCCCCTGAAATGAGGACTGTTGATAATCACTACAAATCTTTGAATTAAAAGTCCATCTGCTCTAAGAGTAAAGTTCCCATTGTGATTGTTGAACTCGTAAAGTATGCTTTGCTTTTCTTAAAGGATATTTTGGGGTTTGGTTTGTTTGAAGTTTTAATTTTTTGGTGATTTTTTAACATTTGTTTTTACTTTACTGCATGCTCTTCATTTGGCATTCTGTCTTTGACAGTTATTACTCACAGCATTCTGGCTGATACATTTTTTCTGCCAAGGAGAGTAAAAGATATAAAGCTATTTTCATTTCATGTTCAGGTTTTTGGCTTCTGCTTCTTAAAAGAAGGGCACATCCTGCTTTTCATGTTCTTTTACTGCCCTGGTAATACAGAAAAAGAGAAAATGGTTTTACATCAGATGCAAAACAGAGGAAGCAAGGAAGACAGAAATCTGTCCTTCCACCTGTTTCCTCCTGGAGAAATCTAGCTAAGATTTGCATTTGGTGACTAAGTGTTCAGTCCTGTCTTCCAGTGAAGAGGATGTTGTGCTAGCTTTGGCATCTGCTTTTGCCCCAGAGAGCTTTCTCTTGAGAGGATCCATGCTGTGCTGCCCCTCTTCCTCCTTTTTGGGTGGGAGTGTTTGGTCTTCTGCCTCTGAGGACTCCTGTCTTGTTGACAGCAAAGGATGAAACAGTTGAAGTGGCTTTATTCTGCTCTGATATTTGCCCTTACAACGTTTTTTTCCTTAACAAAGCTGATGCTTTTTTTGAACAAAAGTCTTTGTGAATGTGTGCAGGTTTGAGTATTTCCTTGTGGAAAATTATCTCCCTCTATCAGAATTCATTTTGCAGGTCTTCACAAGCTCCAACCAAGCCCTTGCTCTGGCTGGAGCAGA
Source organism: Cisticola juncidis (assembly GCA_013400215.1). Lineage (NCBI taxonomy): Eukaryota > Metazoa > Chordata > Aves > Passeriformes > Cisticolidae > Cisticola > Cisticola juncidis. The sequence continues at coordinate 2,585,357 of VXBR01011355.1, forward strand.
CCATGTGGCTGGTGGTCTTCAAATTTTTGTGCTGCTTCTCACCTTATATCTCCACAACTGCTTATCAATCACTCAAATTTTATGCTTCTTGCAGAGTTCTTAGACCATCATGTCCTCTAATCCACCCATCTGATAAGCATAATAAGGATTTATGAAGTTAATTTCCAGTATGCTTGACTTCAGACTTTAAGATGAAGCTTCAAATCAGATGCAAGGTCTGGCTTTGGAGCCTTTAATTTCTCGATCTTACTGGGTAGTGCTGCCCTAACATTACCTTTCAAAGTTTTCCAAAAGCCTGCTCTCCATGCCCAACCTGTTTTTTATTAAGGGCTCAATCCTTCCCCTCTTCTCTAGTCATCTAAAGTAAGCATAGCTGAAGCCAGGAAGAATTCAGTCGCTTTTCCAGTTGTGCTAGAGCTCTGCATTTCATTTTCTTGTTAATGATACTGGCCCATGGCTGTGCCATGTCACAGAAAAGGAGTTGCATCAAACTGATTTCAGAGTGCAGGACTGGATGGGTATCTAGAGGAAAGCTTGATAACCAGTTGCAAGAAGACAGCTTAACCCACAGTAGATGGTCTCACATTGCCTTGGGCTAACACCATCAAAACTTTGTTTTTAAAGCTGATAAAAGAGATCTGTTTATACTACCTGGAGTGGGTTTACCTGGAGGTTTAATTGTACCTCCCTTGGCATTTGGTTGAGACTTGCATGTTTTTTCATGCTGCAGAGGTGTGTTGCTTTCTCCATAAGGCTGCATCTCAGAAGGCCAGATACACAGCTACACCTACAGCCTGTTTGTTGCTTTTTGGGTTGGAACTGGGACTGAGGAATGGGTAATACACAAAATCAGGTCATCTGGGAAAGTCTTAAACAAAACAAGGGTTTGCACTGCTGTTACAGAGATTCTCTCTTGCCTAAACTAACACACAGAAAGGAGACTTCCTTACAGTCCCTGCTCCATCTATTTACAGCTCACCTCCTGCAAACTTACTCATCATGCTCTTCCTGAACAAGCCAGATGATGGTGCAGCCAGCTCCTTCCATTTCATCTCTCCTCTGTGGTCCATATTTTTAGGCAAATATCCATGAGCTTATGTCTCCAGTGAAAACCATTTGGAGACATTTCACAGAATTGTTTTCATTTAGGGATGTCTGGTTAAAGAACTCGTAACTGCTCTAATTTCAGCTTGTTGATTTCTCTGTAAATTAAGCTGGAGTCAGTTCATAACTTTAGGTTAGTTATGGCTAGGCAATGCTTGGATTCACCTGTATCACATTGCATGAAGTGTTGCTCAACTTTGTAATCAAGCTTAGAGCTTTTACTTCACAAACACATGCTCAGTGCTAAATACTTTTATTTTGAAAGCCATTTCCCAACTGCTGTGTTTAAAAGAAATTTTCTTACTTAACCAAGGCCTGTAAAAGCTGTTGAATTAGTTGCTGCTTCTAGAGATGCCTTCAACTGAAATATGCAAGATTGTCTCCTGCAGGAATACCCAGCCTTGCCTTTCTATGCTGACATGGCTTTCTTGGTCATGAGGTGTGCCAGGCTCCGCTCAGCAACAATTCCAGCTCCTTTGGCATTCTGCTCATCAACCTGCTGTCAGAAAATCTTTGCTACTGCATCTGCTGAGTGAAGAGAGACACAAAACAACAAAAAACTTGTCATTTTGTTGATCACAGCCCTCTTTTCTCATCCTGCAACTTTCTTGCACCTCCAAGAACAAAGCTTCTTGGATTTCTAATTTTTTCATTTTTACTGATTTAGTTTCTCTTTCTTGCTTCGCTTTCTTTTTCTTCAAAGATGCAATAAGAGTGCAGATAAGATGCCTGATTTGACAAATATTTGCCTCTCTTTCCTTATATGTGGATCCACAATGCTGTCAGTAATAGCTATTAGATATAATGGAAGAAGATCAGGATCGTTGAAACAGAAACATTCGTGAGTAACCTCAATTGTGTTTTGTGTTTTCTATTGCTCCACTACGGTTTTTTTTACCCTTTGTTTGTCCCCCTCCACTTAATTCCTGAGGAATTATGGCTGGTGAGAGTTCTGAGAAATCAATATGGCTGATGTATTTATAATGTTGTAAACCCCATTTAGGAGTGTCAGAATGTGAGCAAAGTCAAATGAGAAACCTGAATGTGCATTTTAACAGTTCTGAAGAAAGGACAGTTACAACTTTGTATTTCACCTCACCTTGTTACAACTTGCTTGCAAAAAAGAGCTTGTATCAAATACACAGCTGCTACAGATGCTGTAATGAAAAATCACATCTGAGAAAGAAAAAATAAAATTGAGGGAGGGAAATTGTCATGATTAAAAGTAAGCATCCTGTTTGCTGGAGAACAAATGTACTGATGGCATGGGACTGGGGGCCGTGTGTAGAAAAATTATCTTGACTGGAGTGAAATGTTAAATCCTTCTGTTGATTGTGGTTTCCACTACCAAATGGTTTTGCATGAGTTTCACAAAAGACCAGTGCTTGGTGAGTGGCAGGTAAAGAACCCTATTGGCTGTGGCTGCTTACAGCTCCTTCCACATGGAATAACACGTGCCTGTACTTGCTGAGGGTGGTGAAAAAAGCAGTCCCCAAATGAAGAAGAAAACAATGATTGTCTACAGTTGTGGAGCTCCTGAACAAATAATTATTCCTGTTTGCTCTTAAAGTACTTGGGGAAGTGTCTGGGGAGGTGGGGAAGGCACCAAGGTCTGTACTGATGGCTCTGTGCTCGTGCTGCAGAAGATGCTTGTGCTGCACCTCCCTCAATGCATGCTGCTACCTGGGGCCAGGCACTGCTCCCCTTCCCCTTGCATGAGCACCTGTGCAAGCATAGAAGTCTTGGGGCATTTCTTATGTGGCAAGAACTGTTATGCAAAGGAGTATGAATGTGTTGAAAGCAAATGACAAAATGTTTAGCTGACACAGTTACATTTTTTCAAGGAATGACTGAGAATAACAAATAATTACTAATTTTGAGATAGTCTGCCTCAGCTATTTGTACATGTATAATCACTCTTGATAAAGAAGCATAAATGTGTATTTTGAAAGCATGAATTTATTAATCTTTAAGAAGTATCAACATGTCTTTCTTCTGCAGTAGTATTTAGAATAAAATTTCATTTTCTGGTTTTGATTTTTTTATGAGACTGGAATGTTTTTGGGGATATGGCTTCAACAAAATAAAGGATTTTGACAGAAAGCAAGCTGAAGACTAATACCTTATAGGATGTGGATGTTTGTTCTGTGTTCACCAGTATGTGAGGAAAAGGAAGAAGGACAGTTGCTGTCTCATCTCCTGCAATTACCATGTATAACTTCACCACCTGTGTCGCTCGGATCGGTCACCCGGGCGTTCCATGCTGTCATTCTTTCAACAGAAGGAAAGGACATATTTCCCCTTGCTTTCCATCCCTTCCATAAAAGTAGAAAAACTCACTAAGCTTCATTTACAAATTTCTTTGTCCTATTAAATGTAGTTGACAGTGTTTCTCTGTGGCTGCTGTACCAAATCAGGAGATCCTTTGCATGGGCTCAGGTGTGTGCCTCTGAAGCTGACCTTTCTTAACAGAGCTGAGATGTGCTTAGAGGACCTGAACACCACTGGCCTTTACTGTGTCAGAGTGGCTCATCTTTTGCCCAGGGCCATAAATTGTCAGCAGACAGAACAATCCAGAATAAAGAACAAAAATTAAATTCCCAAATAGTAGCTCAAAATAGAAAGCTTTGTAAACGTAGAATGTATTTCCTTTTCTCCTCTGCCATTTTAAGCTATTTAGAAACAATTTGTTTCCTGCTTTGAATGGGGTTAATTTTGCCACAGCTGTTTATTTTTGTTTTAACAGCTTTAGTTACATAGCCCTTTAGCATCCCTAACTATCTTTCTGATTTATCATCCTGGTTTGATGCCAGCACAGCTCTGAGAGGCCATTGCTGAATTAAGTCTGATGTTGTGGTCTCTTTTTAATCCCTGTTTGAGCTAATCTGTTTTGGTACATTTCAGAATGTTTCTCTCAAAAGACCTGTAACTTCTTTAGCGGGAGTGTGGTGTATTTGAAATGTCTTGAGGAAACTAATCTCTCTTATATACCCATAGAGGAAAAAATGTGTGAAGTGCGAAATTCCTCCAGACAGTTTTGAGAAAATTTAATCTTCATGAATACTAAATGAGCTTGCATTTGTAAGGAGCATGAATCAATAAAGAATCAAAATTCTGAGTGTTTTTAAAAAGCTGTAGACCCATATCTTATTCCAGCCAGAAGCTGGGAACAGTTAGCCCATAGGAATTTTAACTTCTTGCTGGTGATGGTGCCCTTGTTCAGACTTCAAGGAACTTACTAGAAAAATGCAACCAGTGCTTGGATTTGAGCTCTACCTTGTGGTGCTACAGACGATCCAGCAACAATAAATCTAGGTAAAAGAATAGCAGTTTTGCTTGTAGAGCCAGAAATTTGATGTGACACTCCCAAAAGACTTGAGAAATAGTTCCTGAGAAATATTAGTTCTGAAAAACTTTCCTGCTATTAAGATTGACGTGATAGTAAGCATGTTAGTGAGCACCTTATTGATGTTATGTTCTTAGCTTGTCAGCTCTCCAAATGCTGACAGAGAGCTGACAGATTCGAGAGAAGTTGCTGTTAAAAAAAAAAAGAAAGTGGCAAAAAGTAGTGAGAGGCCTGACTCCTGTAGCTTTCATCCTATGCTAACTTTAAGCACGTAATAACTTGCAAGAAGAGCAAGATGTTCTCAGTGTTTGTGAGGACAGCAGTTTGCTGAGCTGCTGGCCTCACCCTTGTGCTCAGGTCCCTCACTGTGGTAGACCACAGCTGTTTCAGGCTGAGTGGGTGTGCTGGTCAGCAGAGAGGGGGATGGTGGCCACTGAAATTCTCTCCAGTTTTTAATGTTCATTTAGCAGCCTGACCTCCCTGATAGCTGTAGCTCTTCATGAAAAAAAATTCATACTTGAAATTCATAATCTGATAGTCTGTGTCACTCGGCTTCCTGCTTAGATCCCAGCTGTGTCTGTCGGATACATTTATTTTTTGGAGAAACTATCCAGCCAGCTGTGTTCTGCCACTAAGCTATTTACAGTAGTAATTAAAAAAAAAAAGTGTGACTGGAACAGTTACAGTCATTTTTCTGGTTTTAAGAGGAAAGATCACCTGAACTAGGTTGCAGGTGCACCAAGAGAATTGCTGATAAATATATACTGAGACATATATATACACACACATATGTGTGTCACATATACACACACATGTATATATACAGCTATATAAATTTATACATACATATCTATATATATATATGTATCTGGGAACAACCCAATGAAATAATAAACGAGGAGAGAATTTATCAGGCAAGGGTGGGCATAGTGTTGCAAATCTTTGCTTCCAAGTTCTTTATCTGTCCAAATCAGAAGAGTGTATCTCAGGTACCTGGGCAGGAAGGTAAAAGAGAGTCTCCTTAGTATTTCTTTAATAGTGAGAGCATGTTAAAATATTTTCTGCAGCACTGTTTTGTACTCAAGCAATGCATTATTCTTTCTTCAGTTACTGAAGGTACTCATTTTATCTCATTTGTTCTACAGTTTCCACTGCATACTGTTCTTCTCTTTTATTCCCTTTGTCTCTAGACTCCGGTCATGTTGTGATAAGAGCACAAGCAGGGCTTTTATTCTTACTGATTTATTTAGTTAAGTACAGAGAACTCCTCAGTTTGGGTCAATCAAAAATAATTAAATGGGGTCATTTTCCCAGTTGATCTGAAAGAACTCTTTTTAGCTTTGCAGGGGCTTTGTATCTGGACACTCAAATGCAATTTAGTTCGGACAGGCCACGCTTCAGTCCATTCTGTCCTCATTAAAAAAAATAGAAAGCAAAAAAGAAAAAGAAGCAATGCTCTTATTTCCTATGTTGCTTTCATTTTGAGGACTGCATACTGAGGCAGTATAGAGAATGAACAACTCTTGGATTATCATCAAGCACAGATGGGTGATGCTTGGGAAATCTGTTGTGAGCCTGAGGTGAGGCTTCTACTGCAAGTGTGATGCCTCATCACAGAAGAATGGTCATAAAAGCTGAAAATGCCATCATGAAAAGCAAAGAAAGAAGAAACAAAGCTTTATTCTAATTGGATCCCCTTGAGGTCTCTGATCTTTCTTTCATGTAAACTTCAAAGATCTGAAGTCCATGTGAGACCTGTTGAGTAATTCTCACAATTACTTTCATATTTTAATTCCGTCCTCTGACCAAAGTCTAGATCTTCTTCTTCCACAGTTAGGGATGCAGAAAACCTAATTTGATAACCTATTTTAAAGATAGCTTTTCTGTTCATTTCAGGGAGAGGCTAAGAGCAGTCATGGATTCTTATCAGTCACTTCTGGAGGGAGGTGTCTTCACTGCCTCTTCCCTCCATCACAGAATAGTTTGAGATTTTGGCAAGGATGACAGTAGAAACCTCTGCCAGAGGGCAGTTTTCCATATCAAGATATTTTGTTGAGCTAGAAGATAATGGTCACTACAATTTGTTTGAGTTTTTTGAGTTGTGGTGTTTCATACTCAGTATAGTCAATTGCTGACCATTGCACTTACAAGTGGTAAATAAAGTTGGGTCTAGCTTCAGCCAGGGCCCCAGTGATTGATAATTTGCTAAGCTGGAGAAGGTCCAGTTGGTAGAACTTACAGGATCTTCAGTTACTGCCCAAGTCAGAGCAAGGGGAGGCAACAAGAAAGGGGCAGTGACTTTGCCAGGCTTTGCCCAAGGATATTTAAACCTGTCTGGCTTAATTTACCCTTGCATCTCGGAGTGCCTCTGCTAGGAACACTGTGCAATGGCTCTGCTGTGGAACACCATAGAGGATAACCACTCCTCTCCTGCCCTCCAGAGCACCAGGCACCATCACAGTCAAAGCTTAAGTGGTTACAAATTTCCTGAGCTCTGGAAGAGAAGTAGTGCACAGGATTTACTTTACTGATGGTAGGCATGCCACCATTCTAACTACCATAATAGATATGATAATTAACCAGATTTGAGGTTTTCTCCCAGGCACTTATTAGAAAAATTAAATGTAAAGAAATCAAGACTTTTGCATATTTAAGAAAAGTATTGTAATGTAATTATTTATAATATTAATTTAAATTGCAATCCTGCACAGCTTATGGAACAAATAACTTGTTCAGTGTTATTTGCATTGAATATCTGAAGGAACAGAAATGTTGCTTATGTTCAACACTAGGTGTGGCAGCCACTCTGGAGGCTAGAGGGCCAAAGTATTTTGCTTAGACTGTAGTCTTTCTGTTTGTTTCTAATTAGCAACTTTCTCCAATCCTGCTTTTATGCTCCTTTCATGTTAAAGATACAGAAAATCTCAGGGTAGCACATCATGGCTTTTCTGGTTTTGGCTAAAAGTCCTGATCAGACATGTAATTGCTGATTTCATTTCCCAGCAGCTCCCTGGTGTTGAAACCCATTTAACAGACGAGCCTCTCATGTCCTGGATCATGAAGTTGTACCTGGAGTCCTTAGGACTTGCACTGGTTTCTGTGGTTCCTCTGTCAGCCTTTTATGATGAAAACCTATTGCAATCACTGTGTCAACCTTGATATAAAAATAATTAAAAAGAAAAGCTGATTTGAAATTCTTCTTTCTTTGACTCATAAAAGCCACATCTGTGACATCATTAGTGCTTGCTAGGGAAGTGTGAGGATTTGAGCTTCTTACTGTTAGGTACAATTAGAGCTGTGGTAGCAGCAACTGCTGTGGTTTTCCTGGGAACAGTTAATGCAGGGAGGTAGATTTCAGTGGTCTAGGGAAGGAAACTTCAGTGGGTCACTTTTGCTGCCAGTGGCTGTTTGACCTGATGCTGCACCGTCCTGTAAAGTGGCTGAAACATCACCTTATTGCATCTGTGGCCTCTGCTATTTGAGCAGCAGATACTTTCAGGTAAATGCAGATAAATTTTCCTCTTCACTGAAGGAAGTAATGCAAATCAGAACATAAGTTTTGATTTGTTACATTTCTAGAGGAGAGTGTGCATGGGTGCTTTTCTTATAAGGCTGTCTATGCTGCAGAGGGGTTTAATTTTCAGCAGGGAACGTATTATGCAGCTTATTTGATTGCAAATTTGTTTGAACAGCTTTCAGCTTTATATTTCCCAGTTAGGTAATGTAGCTTAAGATACTAATTGCATAATTGGCTTGAGTCACACAGATTTATGGTGCAGCGTGCCTGATCTGACTGCTTGTTAGCTTTACGTGGCTTTATACAATAGGTGTCTTACAGCTGAATTTAACTCTTTCTTTTATTGAGGTCTCTTCCAAAGAGGTTTTGCCTGAGGAATAAGGATTTTCTTGGTACTCAAGGAATCACCATCCTCATTTGTGAAGTTTTGATGCTGGAGTATGCATGTTTTGTGGATTTGTGGATTGGTGTAATTTCTAATCAGTACACCAATGTGATGAAATGAAATCATTTTTCAAAGTCAAAAATGAGTGCATGGCACAGAGAGCATCTTCTCTACCTATTTCTTGTGGTTTCATTTTCCTCAAGAGGATGGTGGGAGGGATCATTTTCCAATCACAATCTGATCTGAAAATAGTGAGCTTCACTCCTTCTTTCATCCCTCCTTTTCACAGGCCTAAAAGATGCTACAGGCTCTGAGAGTGATGGTGGTGACTCTTGCAGTACAAAATCAGAAGGAGCCAATGGAGGCACGACAATCCAACCCAAAAAGGTTAAAGGTGTTGGCTTTGGAGATATCTTCAAAGACAAACCCATAAAGCTACGACCAAGGTCAATAGAAGTTGAAAACGACTTCCTCCCAGTGGATAAGGTACACGTCATTCCTTAATTGTCTCTTGGTGTTGGCTTAAACAGGTTTTCATCTTAAAGTTTTAAGTTCTGTCACTGGCCAAAACTTGAAGCTTTATGGTTATTATTTCCTAATCTTTCTGTAGACAAGGTTCTACTTTTTTATTTTTGCCTCAGACCAGTCGATGGATTCCAGTGAAGTTAGCTCCATGCAAAAATTTAAAAAAATTAAAAAATGATTGCTCTAAAGTATATTCTTTAGGGAAACAAACAAAAAAGTGTATGGTTTCCAGTGAAGTCACAATTGAAAAAAAAAAAAAATCTGTGAAATCCCTCCCCTTAAGTGAACAGTCAGAGTTACTGATGTGCTGTTAGGCTTCCACAGCCTCAAGTTCTGCTGTGGGCAGAGTTACATGATGCATTTTCTTTGCCCTCAGTGGTGATTTTAGGAAGCTCCTGGGCTCTTGATGCCTGGTGTGGCAACTTCTCACCTTTTGATTCATGCTTGTCCACTTGTCTGTAGAAACAGTTACTACAGCAATTAGCTTTTTTGGCCTGCAAGATTTTCTTTTTCAACCTAGATCATTCAGTGATCTGATTTATAGCACAGCACCTACTCCCACATCCACCCTGAGTTACAATAGTACAGGAGAAGAGAAGGCCCTGCAGAGAGAGATGGAAACTTCTGAACTAAATCATGCTGAGGGACATTTGGTTAAGATTTTGCAGGTGATCATTTTTCATTTAGTATAAAGAGGGTAGGGAAGAGCTGGAATAATCTATATAAAGGAAAAACCTAGACTGTATTAGTGCTTGACCATTGCTGACTTCAAAGTCTGCATGGTACCCTGCTTGCCTTCTGTTGCTGGGTGGACTTCCTAACTCACATGTGGGGTTTGCAGAAGTATTTCTTGAAGTCTTTGAAAAGTCCTTATGAAGTGGCCTTCATTCCTTGGAAGAAAATCTTACTCCACTTTATAATAATGTGAAGTCTTACCTTTGTTTTGCACAAACAACTAACAGGTTTTTTACCCAGCCAAAAACAGAATATACAATTTTCAGGAAACTTGTAACACAGATCTTCCTGCCTATATCTTCAAGTTCTTCTAAAATTAGCATGATTAGTAGAAAATAATGGTTTGATTTCATAAACACAATCAATCATTAGTGTTTGAGATGTGTAGATAACTAAAGGCAACACTTCTTTGCTGTTGTTGCTCTTTTCCTGTCTAGGATTAGGTTAACCTTGGAGAGGTGCCATGCAGAGACTTCAGCACTGCAGTCTTTGCCCACTACCAGCACCAAAACATGAGACAGTGACACGACATCTGTTAGGGCTGCAGACCCTCAACCTCCCTAAACACTCCTTTCCCAGCTGCAAGAAATCCCTCCCTTGTCACAGCCATGTTCTTTACCAATTAATGCTGAGTGTAAGAGAATCCTGCATTAAGTTGGCCATCCCAAGTAAGGTCCAATTTAGCCTGAAAACTCTGCATACTGGTTCAAAGTGTAGCAATGCATCAGGAGTTCCAAACTGGTCCATATTTTTCTCAAGCAATGTAGTTTTGAAAGGGATCTTTGCCCTGTTATGTGTAGTTCTCATTTAAAAGTAGCCTTAGTTTTTCAATAACTTGTAAACTTTTGAAGAAGGATAAAAAAATGCTTTCCTCTATTCTCCCTTTTCTTAATTTTTTGTTATTCTTTCTGAAGTTTGGAGGGCCTAAAACTCCTTCTGTTGCTTCTTCTTGATACAATTATTGATGAATATTACTGTAATGATAATTGTAACTTTTTTTTGATTTAAAATGTTTCCTAGCAAGAGTTGTTTTTTTAAAAGGATCAGTAAGCTACTGTGAGGATTTTATAATGTGGAATTATTTATAACATGATAGTTCCCATGTAAATTATCAGTCCCATTTACAGAAGAATCAGCAGGGTCTTATTTTGTTGGTGTTATCACTTTGTGTTCTAATATGTTTTCAATTTTATGAATCATAAGCTTAGATCGTATTTCACACAGAATTACTGGGGTGTTAAAAAGGCTTTTACACAAATATTGGCAGGAACATGAAGGCAGAAAGGTTTTCTGCCAGCTGAGCAGAAGCAGATGCCATTAGGCTCTCCTGTAAATCACCAGGCAATTTAATGTGCTTCAAGTGTTTGCTCAATGGCAGCAACGTGGGACATAATCGCCCTTGTCTTTTAAGGTGATCAATAAACTCTCAATAAAAAGCAAAACTGAGGAATTGCATGAAACCCCATTGATTTTATTGGTGTGCAGAATTCACAGTTTAGCTGTTATTTGCTCTAAAAATCACAGAGGCAGATTATCCTAGGGAAATTAATGATGCAGTCGTGGGAGTTTCGTTTGAGCAACGCTATCGGAGCTCTGCTCTTTTAGAAAAATAGAAGAATCAAATACTTGTGCTTTGTAGTCCATTTCATTGCCTGTTGGTGCTGAGGAGTTGACCACTGGCCATGTATAAGGAAAATCAGATTATTGAGGCTTGGCTCTGACAAATTTCCATTACTGATAAATGTAAGTGAAAAGTTTTACAATACTGCACATGACTGAAGTCACAGTCACGGGCAGTTGTGGTCAAGACTCACCAAGAGATGAGTTTTTAGCAGAAATACAGTATGCATAGAGACAGGTTGTGTCTCCTGAGAAAATTGAGGGTAACACTCTTGAAGCATCACAGTGTTTATGGTCAAATAGAAATGCCTGTCCCACATGCCTCTCTTCTGCTCTGCAGCTTGAAGACATTTAAGCAGGTGCTTATGCTTACTTCTGTTGTTCCTTTTTTATTTTGTAGTATCTTTTCTAAAGGTTCTGTTGCTAGGGTGGACTTCCTTCCCATACAATCTGTATGTGCCTCCGTTGTTCTAACAAGCTATCATTTTTTCCTCTCCTGTATCTAAGAATAAACCTCTACAATTAATTCAACCAATACATTCCTTAGTCTGAGTTAACTGTATCAGGTTGATTTGTGAGTTGAGGCTTCAGCTTGCAAATGCTAAAGACCATGATAGGTGAATATAAAATATAAGGTCTTAAAAAGCTATTTTTATCTTTCTGAAAACTGTCCTTACTTCAGAAGAGACTATTGAGAGTATTTTTTACATTTTCCACTTGAGATGTATTTGTAACTCTCTTTCATAGTTGGTGGATTTGAGCAGGGGTAGATTTCATTAACATCCTTTGATGAGATCATAGTACTGTTTGCCAAAACTTAGTGTAAATTATATACTCAGCCATCAGCCCAGGGAGTATTGCAGACACTGTAATGATTTAATATAAAGGGGGAGACTGTCATGGCTCTAGAGTCAGCAGCTTGTAAGATCTAGTTAACTGGTGTTTAGGGATCCTTACTGCAAAGCTCTGAATTCATACAGAATTTTTTGGTTTTTTATATATTCAGTATGTTTTGGAGAGGAGAAATGGAGGAGAACTAATGGAAGTAGACACAAGGGCTAGAAGGGCTAGAAGCTCTTGTCAATTATTAAATCTACCTGTCTTTTGTAATAAGATAAAAATTTGTAAACTCTGAGACTGAATGCCTGTAAGGTCTGAGTTTCTATTTCGAGGTGGCAAGCCTGGAACACAGAAACTGGGTGGGGAGGGTCTGTCTTTGCACACCTGTTCTGTCAGCTCCTCCCTGCTTGCCTGCAGAAAGCATTTTTACCCCTTCATTTTCAGCTGTCATTAAAGAGAAGTCTTTGAGGGACACAAGCTGGAGTTTCCTCCTGATGTTTCTAAGGCAGTTGACGACGTCCCTGCTCTCTGCCAGCCCTGCCCAGTGGCACCCGTGGTGTGTGGCCAGCCCTGGCTGCGTGTGCCACGTGTGCCACATGTGCCACGTGTGCCACGTGTGTCTGCATCTCATGGCTCATTGCCACTTCGGTGCCTCTCTGGTGCCTTTGGAAGTGCCTGCTCCCCTAATAGAAATGTTGGAATCAGTGCTCAAAATCCTGAGATTAAAAATGGATGCAAGCAAAACCACCTGGTACTGGCTAGAAACACTATTCAAACCACCTGCTGAGGCAGAGAGCACACAGTGGGAGCACAGAGTGTGTGTGAGCACTTTGCACTTGAAAGCACAGGTTGCTGGCATTCCTTTCTTCCGACAGCCACCGGCGGTGGCAGCAGCAGACGTGGCAAGCATCAGCAGTTTGTCAAGTTCTGTGTAAGAACAGAGGAAGCACTCATCTGTTCAAGCTGCATTCATGTTCTGCTTTGAAGCTTCTGTCTGCTACAGTCTGGCATCCCTGTCCTAGCCATTTATTCCAGTGCCATCTTGTGAGGAAAGCTGCAGGGGAAGAGGGACCCCGACCCCTTGTGCAGCTGTCAGGAGAGCAGGGCTGCCTGCAGCGGGGTCCTGCTCCTTTGCTGGTGGAACTTCCCCTTCCTTGAGTTCACTGTGGAAACAGGATTTGTGTGTTTCTTTCATTATGTCAAAATATGGTACAGGTTTGCAAATTGTGGCTGATGTTCAGAGGCAGTGTGGGCATTATAAATAAACACTTTAGAAGATTTACTACCCTATTCTGGAAGCATAGGAAGAAGGGGTAGGGGAATTGAGATTGACAGGGGAGAGTTGAAAAGCAGCTTGCCTCCTTTTGGAGAGGCAGACTCAAAGCAGGACCTAGCACTAAGGGAATAGAATAGGAAATGCAAAATTAAGTTTAAAGAGAGATATAAATTGGATAACTTCAGCTGGCAGTGACTCTCTGCTGAGTCACTGAACTGTGCAGTGTGAGTGAAGAGTGACTCCTGATCTCCTGTATGCTTCCTTCCCTTCCATGCCATCCCATCTGTGCCTTCATGTTCTGTCACTTGGGTTTCTAAAATGTTCAAGCTGTCTGAGCAGAGTTGTCCAGGTATTGATGACATGGTTCAGTTGACACATCAGCCTGCACTACTGGGTTTTTTACCCACACACTGGGTTGTGCTGCCTGGGATGTTTTATTAGGCTTTTTTTTTTTTTTTTTTTTTAAATAAAGCAGCTATTTGACTCTAAATAATGACAAGTTAGTTGTTGTCCATGCCACAAGACTTTACATGTATACAGTTAGACTTTATTCAGAAAAAATCTGTCAGTGTGAAAGAAACACACCAAACATATGCATGAAAGTATTTTCAGCTTATGTTTCTGCCTCAAGCTGCTTGGAGAACATCTTAAAATAGAAGCAGAGTAGCAAAAGAAGTATTGATAGTACTACAAGTTATTCCTAAAAGCAACGTGGAAGGTCTGATCTTTCCTCCTGGGGCACAGCACTGGGTTTCTGCCAGACTGAGTTCTCCTGGAGGAGTTCTCTGTGGGAAGGAAAACTCCTGTTATTTCAGTCATGGTCTTGATTAGGAAATCTAAGGATGCTCCAGTCAGAAAAACAGGATGTGTAGGTTTAAGCTAATGCAATTTCATTTCATAATAGGATGGCAATAAAAGTCTATATGTTTTAAGTTGCTCTGGATCCAGCTGTTGATCATTAGCTTGCAAGTCATTGTAAATCTCTGAATTTCAGTTGAATCTGTACCATTACTAGGCCTTTTACCCCAACAGACATTCTAAAAGAAGAGTCGTTAAAAACCTCAAAAAACTTTGCTTACATAGCTTAAAATAAAGCCTATTTCCTGAGTTCCAGAGATACTTGATGGAGACATAAACTGAATTTCTAGGAACATTTGTCTCATGTTTCAACAGTACAGAGAAAATGCTTCAGAAAGTGACAGTACTGACATGCAAGCTAGCTGAGTTACTGTCTGATGAGCTTCAAGAAGACTGGTTTCTGAATCAATATTATATGTTTATTAATAGCAATAAAATCTACCTAAGCAAAATTAATTTATATACACTGATGTGAAAAGATTTAAATCAGTGTAATCAAGATTTCAGGGATAAGCAGTTTTATAAACTGTTCTAGTGTTTCTCAGTAAAATGTATTTTTCTTTCTTGCTCCATTTGGATTTCGTTAGTATAACTGACTTTTAATTGCTACATCTGAGTTGTTAAGTTTTATGACTTTGACAAGATTATTAAGAAGTTCTAATGAAATAACTTCTGATACTCTTAGCACTGTTTGAAAACTGAGGAAATAGTTACATTAAAAAATTACCTGCCTTGAAATTTACTTACCACTTTGAAAATTACATAAATAAAAAGGCTGATGAATGTAAACCAAACTGAATATAACCTTTAAAGTGAAGTCTGTGCACTCATCTTTTGTAGTGTATTTAGCTTGATTAGCTTGTGGAGTTTTTCTGAAATGTTTTCTTTCTTTATATTTTTCCTAGCTGAGGGGGGTTTTTTAATTGTCAAGTGGAAATGAGAATGTGTAGTATCTTGTGGCTTGCTTAAATATAAATCTTTAATTTCTTCCAAATCACCTGTGTCTTTCCCTCCCTTACCCTTATTCAGACACTTTAAAATGGAATGTTTGTAGGGAGGCAGCATTAAGAATTTATAAGATTTTAATGGAACAGAGCATCATGTTACTGATATTTCAGTTTCTTGAACATTTTTCTTTAAAAACAAATGCCAAAACAAAGACATAAGTTAGACAAAATTTCAACCTTTTTTTCCCCTCCACGATAAAGACCAATACATTCAGAATTTGTCTTAGCTCATTTGCTAATAGAGTTATTTGCAAAATTTACTGCCTGGGCTGCTCACAAAAGTTCAGTAAATCATCACTCACATCCTTGCTTTTCTTAGCTGGTGGTCTCAAGAAGCCAGGGAAGTCTAAACTGGAAGGGAGAGGAAACTTCTTGCTGTGAGTGAGCAGAGGTAGGAAAAGGTGCAGATTTCCTGTGAGATAAACAAGTGGAGCTTTTGTTTCCTGGGGATGGCCCGGGCTGAGTCATTGTCAGGGCTGGGCTCATGCGAGGAAGGGGCAGGACTCCAGGACTCTGCCTGGACACCTCGAGCTGCTGAAAGGCAGCTTGGCTTCACAATGGGAGAGGAGGTATTGATTTTACAATTAGCTGGGGTTTTCTTTCTGTGGCTGTTCAAAACTGGATGGTAACATATGCTCTGCATAGCACAGGTTTCAACTGCAGGGTTCTCTGGCTCTTCTGCACACTTTGGAGATGCTGGGTAGGTAAAAAGAAAAGAAGGGGAAGGGGTGCTGAGGATCCTGAAGTTCATTCCTGCTGTGGAGGTCCATATAAGAATGGGGGGTTACTTTTGTGTGAAAAACATATTCTCTCCAGCCTCTATTTAGCTTGAGATTTTTCCTTTCTGCCTGTTTGGCCATTAAACTTGCACACATGTTTTCTATTTTTATATGATATGGTTTCAATTTTCTTACTCTAAAGAATAAAATAAGTTTAGAGTTAAGCCAGACAAGTTTTAAACTCTATAGGATATGTTGCTCTTCCAAATGTTTGCTTAATAAGTGAAAATTCACCATCCCCCATCCTATTATATTTTTGTCCTAAATACACTAACAAAACTGTACTTCTTGGCAGAAAAAAGAGGAAGAGCTTTACTAATTCCTCTTCTGTGTGAGGTGCCATTTGTCCTAGTGAGGAAAATTGATATGAATGAAAGTTTTGGGAAATTACAATAGAAGTTAGAAATTAGAAAATTATATTGCAATAATAAAATATCTTCCCCCCTCTTCCAAGAAAAAAGCAACTAGAACCAACTGTTGTTTGTAAAATTTTATAGAAAACTGAATGGAGAGATACCAAGTAAACTGTTCAATTATTTGCAGATACTTTGGGAGCTCTTAGTACAAAAATTTAAATTTCCCTCAACTTTGGCTTTTCATAGCTTAAGTCAGTAAGCTGTGTTCAGAAATGAAACAACAAGTCTTGAGCTGCTTTTTTTCCTAAAATGTGTTGTGTGTCTTTCTTGTTTTCTGTGTTAAATAAAGAAAAGAGGAAGGAGGAAAGGAGGAGAGTGAAAGGATCACAGATCAGCCAGGCACTTGGTAAGATAAAAAATCTGTAGGCCAGTTTCTAAGAAGCCTTTTCAATGCTTTGTGTGTGTTTCATGGGAGGTTCTTGGCATTCTGTCTTTCTAAAATAGTCCTAAAGTACTAGAGATATGAGTTTATATTATTGCAGTTAGTTGATTAAGTGCTTTATGAAAGCTTCTCAGTGAAAGGCAGGGAGAGGGGAGAGGGCAGCTCCTGGGGAGGGAGTCCTGATGCAGCAGGGAGTGGGAGCCAGGCAGGGGCTGCTGTGGCTGCTTTCTGCTGGAGGCTGGGCTCTATGCCACACCCTGGCCACACAAAGAGCAGAGTCTCCACCTGGACAGCTGATACTTTCTTCTGCAGCAGCCTCAGCACTAAAGCACTCGCTGGAAAGAAAAGCTGAAACACATGGTAAAAGTCATTTTCCATTTGTGTTTTGAGTCACTTCTTGCTCTGCAGTCTTCCCTGTAAGTGTTTAAAATAAAAATTTCTCCCTGTCCTTCCTCAGTAACTTCTGATTTCAGTGATGTGAGGTGAGGGGAAAACCCCCAAATCTAAAACAATTAATCTGAGGAGAAAAGAAGTAGTTTAATTCCAAAATGGAAGAAAGATTTGTTGTCAGCACTAAATCTGGGATAATCGGCATGAAAGTTTGGGTTTGTTCTTTTGTTTATAATAATTGAATTTAAAATATATAACTGAACAGCTACTTGTCAGTTTGTTGACAAAATCATAACTTTCACAAAAGAACAAAGAAGTATTACTGCCACTTTAAAGAGGAAGATCTTAAAGAAGAAACATCCCCTGCTTATTGTTTTCACAGATTTTTTTTATTCTTCTCAGACATGGAAGTAGTTGCACTGCTTTCCTTACTGCTGCAAAAAGAAGTGGAAATTCAAGTAGCAGTTGTAAGGTTCAATAATTGTTGTAAAAGAGGGAGGTTTTATACCTGTGGTTTCTAAGCTGGATGGTGCAATCTGGATCATGCAAGTTACCAGTTGCAATCTAGACAGGCATGGTTCTCCTGGGAGAGTAGGAAGGAATTTCATTCACTCAGTGCAGGCTGACCAAAGTATTCCTAGAAGAGATAGAAATTAATTGTGAATGGCAACCTGCAGCTGGTAAAATTCATGACAAAAATGTTTCCTTTACATTTATGTGAAGGAAAGTGAAAAAGGAGAATGAAAAATAAAGCAGGGAAGAAAGAAGACTTTCTGCTTAAAAAATACTTTGGATACAAAAGCACCTTCTAGCATTACAAATCTGCAGCTTGAGGAAAAAAGAAAATGAGCTTGTTCATTGTACTCATTTTGATGTGCACACTTCCAGAGCTTTGAGATCAGGCAGCTGGGAGTGTGCTGTGTGGGTTTCATCCTGTGTTTGCCTTTTATTTCATTTACTAAAGTGTTTTTACTCATCAGTGGTTCTAATATGTCTCGCTCCATTTGTTTCAGCAGCATCTATCTAATCTAAATTCTTATGTTCACTTTCTCACCATTAACCTTTTAGGAAGGCAGATTTTTAGTTCATTAATGGTTTTGAACTGACAGCCTGACAGCATCAAATGTCAGGATTCCAAATTTTACAGAAATACTGATGTTTTAATGCATGCAAGTTAAGATATTTAGTTTTCTCTCCCGTCCAACACATCAAGCATATTGATAGGAAAAAAGCCTCTCAAGTCCCCTTCCTGCCCACAATTTCAAATTTTAAGAACTTGTCAAAATATGAACTTAAAACACCCTTAGAGTCTGAACTTACCTGCTGGGACACAGGTTTAACTGTGGAGAACACTGCAAAAAGCAAAATATGCACTGTTCTCCCCTCCAAGCTATCCAGAGCTTTAATGGGAATGATGTTTCACTGTTCATGGTTTTGTTTTTCCCCCTTTTCCATCCAAGAGGTTAAACCAAAAATTTTGCCTTGCATGGTTCACCTACTTATTTCTTTGAATGTTATTTCAGATAGCACAGTTTTCACTGATGAGTTGCATAATGCTAATGAAGATACCCTTCATCTGTGCTTTGAAGGCTGATGGTGGTAGTTTAATACCTGGTAGTTGTAGTGTTTGGGTAGCTGGATGAGACATTTGGTGCTGGCTCAGGTAATTTCTAAATGGAGATCAACAGCTGGGAACAGGAACAGAGCTAGTTTTCCATTTAAATAGTTCTGAAATTGCTGAAGAGACATTTTGTCATTGCAAATGGGAAGTTAGGAGTCTGTGAAGCAGCCTCTCTAATTAGAAGTCTTCCCCACTATAAAGGTTTGAGACTCCTTTAAATGCAGAAATATAAATTATATGAATGTGGATGATACAAACAGGTAAAGCTCAACATAAACATCAATTTCATCACTGAGAGAAGAGTTTGTATTCATACTCTGAAATATTGTGCATCTGAGGATGTCTTAAATCTCTAGCAGTTTCTCAGCAAAAGCTGATAACAGTCAAAACCCTCCCAGGCACCTTGACTGGAAATAAATCAGAATTTATTCAGGAGATTGGTAAGTTGTACAAATTTTCATTGTAATGGACATAATCCACCTTACAGGTCATACTGTGGATTTGTCATTGCAATAGCTTACTTTCAATCAAATATTTGACTTTTATAATCTTTTAGATTCATAGTAGGTTTTTCACTTCTGTGGCAACTACAAAAGATGACCCAGGAAAGTTGATTTATATACATACCATAAAACATTCCTTAGTTTTGAAATTTTTCCACTGAAAATTTCTGTAGTGTCCTATCAGACGACTGAATAATTTTGAATGCTTTTCTGATTATTTTCTCCAGGTATCTTTGTTCTCTCTGTGATTTTGCTTTCTTTTTAACTGCAGAACTTAATGTGTTTGATAATATTTGGGGGGCAGATAGAGTAATCCTTTGAAGTTTCCCTTAAGTTATCACTGTGGTTTTATATCACTTTGCTTTATTTAAATTTACTTTCTGAAGAGTCCTGTATTCAATATTCCATTTCCAGCCTGGGGAAGACTCTTGGACCAGGTTGAACAAAGAAATTCCTCCAGAGAATCTTAAAAGACCCTAATAATTTTGAAATTTGTATTAATAACCATAATGGATTTTTGTTCCTTGGCAAATCAAGTAGCCACATTTTCATTGCACATAACATTTTAGTACCTGTAGTTCCTGTGAAAGTGTTCCAGTCTGCTGGGTCACACACTGTGGGAAGGAGTTACCTCCCTCTTTTTGTTTTGAATGTGGCACCTGCTAATTTCATCTGATAGCCCTTAATTTTTATTACTGGAAGAGATGAGTGAGTCCCTAATTTTTATTACTGGAAGAGATAATGAGTGACTCCTCCCTATTTACCTTCTCTCCTGATTTTATAGACTTGTGTAACCTGTGTGTAACTCTCTTCGCCAGAATGAGGGATCTGTTCCATATGTTTGGTCATTTTTGGTGGCTTTCTGTCTTTTTCAGCCCTTTAAGGAAATAGGTGGTTTGTGTGTGAGGTCAGAAGGAGGTGAGAGCCACGCACAGTGGTCAAGGTGTTGGATGAATTTAGACAGCATTTTGATGGCACTTTCCATTGCTTTTGATTGCTTTCCAAAGTATTAACAACTATGGGTTTCAAAGCCTGTCATTTCTGTCTTAAGATAGCATTTTTCCTCCAAATGTGTAATTTTATTTCCACCTGAACTTAGTTTCTGTCTTTATCCTTTGATGGGTCATCTGTGAAGGTGTGGAAAACAAGAGCCTTGATCTAGATCTCTGAACAACTCCACTGATAACAACAATGAAATCATACTCTGTTTTCTGTCTTTCAATAAGTTACTTATCCAAGTTAATATCTTTTTTAAAGGATGAACAACAAACTCTTCCTAATCTCAGTTGTAGTTTTGAGTGTGCAGTGAGGTTACAATTTCAATCTTCTTCAGGAGCCAGAACCAGCAACTTTTTAAATTTGTGTATTTTAATGAAAATTGCTGTGAATTGGTTGTGCAAAATAGAAAAGATAATACAGGACTTGTATAAAGACAACACTGTGTGCTGCAACATCGTTGTTTAATTATTTAGTTATTAGGCAGCTGGATTTACAGTTTGGTTGCTAATCTGCAGGTCTGTAGATCCAGATAGATAAGGACAGATCTTTAGATAGATTACCTGGCTGCTGTCCTGGCAAGAAACATGCATGGACTACACAACAAAGATATTTCAAAACAGCAACTATCCTGGGGTTCTGGTGACTGAATTTAGGTGTCTGTGGTATTGTTTGTAGACAAGAAGCAGTCTTTCTTCACAGTCTGTAGACTAAAAAGCATTATTTTTATGTGCTTTCTTTATCCCTCAGAGCTTTCTTTATCCCAAAGATGAATTACATGCTAAAAGGACTGTTTTACCTCCAGTGACAAAAGGGAAGCCTGCAGTGACTGGCATCTGGCTCACAGTTGATGCTGGAATTAAATTAACTCCGTCTTGAATAACTACATCAGAACACTAAATCTTGTCTTTTTACATTTCAGTGACAAAACCAGCTGAATGTCATTGTGCTAAGAAATATAAGCAGAATATATGCAAACTGTGAGGCTCATGTAGTCACAGCAGAGCAAGGGGCAAATTTTAAGATTTCTTAGCTTTTCAGTGGTTAAGAAATCATGTTAAATAATCACTAAAATAATAAGCAATTGTGACTAACATATTCAGTAGATAGAATTTTATTCATACAATATAAAAGCAATAAATTAAGTTTAATTGCAGGGCCTAGTGCTCTCTCCTAAAATAAATAAAAACCTGGAAAATCTACCAAAGAACTCAGTCTCATCTTTAGTTTTGGAGTAACAGACTCTGAGCCAATAGGGAGTGTCAACACATACTGATTAAAATCATCCCGAACTTCCTTTCTCCCTCCCTTTTCTTCTGTGAGTAATCCTTCACAGTGGTGCGCCAAAGGTAGCACAGGCTTGTAATTTTGTCTTTATTTTGCCACAAACATTGAGAACACCCCATACATAATTCCATAAATAATTCAGTCTGTCCAGCAGGTGATTTTCAAGGGCTTCACTTCATGTGATTCTCAAATACTTTTTGATGTAATTAAGTAAAGCACCCATAACTTCTTTTATTAAATATTTCAGAAGTTACAGTTACTTTGAAAAATCAAACAGTTTTAATAAAAAATGTGACTAATCCTCAAGCATTCAAAGAATTTGTTCTTAGGCTTGATGTAGTTTAAGCATTTTAACCAATGAGTTGAGGTTGTTTTGCTTCTTGTCAACTGTAAGAAAGAATTATATCAGAAGAATAAACATCAGTGATGAATCAGAAAAAAAAGCTCCAGGAAAATCATGTTTTGTTGTAAAATTTCCCTTCTCTAAGGACTTCAGTTCTGTTTCCTTTGCTTTGTTTACTTGCTTCCTTGTCTGCTTGGATTCCAGAGCCGTGACAGTGGATGACAGAGTAATTGTAAGATGCTCTGACAATCAGTGCTGCATTTCTGGGGCACCAAGTGAACTCAGGGTGGTGTCATGTAATCACAACCTGTTTACCATTCTCTGCAATGGGCATTGTACTAGGATTTAGACTGACATGCTGTTTTTATACACAGCTTGTCTTTTCTTTCTTTTTCTTTCTTTGTATTCAAGAAGTAATTCCTGAATTGAACTCTAGAAAGCATTTTTTCCACAGGTACCTCTAGTTTTCCTGCATATGCATGCTAATTCCAAAAGCCTTTAACATTCAAGCAACATATTCTTGTTGACTGCATTTATCAGGCCTCCATTTCTTCACTCTTGACTTGTCTGCTTGGTCCAAACTTGTTAATTGTGGTAAGGCTCATGCTGATGACTGAAATTGTGTTCATTTCCAAGGAGCTCCAGTGCGATGAAGACTTCAGTCTTTTGCTTTGTAACAACAGGACATTTTTTGGAGGATCATCTTTTATTTAGAGATTGTTGATTTTGTCTAGATGGAGAGAATTAAGATGCCTTTCACAGCATCTAAATACAGAGATTTGCAATCTTGCTGCAGAAGGGTAAACCTTTCACAGGTAAAATCTTTACTGAAATTTAAAAAAAGGACTTATTTCTTTGCAAAGACATACTGTAAATCAGGTCTATCCTCATTCAAGTCCAAGAGTCATCTAATATGCACATCAGTTGGAAAAAATTGCACTTTAATCTGCTGAAATATGGACAAAGTGTGAAAATGTGCCTTTTTCAGGTTTTCAGATGGAAAAAATATAGTTTGACTATGTGAAAAGAAACTGTAATATGAAGTTTAAAATACTTTATTTGCTTTGTTGTCTGCATTCTGTAGAATATTTACCAAACATCCCACTAAAAAGCTCTCTGAGTGTGTGCTACATCTGATGCTGTTGTTAGGGGGACCATTCTTTAGGGAAGCATCATCTGGTATTGAGAGCTGAGTGATCATGTTTCAATTTTTGAATGATGTAAAGTCAAGAACTACTCAAAAAGAGTTTGGACCCTGAGTTTGAGGCAGAGTTGGTTTATTTTTAAGCTCAAGCTGGATGTCTCTGGAGAAGGACCCTGAGCAAAGAAATCCCTGGGCCTTTACAGCCTCACAGTCTGTGCACAGTCTGTGCCCCGCACCTCTTGGTCCGGTGGTGAATTATCATCTGGGGTCTTCCAATGTGCTCTCATCTTCCAGCTTGAGGCCCTCCAGGGTCTCAGCCCTTATCTGAAGATATCCAGCCTTTGTTTCCTCCCCTGCAGAGCCAAGGGAACTTCCCCTGCACCAGGCTTTGAGCAGGATCCACCCGTGCCAAGCTGGCAGTAGAAATGTGTGCAGTTCCAGCAGCTGGGTCTCTCAATACTAGCTGGGAGTGCATTGGGCAGATGTACCTAACTGATTGGTATTAAAAAACACAAGTAACTGTACATGCTTGTGGATAGTCTTTCTAGTACAGCAACACTGTGAAGAAAGTAGTTATAGAGGAAGAAGCTACCATAGATGACTGAGACAATCAAATGTGTAGACAGGTGCTTAGTTCACTTTTCTTCAAGAATTTTTGTTTTCTCTGTAAATGTTGCTAAAAATTCCCATTACCCTCTTTGAAGTCTCATGTGGTGACCCTTCAGAAAAGTGTTAACTCTGTCCTTTTGGGATACCTCAGGATAGCAATACTTGATCATGCTGTCACAGAAAGGGCTTTATGTGGAGCTGAATGCTGGTAGCATGGGAAAAAAATGAAATCTTGGACATTTATTTTGTTTCTGACAGTGAGAGCATTTTGACATCTGAAAGTCTTTGGGGTTTTTATATTTTGACTTTTTTTTAGATTTTGAGGCAGAACAGATAAGATGGATAGAGGACTTGACAACATTCCTTAATCACTTGATGCACAGTAGAAAAAAAAAATTACTTTGTCTGCTCCCTCACAACACCAGCATTATATATCATCAGCAAGAAGATGGTTTATGCTCCTGTTAATCCAGAGCTGGAAGACTGTAAAAACCATTTCTGCTTTGTGAACAAAGTTAGAAAATGGAGTGTAAAGACACACTGAAAATACAGGTTTTATACTCTCACTAACAGTGGCCCTGGATTTGCATATAAACCTATATATTAGAAAATTCTCATGCATATAAGCCACATCTATATACGCTAGTTGAGTGTTAAGAGGAAGTATTGTGGTGAGAGAAACGTGACAAGTTTTTTCTTCTGACCCAGTCATTCAGGTTTTCTGAAATTCTAAAAGTTCAAAAGATATGTAATTGTCTTTTCGTCCCTTGTATAAAGCACCAGTGCACATTGCTGTATTTTAACTATTCAAACTGACAAACTTATGTTAAGCCTAATTTCCAGCTCATACAGCCTCTTTTAATGAATTCTTTAATGTCTGATGTATTTCTTAAGAATATCTTCAGAGTTATATTCAAGTAGCAGTTCTGAAACATGGAATATAGTGAGGATAAAGACCTCACTACACTTTCCAAAATAAATAATGATGCTGAGTAAATCCTCTTTTCCTTGTTCCTGAGTAAATAAGCTATTGCTTTAAGAAGCCTACATTGTTAAAGGAGCCTCAGTGGATAAGAAGGTTACTTTGGTGAACTATAACAAAATCTTCTGTATGGACCTATCTGTGCTCAAATGACAATTCAATTTGCATTTCCAAGTAAAATGTTCGAGACACACTAGACCTGAATAATGAAAGTAAATAGACAAGTCAGTTTTCAACCACAACAGGAAACCCTGAAGTATAATGGTAAAATACCCTGGAGGAAGAAACTTGGTCACAGGTCTACTTTTCTCCCTCTGCTCAGGGCTCAGTAGTCGTAGGGAACAACCACAGTACCTTTAGGTGAGAAAAACTCACTTGTATCATGTCCTTCTCATGTTCTGCTTCTCTTGTGTTGTTCCCTGCTGTTACAGGGATCACAGTGGAGACAAAATACATAAATTAAAGAAAATGAGACTGTTCAGACATGACCTCATCTACCTGACTTTGTGTGCCACCTCAACCATTTCTGCAATCAGTGGTAATTCAGTATCAGGGGACACTGGTCTGCAGTGGTACAGATTGCAGTGTACCAAAATGCCATCGAGGCCCACGGAGCTGCTTATTTAGTGCTGGACTGTCCTTCCACTGGCTTCACTGACCCAAGCACTGGTGCTGCCAGGGGGCTGCTAAATCTGTCTCATCCCTCTGAATATGTGTATGCCAAATCAGGGTGATTATTCATGCTTTTATCAGCTGTTTCTGCAGCAAGAGGGCACTTCATCCCTTTTCATCTTTAGGATTCGCTTGTCAGGAGATTAGTGAAATTTGTGTCTGACAGCTAAATAATCTAATTATGGTCACCCTGCAGAAATAATGGGATTAAGATTCTGTCTGTTTTGTTGATAATATTCTGTTGTGTTGGGAGTCAGCCTAGGCTTGGAGTCAGAAAACACAAACTGTTTCCACCATGTTTTTCTTGTGCGACAGAACTAAGCAAGTTGGAGTGGTATCTACAGAGAAATGTAAGTGTAACAAGGCTCACTGCTACCACCTAGAAAAGAGATTTATGATAATCAGCATGCTGGAGGAGAGTAGATGGAAACTTAAACAGGAGTCTTTAGGAGTGTCTCTGTACCACCAGGCTAGAAATGACAGAGGCACAGAATATGCTACCCTTTTTGCTGGTGATGAAACCACTCTGCAGACAAAAATCCAAGATACCGTTTTAGAGAAAAAATGCAGAACCTCACTCACTTTGCAGCCTTTTTAGGTATTTAGGACACTGCTGGGAGATGCCATTATGGGCGTTCTATTTCATGCTGCATTTGACTTTTAATTGCAAACATTATTGACAACATGATAGATTTAGGTAAATGGAGTGAGACAGTTTATGCTGGGAGATGTCAGAGATTGCTGATGGATTGAAGATGTTGTTCTTGGATTTGGAATGTCTAAATTCCCAAAAAGTCCTTAAAGTTCTAAGTCTTGTTTTGTGCATGAGTCCCAAAAGGGTAAGATGTGCTTGTTTCTTGGGAATACTAAGCCTGATAGGTAGGAATGAATCAGGTAAAAGACTAACAGCAAAGCTAGTTGTATATCAGTATTTTGAAGCATAGATCATTGTGTCTAGAAGGGCTTGGACCATCTTATGTAAGGGAAGAATAGGGGAGGAGAAAGAATTATATTGAAATCTTCAGTTCAACCTGTTGGGCATTCTTTGCTCCCATGTTTCCTTTTTTTAGAAGTGAAGGTTTTGATAAATTGCTCTGGGTCTTCAACTGAAGAAGACAACAAAATATCCTGTAATGACTGTTTTTGAAAAGTCTGTGTCACACAGATGGGTATTTGATCAGCAAGAATTTGAGTTGGGTTTCCTTTGTTCTCCTCACCACTGAGAAACTTGATAGATACTTGACCTGTATGGGAGTGTGAGTGACATAAAACAGTTGGAGAGACATTAGGAAAGTTTCTGGCTTATACTGGAGATGTCACTGTCTCCCATTTTTGTTTTCTTGTCAGAGAAAATGGTAGCTCTGATAATAATGGTTGTTCTGGGACTCCCAGCACACAAATCTTAGCTATACTTGAGGTTTTAGCCTGTTATAGCAGAACCATCAGACTTACCAGATCACAGAGGATTCATTTGCTCTTACAGTGAGGAAAGTTTATCTTGAGTGTTTCCTAATGAACAAATAAGTATATTAAGTTTCATGGAGATGTTTTCAGAAAGTGGTAACACATTTTCCATGCAAATGTAGACCAATTGGAAACATAAGTAATAAATTTTTATAACCCCACCTGTTTTAGGAGCACTTTACAGGGTGAGTAAAACACCTTGGCAGTTCAGGTCCACCTGAAATCAGATTTGCATGACTTAACAATTTTTATTCCTTTTTCCTGTCAGTGATGCTTGTTTCACCTCTAGAAATTCCAGAGTGCAGTCCCCTCACAATTATAGAACAGCAGTTCCACTTGTCTTCTCCTCTCCCTGTCCCATAAAAAAAATTCAGGTAGCCCCTCTCACTGGAGTGGGTCCTATGCAACCCTCATAAAAATTACTTGAATTATTCCTCCTAGTTCCTAGTAAAAGAGCAGCCTTGTTTGGATAGTATTCCCTTTTCTGTTCACAAGTTGGTTCCCAGTACTGATTTATCACCTGCACAGGCATTTGTTCTGAATGAACAATTGAATTAATATTTTCAAGCATCTCTCTTGCATCTGCTTCTATACATTAGGAAATTACTTTGCATAATGGATTTTCCACTAGGATACACAAATATCTTCCTTTTTGCCCATGACTCTTTTTTTTTTTTTGGTGATCTGTAGCTTGTGAAATTTTAGCCTGTTGTGGGTTTATATGGTGTTTGGTTTCATGGCATAAAATCAATGATTCATGTATGGTAAAGCAATTACGAAAATGCTTACTTTAATTGATTGGTCTTGCATGATAATTTAATCTTTGAAAAAACCAAAACCTCCCCTATTTTAAAGGGTTTTCATATTCCTTCAGTGAGCATGTCTTTGTGAGCCAAGTTGCAGTGCAGTTTGGAGTATCTGCTTTCATCGTTTTCCTAAACAATTTCATGAAGAAGAAATGTGAATAAAGGTTTGATCATGACCAAGCATGTACTGTGATGTGCAGCTATCTTGAACTGCCCTGAACCAGAAGGTGCCTTCCCAGTCTTGCTTTCATCTTGAAGGCATTCTGTACTTTAATCTGTGTAAATGCAAATGCCTGGTAGCTTCAAATTCTTCATTATATCTCTTTTAGTACAATTTTCACTGCTTTGCAGGTGGATCTCAGATTTATCATCACCCTTCTTGACTTTAAACTTCTCCAGCACAACTAGGTCATGCACTTATCTTAGTTTTGCCTTCTCTCAATTTGCAGATATCTGTCATCTATTTTCTGTTACCTCACTAACCACTGGTTCAGTTGATGATTCTTATCATTCATTCCCACCTCAGAAAAGAATTTGGGAGGTTCTGTAGAGTTTTGTTACTTATTTCTCGTCCTTAGCAGTTCACAAATTCTGGATTCTGAGTTATAAGCTTTTTAGAAGGTCAGGTGTTTCTGCTTCCACCTGCAAATTAAGTTGCAACAGGATGATTTTGGGTACTGCAATTCATAGTCTCCATGGCTGTCAACATGGATTTGATGACTGTCTTGTGCACAGCTCTCAAATCTGTCTTTCCTCCCTATGTGCTCTTTTTACCAGCCTGAAATCCTGTGTGTATTTGTGTCCTTTTCATAGATATGTTTGACACATTATTATATATTATTAACATGGAGCTCTCAGTATTCTTTATACACCTTGGAATTTTTCAGCTACTCAGAGAGCTCTATTCCTGTTGCTTTTTGTATTGACCAGTGTTGTCCTAGGGTCCTTATGGTTCTCAGTACTTCCAAGACAAGATCTGGGCACTCTGGACTCTGAGCTTTTGCTCAGGTGGTCACAAAAACACGGAGGATCTTTGTGGTGTTTATGCAGACCTGCCAGGAAAGGATGTTGAATGGCAGCTAGGGCTTTCCAGAACCAGTTATGCTTATTTTCTCATTTACACATTGCTAGGATTTTAAAGATAGAAAACTTTCTTTGTAGGGAGATAAGCTGAGACAGAGAGGGGATGGCATGCATATAATAATAGGAGAAGGTACATAAAGATGAATGTCACTGATTTTATTCTATTTTATTTTGGTGGGGGCAGATAGTGTTTGTTTACAGATTCAGCTTACCTGTCTGAGGCAGGTTACTGCTTATTATAAATTAGTCCACTGCAAATTAGTTACTTCTGCTAAAAAGAAATGAAAAATAATAAAATAAGAAAGATATATTGTCAATATAAAAATCACAATCCATCTAGCATGACTGAAATGAATACTCCTTGTATGAACAGAAGTCAAGTGGGTTCCTCCCTGCTGCTTCTTTCAGCTTTTGGTACTGAGTAACACTTTTCCCTAATTTCATCAATTGCTTAATATTAAATCTACCAGTGAAACTTCTGTGAGTCTTTCCTGAAACTCAGGGACGTGTTAAGGGGTTATCATTTAAAAATGTTAGTAAACATTATTAAAGAGAAATTAGAGGATCACGTTTTTATGAATTCTCTATAATTTTTTTAAAAGGTAATCCCCAGTAATAAACATATGTATAGTTTATAATTTGTCTCTTTTTCTTTATTGTCCCTTTTCTATTCCTATCTTTTTGTATTTCCATTACTATTTTTTATGTTGTCCAACTTTTAACTGAACCTGCAAATTTTAAAGAGGAATAATTATTTTTTTTCAGAGTGTTGGGAAGAAATTACCTCCAGCCACAGCAACTCAGGAGCCAACAAAAATAGAAGTGGACAGCAGAACAAAAAGTAGGTTTCATAGGTTTTTCTTTTTTGCACTTTGTGCTGTTAAAAGCAAGCTGAATGCTTTTCTCTGATTTTGGTTAAAAGAATTTCCTGTATATAAAAAAAAGTGAGGATGCAGACAGATATATTTAGAATAAACTTTGAATAGGTGGTACCTAGACAAAATGCTTTGCTTCACAGAATCCTCTGAATTGTTTTTGGTCTCATGACCCTACCTCAAGTTTTCTGCCACCAAAAATCAAATTAAATTATGTGACCAACTTTCAGCCTTGAGGATACTTTGGAATTAATCAGAGTTGAATAAGATCCAAATTCAGGTTGTAACTTGTAGGTAGGTCATAGAAAAATTTCACTCATTCTGAATGCCCTTGCCTTTCTCCTCTTTAAAAAAAAAATTATTTTATTTCTGTTTCTTTGTGTAGCAGAAATGGTATAGTTTATTTGGGAAATCAGAAGAGAAGGCTCTGGGGAGACCTTCCAGCAGCCTTCCAGTACCTGAAGGGGACCAACAAGAGAGCTGGAGAGTGAATTTTTACGAGAATTTTAAGGGAATGTAGTGATAGGACAAGGGGAATGGCTTTAAACAGAGAGGGCAGGTTTAGATTAGATGTTAGAAATTTGTCACTTTTTTAGAAATTTGTGGGTGTGGTGAGGCACAGGAAGAGGTTGCCCAGAGGAGGATGCCCCATCCCTGGCAGTGTTCAAGGCCAGGCTGGACGGGGCTCTGAGTAGTGAAATGTGTCCTTGCCCATGGCAGGGGGCATTGGGACTAGATAATCCTAAAGTTTATTTCCAACCCAAACTATTCTCTGACCTTCAGTTCTTTTTTCATCATTTCAGTGCTTAGCAATGAAAAAGTAATTATTAAATCCTTCAGGCATGTCTCTGTGCAGCTCTAGGAAGGCATATGTAACTAGCTTACCAAATAGTACCTTATATTCCCCATCTTTCAGTTTTATTTATATAAAGTTACAACTAAATGTTACAGATTCTGATGGAAAAGAATAAGAGGGAAGAGAACACAGCCATACATTAGAAAATAAGCTGAATATAACAGAGTTGATTTTCTTTAAATCTTGCACAGTCCTTCCCTGATGTGTGTGTCCTTTTAGATAGTTAGCAGGTAACATTTTGTGTCAGAACTGAAACACATACAGGCATATGTGGGAAAGCATCTGGATCAGCAGAGCAGGGTCTGTCTGAGGGAAGTGTGTGGTTACAAACTGGTCTGTACAGGTTTTCAGCTCGGAGTTGCAAAAGCAGCTTAGAGGAGCTTTCAGTGAGTTGTTGTCCATTAGCTCCACCACAATCCTCCACTTGCTACATCTTCTTATCTCTCCCCATGTGCCAGCAGACTCTCATGGGAAACACTGCAAGAATTCAATCACCCCTGAAGTTTTAATAGTGAAAACTTGAAATACTGAAAAATGTGTGAGCTGCTAATGCAGAATAGGGCTCCTGGGCATGTTTTGGAATTACCTTTGCCAGCCTGCAGGCTGAGCAGGTCAAGCTGACCTGAGTGCAGCTGTCTCAGAAGGGGTGGTCCAGGGGCTTTCCCACCTGCAGAATTAACCCTTGTGTGGGAAGCCAGGCTGCTCCTTTCCACACCTGCTCATACTTCTGACAGCTAAAGTTGCTCACCAAATCCCATCCCAGGGTATGGAGGCTCAAACTTTCACATTTATAAACTGAGTATGGAATCCTTGTGACCAGTGGTTAGAAAACTATCTTCTCCTGTGATCCAAAGACACATTTCCATCAAAAACCTTTTGGGCTCTGGATGGTCCTTCTTTCCCCTCTTTGTTATTTCCCTTGGACACACCTTTTTGGCCAAAAAATCCTTCTTCTGTCACTGTCTTCATTCAACATCCATTTTGATGGAGTTGGTGAGAAGGATGGGCTACATATTTGCACAGTATCTTGTTGAATTTTAACTAACCTGCATTATTTATTATTTTGTCTTTCCTGGAATCTCTGGGGCCTCAGTAGAATTCTTGGCATCTCTGTTCATGCTTGGGAAAGAAGCACATCCATAGGAAGGTCTGATGTAATGTAATTATATATAATTTTCCTAGCCTCAAATGATGTCATTGAAGCAACTTTTCATTCAGCTGAAGTTGTCCTTCACTTAAATTGAAAAACCTTCCAGTGCAAATGAAACATGTTTTAGTCTGGTTTAGTGTTTAATATAGGCAGAGGAATAATTTCTTCATGATAATGTCTGATAGTCAGAAATGAGGAATATGTTCAGAGTCTGGCATAGGACTATAATCTGCCTAATATTTGTCATTTCTGAAAAATTCAGTTTTTACTTTTTACCATGAATAAAACTGAAAAAGCATTCTGTCCAGGGAAGTTTGCAGCGTCAGAAAAGTGGTTAATGTTCCAATTGCTGCATTCAGCACAAAAGTATCATTCCACCTTGGACCTCAAGTACTTTCACTTTTGCCTGGGATGGTGGTGTCCCAGTCTTTCTTGGAGCCTTTAACTGCTGAACAAAACTGCTGATCCCTTGGAAAACATCACTTAACTTTTATGAATGAGTGAATGGATCTTTGAAGAGAAAAGGGAAGAGCTAATAGGTTTAGATTTGTGGGTTCCTAGATTTAGAGGAGTATTCTGCTCTTAAAGTGCCATCTCTGTCATGTAGATAGGATTAATGCGTAATTGTTTACAATCCTATTTCTGGGGTGAGATGTATTGTTTTTTATGAAATAGCTTACTTTTAGTATGAGTGACTTGTGGGGAAAAGAATATGTTGTAGAAAATGTATATAAGTTTTGAAGTAGCTCTGTTGGATTCTAAAATTCAGCTAAACTAAAACATCCACATCATGTGAGAGCTGTTCCAGATTACTGGAACAATGCATTAGAGCACTAATGGAGTATAAATAAGCACACAACAAAATAGCAAAGGCAGTAAGTCACAGAGTGCATTGACCACAGCACTTAATTTGATTATTCCACTCACTATTTAAAATTTGTGTCAAGCTATTGCATAGGAGTACCAAGATCATAGCAAACTAATCCTTTTGCATGATGTAGAAGGTGTAAGGAATAGTGAATATGTATTATAATAGGACCATAGTTACTTCTGTTTCTATTTTTTTAATAAGGTGATGTTTTGACAGTTTACATCTGACTAAGTTCTGTGAAAATATTTATTAGTGCAATCTATTTATAAGAGTCTTGAGTGTAGAAATTAATAGTAAAGCCAAATTCTGCTGAGTATAGCGTTTGGAATTTTTTGTCTGGTTTGTGGTTTTGGTAGTAATTATGTAATTTGTCGCTAGGTTTTGTATGTTTTACTGCATTCCAGAAACATTTTGTGAGTGATAGTGTCAAAGAGAGGAAGTTTAAGCTCAAGGAATACTACCTTAATGCTGCTTGTTTTCTTGCTTAGTATTACTGTTTGTGTCCATATTGATTGCTGTGTGATTTAGACTTTGCTGATGGGGAAATATTTAAGCCTCAAAAATTAACAATAGAAAGAAACAACACTAGAAGTAAAAGAAAGAGACTGTGTCATCCTGCCCTAAGAGGAAAAGCAAATTGCAGAGTCACTGTCCCTTTGAGATTTCAGCTTGAATGAATGTTTGTCTGTGAATTGCCTTCTTGAAGGTCTCAGCTCATCCTAAGAATGTGGCCGAGAACAAACAGAAGAGTCAGGCTTTTGAAATGGAACAGGGTTCACTGGGTACAGCAAATGGAGTTTGCTCAGATCTGGTTGGAACAGTATAATGTTTAACCAGTCTCTCAAAATACAAACAAATGGATTTACCTGCTGTAGTGCTGCAGGGCCCCGGGTCACAGAGCAGGTCTGTGACTGACATCAGTTCTTTACCCTGCAGTGTAAATGCACATTGAGGCACTGAGGGCTGTCAGTGAAATGCTGTCCCTGCGGTGGCCTGGGCAATGAAGCAGCCGTGTAGGACGGCTGTCCCTTGCTATTGTTCTCCCTCTTGAGGCAGTGATTGTTTGAGGGTTGAGACTGTACCAAAAAGGCCACATTTTCAACTTGGGGACAACACAAAGATACATGGTAACAGCTCCCATAAAACATCTCGTTCTCTTCAGGTTTATCCATTCACTCAGCTCCGTGGGCAGTGCCCATTGCCCATGTTTGGGAGGAGCTGTGAGTGTGCAGTGGGAGAGTGGTCTGACAGAGTACTGCTGAATTGATACAATACAGAAAAGCTCATGAGTATCATCTTTTTTCCTCCCTCACTGTTTCCAAGATATCTGCTGTTGGGGGGTTATTAACAGATTTATTTTTATCAGGTCAGGAGGAGAAACAGAGGCTTCTGGAAGAACTGTCTGTGATATATAAACCCAATTTTGGATGTCAAATGTAAAAATGAGATTTATCACCTACAGCTGAGGGATACTTAGTACTTGTGTCTTAGTTTGAAGTTTTAATTTGGCTTAAGTTTATTTGCCAGGCATAAAATAGGATATATTGTTTTGACTTTTAGTATTTTTCTGTTCTTTTGTTTTCCTCATTTGGAAAATCCCAAATTCAGCAAATTCCATTGTGGTCTATACAATGCTGTGTCTGAAATTAGTTTTTTCTTTCATCTTTTCTTCCTTCCTATCTAAACATGACTGTTGACATTAAGTGCTTCTACATCCTCCTGCAGTATTGTGCCCTGCTGAGTAAGGACAATTTTAGTACTGATGTGACATAGCCTATTCGATTTTTCTCTGCTTTTATTAAACTGATTTTAAAGGTTCATATTATTTGGAGTTCTGTTGGCTTTGTTTTTGCTTGCTTAAATCATGTTGGTCTACCTGTCCCTCGGGAAAAGTTTAAAAGCTGACTTTGTCCATTTACTCACATTGCTCCCAACCCATCTGTGATGTTGCAGCATGATCCAGTGGGTTCAGTGATTTAGTGTATGGCTGTCTGAATTGTACTCAAGAAGTCCAGACTTCCAGTGTACATAAACCACATTCTTTTTCCATGTCTGTTCTGTCACTCTGTGTTCCTGTGAATGTTCCAGCATTCAGAGCATAGGGGGGCCATGAGCCTACTCCAGCTCCCTCTTGTGCCTCTCAGAAGTTTGTCTCCTGGCTCTTTATGAACCACATCATCATTTGGTTGATTTTTGATATTTTTCTAAATTTTAATTTCTTGTTTTGATGCTATTTGGATTTTTGTTTTTAAAGAAAAGTTAAAGAGTTTGGTGGAGAGAGTGGACAGGTCATGGGACAACAGAATCCTTGACATCAAAACTAGAAAGACAAGATATGTAGCTATCTGCTTGAGAGAACTTACTCTCTGATTATCAACTGATATTTCAGATGCTGAAACCACAGCCCTCTCTCCACTCTTTCTATCAGGGTTTTCATCCTGAAAGACAATTCAAATATCCATTCTCCAAACAGCAAGCAAAACCTGAGGGAGGAGGATCTGTTACAGGACTCAGGATACCTGAGCCCTTTGCTATCCAAAGTATTTTGTAACATGAAACACGTGGGATTCATCCATGACTTGAGCAGAAGCTGCACTGCAGGCATCCTGTCAGAGTGATGCTGTTTGCTGTTTCAGTTTTTTAGCTGTACTTTGTGCTTGGCTTCCCACTTAATCTTGAGCTGATGCTGTTATTGAATGGAGGATCAATGTCTGTGTCTGAGAATGGATGTTTAGGAATGATCATTGTTGGGCTCAGGTGTTGTTTACCTCTGAGAATCCAGCCAGTTCTGTTTCCCAAAAAAGAAATGCGAAGCCCGTTCCCAGTAACTAGAGTGTGCCTGAGTGTGCAGCATTCAGCTTCTTTAATGCAGTATTGCATCTACATCAACTCTGGATAATTCACTGAATCTATTATTTAGCACAGCTGCTTTTCAGAGTGTGGATATACTCAGAATAGGAAAAAAACCCCACGATGATAATTTAAGGTAGCATGCCACTGAAGTGTAAAATGTGCTGAATCTCATATTTATTTACATGCTGCTTTGCATCCACCTAAGTTATTGTGTGTCAGCTTTCCACCAGCTCTTACCTAAAATGTTACACTATCTCAAAGACAAGGCAGTGAGCAGATGGGACATCCTAGCCAAGTCTACAAAGGGACATCCCAGCCCTTCCTCAGAATGCAGTAAAGCAACAGTTAGACACCCCTTTCATTCTCTGAATCATGCCCAGTGGCTTGGAAAAGTCACCAGATGTTTATTTCATAGTGTTCCTTGCTGTCAGAACAGGGAAAAGGATTTTTTTCCTTGCTCACTTCTTTGCCCTCAAAACTTTTGTTCATTGTCTTCATCTGAATTTTGTTTCTTCAGAGACACCAGAGGAGGTGTGGTGAGTTGACCCCAACCAGCAGCTATGCTCCACCCAGCCCCTTGCTCCCCATAAGGGAGAGAGCAGGGCAAGCAAAAGCAAGAAAATTCATGAATAAAGACAGTTGGATAAATAAATGAAAGAGAAATAAAAAGAAGCAACACAAAGGCAACGAGCATTCAATAGATCAATTCATTCACCACCTACAGTGGATCAATGTCCAGCCAGTCTCCAAGGAATGGAAACCTCCTAGACCAACATCCCCAAAGCCCACCCATTTTTATTGCTGAGCAGGAGGCCATAGGCACAGAATATCCCTTTACTCATCTTCACTCAGCTGCTGTGTCCCCTCCAACTTTTTGCCCACCCTGGCCTACTTGGGGGGTAGAAAAGGGAAAAAAAAGAAAACTGTGTAGGTACACTGGGCAATAGCCAAAACACCAGTGTGTTACCAGTGCAGTTTTAATCACAAATCCAAAATACAGCACCATGTGGGCTGCTGTGAAGAAAACCAAGTCCATTTC
Organism: Cisticola juncidis; assembly: GCA_013400215.1. Classification (NCBI taxonomy): domain Eukaryota; kingdom Metazoa; phylum Chordata; class Aves; order Passeriformes; family Cisticolidae; genus Cisticola; species Cisticola juncidis. The sequence goes on from VXBR01011355.1 coordinate 2,621,691, forward strand.
AGCCAGACCTAATACAGGGCATGGCCAGAAAACCAATTGCGATGGTTATGGGTAAATTCAGATATTTGTGTTCAGAATAAGAAATCTGTGAAGCCTAAGAAGTTTGTGTTTGCTTGAACCAATGACACAAAATTCGTGCTGTTTCTGAGTGACAGTGTGTTCCTGTTCCCTACTAGCACTATTTAATTTCTCAGGCTGATGGTGCTTACAGAGAGCAAACTTCCAGATGCACATTTATGTCTGCTTCTTTACAGTTGATGTTCCTGTCACTAAACTTTAGAAGTCTGGATGGAGCTTATGTGTCAGAGCCCTAAGTTTGGGTTATGATCATGAGAGTTTGGTATCTGGACTTCTGTGGGGGTGGTCTCACTGGAGATCTGTCACTGCTGTCCAGGGAGTTCAGATCATGGTTCAGCTAATCAAATGTAGGTGTCTGCCCTTGGAGTCAGGAGTGGCTCTCAAGGCTTTCCTCATTTTAGTGACTTGATCACCACTGACTATAGTCCACCAGGTTGGTTTCTAACATCAGATGCCTGAATCTAAATTTAGACACAAGACTAAAGCTTGGGGGCTGAAATCAGTAGCCTGCATCTGGAGCTGTTTGAGATACCCCCAGGGTATTTTGTCTTGACTTGCCTCCAGCTGTCAGACCAGAGGGACCTGGCAGTTCCATAGGTTCAGCCATACTGTGCATGTGTCTTACATCCCCACGAGTGTATGAAGGTACTTAGTGTGTGGGCAGCTGAACTGACCCCCTGGTGGAGCCTCAGATGCCCTCAAGTGTGACAGTACAGGTTCTCTTTATAGTAAGTATAAAGGAATAAGTCCTGTTATTTCAAATTAATTTGTATTTCTGTGCCCTGCCAGTACTTCTCTGCATTGAATATGGAAGTTGTCTAGACACAAAGGTCATCAAAACTGAGATATTTAAAGTGAGATGAACATTTCTACAAAATCACATGCCCTTCTACAAACAGTCAAGTAGTTTACTTGGTCCTTTTAGAGTTGCTGCCTTAGAGTATCACATATTTTTATGCATAGTTTAACAGCTGGAAAACATATTCCCTTTTTATTTGCAAGGCACTTTGACATACTCATCTGTTGCACAGCAACATGTAAGTGTCTGCTTTTCATGACAACTGCTTTTTATGATTTCTGAGTAGGAGTGCTGGCTTCTGTATTTTCCAGATGAAAGTTGAGATGATGCCCTCATTTATAGACAGTAAAAGAAAAAGAGTCAAGGAAACTTCAGAGTAATACTCAAAACTCTCACCCAAGTGTACAGGTGGTTTAGTTGTTAATGCATTAACATTTATTAATCTATTATTTATTGTTGCACCATCTTTACAGATTCAGAAGGGGAATGCACACAAGGGGATAGATAAGCTATGTCAACCTGTGGCATCCTTTATATTTCCAGTTTATGTGATCTGGTGGGAGGCCATACTAGTGGAACCATGGGAGAAGTGTCAGATACAGGCTTACTCCAAGGGAAAGAGTTTGTGGCAGGTTGCTGTCTGGAGGAATTTCATTTGAGATGATGGTTCTGGAGTACAGAGCTGACTCCCTGGATGACGTGTGTGGGAATGCTTATCAGCATGCAGTTTTGTAAATATTTCATATTGTTTATGAAGGTCTAAAATACAAAGAGAAAGATGGCAAGGAAATAAGGCAGCACAAAGAGACACTAATGGAATATTTTATGAAGATTATTCACCCTTGAATAAGCAGTTGTTATAAAGTGATAATTTATCACAGTGAATGTTCTTCCTTTCAGACAAGGAGTATTGCAAGGTGATATTTCCGTACGAAGCACAGAACGATGATGAACTCACAATCCGGGAAGGCGATGTTGTCACACTTATCAGTAAGGTAAAAGCAATATTTTTCTCCTATAAGCAGTGATACAGTTTTTTAAATTGACATAATTTAATTGCCATAAAATTAGTATTTGTGCCTTTGACAGTGTTGTTACTAAACCAAAGCTAGTTTGACAGTGAAACATTACACAGACTTCAGAGCCCTACATGTCCCTTCCTCTTGTGCTTTAGAGCTTTACCCTGATAATGAATGTTAAGCAGAGAACAGCCAGTGTGTACTCTTGAGCCTACAAATTTATACAATTAATTTTAATTTGAATCTGCTGGCAGATGAACATCAATTGTAAATTGATCCCTGTAAGAAACATAATGGCTTAGAGAATAAACTGGAAGATTCAACAAAGCAGCAGCTTTGAATATCTCTCTTTGGTGCACAAGTTATTTTTCTTGTAGGAATTGTGAATTAGATTTTTGTGCTAGATTGAGGTAATGTGCCTAAATTAACTTACTGAACAAAACATTTAAAATTTAGCCACCTTTAACATTCTGGTGAAGCAGAAAAAGATGACAGAACAGAAAAGAAACCGTTTTAGATCTGTGTTTTTTCTAAAATTATGTGAAATTACTCAAGATTAGAAATGAAAAAACAGTGCCAGGATTTATACTAAATCTTCAAAAGAGCGAGATGGTGAGTAAACAGTTGGTTTTCCTTAGAAGAATTGTGCACCATGTTACGAAGAACAGATTCTAGTTTAGGTGCACTTAATTTCCAACTCCTGTTTAAAGACTTTACAGTTTGTTTGAAAGTTTTTGATTGCTGGACATAAATATTTATGGGGGAAAAATATAAACTAGAAAATGCTGTGGATTTTCCATGAGGAAGATGAATCATAACAATGTACACAATACTGCTGCTTTTGTTTGTGCTTGTATGAAAGTAAAATAATTAATTCCATAATTGATGTGTCATAAGAAATTGTTACTTGACTGAACACTGGCACTGTGTGAAAAAAAAGCCAAAATCTTGGGAAGTACATCTGGAGCAATGTTTGCCACATACTAAGCTATTTTCAGTCATAGGGGACATCTTCTTTGTCCTGAACAATATGCATGTATCCAAAGAAAAGTAATCAGATGTTTGGTAGGAAGAGAAACTGCAAATGTAAAAATAAATTATGTACATTAAATATCCTTTAATTACTTGCCCTCACTGACTTTTGTTTAGCTTGTTTGTAGAGCTGTGTAGGTTTGTCTGCTTTTGAATGTCCTCATGTGAGTATTTAACAGTGTTTCTGATCATGAAAATGGTTTTTAAGATGTTGCTCCTGTCCACTTTATGCTTTATTGACCAGAATGATTTGATTCCCTGAGATGCCTGGTCTCTGGGTGGAGCTGTGTTCAGCAGCAAGCACAGATAAAAAGACAATTACATTACTGAGGACTCTGTGTGAGATTTAATTTGCTTGCTTCTTTCCATTCTCTCCTTGCCTCTGCCTCTGCCCTCACAGTGGAAGGATATTTGTCTTTTATAACAACTGAGCTGATGATCTGACCACATTGATCAGTTTTCCAAACCACGCAGAGACAACGGTTTGGAATGGCAAATACACTGTTCTCTAGCTCTGTCCTTCTACTCTCCACTGATATCAAGGCACTGCAGATATTTTATTTAATTTTCTGCTTTTTTTCTGTGTCATGTCACATCTATGAACACTTACATAAACCCATACCTCTAGAGAGTAGGGGATCTCAATGCACAAAAGCCTGGAGTTTCTCTGTGGATGCCACTGAAGAAATGGTGCTTAACAAGCAGTCACTTGGCAGATCCTTTTGTGCTTTGCAGACCTCATTGCAATCAGACTTGTGGGGTTTCTTCATCTGTTTTTAACACAGTTAAAAAAATAAGATTCAGGCTATGTGGAGTCAGGGTCTTTGCTGTAGAGTTCTGAAAACAGTGAGGTCTCCTTTATGCTCTACCGCACAATACAGTAACTTTATTTTAGTCCAGATCTTCTGAAGCAGATATCTGTTGTCATCCTTCTTTTAGTTAGCATTAACAAAGTCAGCCTCACCAATGGCTTCTGCTAGAGAGTTACCTGGAGTTCAAATCACCACACTTACATGGTCAGTCAGTGAGCCATGCTGACCAAGAGGCATCAAAGAGAAACATATGGAATGCTTCAGAAATTATTATCATGGCTTTGCTCTGTAATCATGAGATTACAGAGTTTCTTTTAATTTATTTTTAATGAATTGCTTTCTATGCTGGAAAGCATTAGACAGCCTTTATTCTTCCCAATTATTTAGACTCAAAGAGAGAAGACTGATACTTTTAAGGAAACAGATGCATGTCATAGTACTTCCTACAACCACAGATGCATTATTCAAGAATAATGTATTTTACTGAAATCACTGAAACCAAAAAGTGATATAGATTCCCAGCATAAAAAGTCTGTCACTAGACCAGTCAGTTTCTCCACAGTTAAATTCATAGGAGTGTTGAGGACTCATCATAATTTTAACTCATTCTGAATTTGCTTTTAATTGAAAACAACAGCATTGGTGAGAACATGTGGGAGTGGCTGAAGTAATGAGTGAGTGACAGAAGAATGGGAGAGAAATCTCAAGAAAAGAATGTAAAATGCATTACAATAATCTTAAAAGCACAAAGATGAGGGAGCACTTGATAGATGCTAAGACAAAAAGGAATGGATCAAATGAGTAAAATGGGAAATTCCTGCAGGAGCCTGTGCACAGGTGCACACAGAAGTGACAATGGGTGTGTGAGGAAGCTGTAAGTCTACTATTTGTCTTGAAATGCTAACACCTAATTTTGTGGAAAGGTGTAGAATCAGTAAATGCAGAATTCAATGTCACCATTTTAACAGTATCCACAGATAAAAGGGATAAGAGTATAGAAGATTTCTCTCTTTTTTTCAGTTGAATGAATTAGCTATAAAAGTCCCTTTGTCAAGATCATAAAATCAAGATCATAAAATACCTAATATAAAGAGGGGTTTTTTTTTGACATGGCCTTTGCAGACTCTGTTTCAAGTTCTCACTGTTTTGATGGATATTGAGATCTTGAATCACAAGCTGGTCAGAACTTCCCAATAGGTCTCTCTGATAAGAGAATTTGAATATCTGAGGTTTCTTTGAAATAGCTAAAGAATACTTTGAACAGATTTGCTGGATCACAAGTGACCCTCCCTAATCACCTGGAGAATGTGCTGGAAAGGTTTCTTTAAGAGCTGAAGAAAGTCAGTAGAGGCTGATCACTTACAGGTCAGAATGGTGCTTGGGGAGATGTAGGGTAAAGGATGGCATTATGCAAAACCAAAAACTAAAAATAATTGCCAGTTATTTGAAAAATATACACTATGAGATAAAGTCCAAAAATATCTCAGTTAAAATGTACCTAAAAGACTGAAGAGAAAAGCAGAAAGTTCACATACATCTATTCCAAAAATTTCTGGAAGAGATTTTTCTTTTCTTCTTTTCCCCAGTGAAGCAAATGCCCTTGTAAATACCTAAAAAAGGTTTTATTTGTAATTAAGTGGAAATATAGTGGGCAAATGCTATTCCTTTAATTCCTTTATGCAGAATAATGTATAAACCCTGAAAATATTGGTCAAATTTCAACAGAAGGTAAAAACTTCATTTTCAAGGCAATAAACTAATAAACCTGGTACCTTTGTTTTGCAAAAAAGAAGTCTAAGAAAAATACACCTTTTAAAGAGAATAAAAAGCAAAATATAGTAATTCTACTTTACAGTTAAGGTCATGGTTGTGCATTTTGATGATTCAATATGTTCATGTGATTAAAACTATGAATGGTAAAAGGCCATGAGATTCACACTGTAGATTATTTTTGTATTGTCAAACATTTGTGTTCCTTCGGTATTTTTTTTAGTGTCTTCCAAATATTCCTGACAGCACTTGGGTATGGGAAAGAACATTGGTAATGACTGAACCCTGCAGCTGAAGGAGAGTGGCAAACAGGTCTTTTATCATGCTCAAATATTCATTTTGAAGATTGTATTTGTAGAAAATACAATTTCTTCTAAGCAGCAGAATATTCATGTGACATTTTCAACTGTCATCGTAAAAATTTTACAGGACTTTTTATTCCAGCCCTCTTAGAAGTAGCTATTGTAAGCTACTTTTCTACAAATTTAATAATAGCTTTGATAAAGGATGACAAAATGCATAAGATTCTGAAGAATTCAGTGGCACACAGAAAATGTCCTGTGTGAGGAATCAATAGAAATAGCTACATAATTTCAAAGCAAATACATCAAGCACACACTGGCAGCTGTGCACTCATTCAAAAGCAGTTTTACTTGCAAGAATGTAAAGAAGATTTGATTGCAGTGCATCAGTCTACCTGAACTCTAGACAATAAAGACCATTTTGCTCCCAGGAATGAAAATGGTCTGGATAAACAAAATTAGCTGCTTCAAAAATCATTGCAAATTTGAAAAGCTGGCAGCAATTGAAAGATATGCTCACCTGAGCCCTAATTATCAATGGACAGCACTGATATCTGTGGCAATTCTGCTAATTCTGAATTTTTATAAGGTGATTTTGCTGATGCTATTCAAATAGCACTGGTAAATTTACTGCTTTGGTCTAATGAAAGACACAACGGAATAATTACCAGTGAAAAACTTACATGACCATTTATCTGGTCTAGATATTTAATGAGATATTTAATGGCAACCCAATTTGTAGAGCTTAATTCTGTGCTGGGGGGCAAAGAGCCACAAATCTAGTTCTAAAAATAAGCATAATGGCAATCACTTTTTACAAAGCTCGTGTTTGCTTTTGGTGTTATTGTTAATAATTTATTGTGAGATTTGCAAGTTTAGTGGTTCAAAATGCAGTACATTTAGTGACTTCCTTCCCTGAAGCACATGCAGGGGAGTGATAAGACAGACAAGTAAGTAGAAGGGAGTAGAGGAGTGTAAGGAAACAATTCAGTGAGATTCAGTGCTGATAGTCTCTTTCATCATGTCCTTTGCTGTCTGCTGCAGTGGTGCTCTGTGTGTTTGTCCTGTAAGAGGATGGAATCCAGCCTCAGCAGAGCATCCAATACTGCCCAATCCTTAGAGCAGCCACCAGGCAGTTAATTTAACCCTGGCTGTATTTATAGGCAGTTACTGGAGCGTGGCCCTTTTGCCAAAACAATTCTACTGCTTTTCCCTCTTACAACATCTTTAAATGCTCATCCTGGAGCAGGAGGGAATTGTCCAGAGCACTTTCTTTAGCTGAGCAGTTGGCCAGACAAGCTCATCTGGGCAGGGTTGTGAAGGAAAACAGCTGCTCTGACGGATGCAGGAGGCTCCTGAAGGGATGAAATTAGTAAGTGCTGTGTTAAAGAACCTTGCCAATGAGCTGAGGCCGTGAGCAGGGGAAGGAGCTGGATGCAGACAGTGTGATAGAGGACACTTGCTGATACTCAAACATTTTGCTGGGCTGGGGAATCACTAGGGTTACCAGAAATTGTTTCTGTGGGGTTTTATTCATTGCTGAATTTTTCTGTACACCTTTAATTACAAACAGCACATACATACTTTACAAACCTTGGCTATAAAAATATGTGAAGGAATTAAAAACTTCTAAGTTTTTCATTAAATGTGAGCTAATAGGTAGGTATCACTAATTCTTCCTTATTAAGGTGAAATCTTCATTATTTTCCCGTCAATGGGTAAAAACAAACCAACAGAGTGATAATATTTGAGGTCATTAAAAATACACCTGATTGGCAAAAAGACAGAATTTTTCCAAGTAGAAATGTGGTAGCTTAAGACTGTCTCTTTCAAAATAAAATTTAAGATTGTCTTTCTTCCTATAAAAGAAAGGAAAAAAAATAGTCACATTTCCTGATAGTCAGGTAGTTGGTTTTTTTTCCTTTGATTGACAACTAAAATCAAGCTTCTAGCTCATTTTTAGAAATGAAAGAAATTAGACATTTTAGAAATTAGTTTACTAATATAACCATGCAAAAAATTTAGGTTATTCAGGTGAAAGTATGATCTGGTTTAATAAAAATACAGCTTTCTGTCAGAGCAACAAAATGGACTTTTGTTGACACTGAATATTTGGTCATGCAGATGCCCGTTTTTGGGGTTTTAAATAAGACATTTTGCACATTTGTAACTTCTGCAGCAATCTTGCATACAGAAACTGAAAGGAATACAGTAAGCAAGCATTTAATAATGCCCAGCTTTAAGAAGGCTTTTATGATAGCTTCAAGAAAGCTTTTATGATGTTTTGTGTCTAAAGAGAAGCATGTAAGCAACAAAGGCACTTACTTCTTGCCTCTGGAAATAAATAGGCATTTCCCTCAGAAAGAACAATACCATAGAGGCTCTGAGATATCCATGAATTATTCATCACTGGCCAGAGCTAATAGCCGTACCTAATCTGCTTTCTGTGCTCCTTGTCCCCTACCCTTCACCACTTCCCTTGGCACCAGTTGTCCCCCAGGACATCCTGCCTCCTCCTCTGGTTGGGAAACCTGCTGATACCACACTGCTGATTCCATGCAAGAGAGTGTTTTGCACATTGTGCATGCTGAGGGTGCAGTGTTAGTGATGGGTGGTGGGTGGCAGCTGAAGGGGATGGTTCTCCTGCCCTTTCACGTGCATGTGGCAACCACAGGACACACAGGGATGGTGATGGAGGAGTGGGGCTGTCCCAGCAGCTTCCTGAGAGCTTGGTGTGGCAATAGGGTCGCTTTTCCCTGACCTCTGTAGGTTTTGACTAATGGAAATCAGAAGGTTTGGATTCCTTCTGGGTGTCAAGCCATGGGCTGGGGTAGTTTCTGCAAAATGATCCATGTTTCACATACCTCCAATGCATGCAGTAAGTGCCTGGGTGAAACTCGTGTCATTGCACAGAAGCAGAACTGCTTCCTCAAATGAGTGATACAAAGCAGTTATATAAAACCTGTGGGCACACTGATGATCAAGTAAATGAATGTTCATTTTCTGAAATTATGTTACATACCCAGTAAATTATGGAAAATAGACTCTGAGTAGTTCCTCTTGCTTGAACCTTGTCCTTGGCCAAGACTTTGAAAAGTTTATAAATAATTTTGTAACACTTACTCATATCTTGCAGTGTTTGCTGGCTGCTGTGATTAGCAGTGGGTCATTAAGGTCTCTGTAGAGACAAAGCCTGACAATGTGTAATCGAGAACCAGGTGCATCTTACTTTTTATTGGTATCTTTAGAAATATTACTGAAACACAAATGTTTGAGCTAGGCACTTAAATAAGCTGTTAAGCCTGTGATTAATCCAGGGAGAGTGGAACAGCCAGCACTCAAATGCTGATCTCATTACTATATTTATATTTGTTTTGAAGTACACTCTGAAGTTCTCTTTTCCTGTCCTTGTTACCACCAATGATAATGACCAGTGCTACAACAGTGACTTCAAAAGAAAGGGATTCTTTTGTTCATGGGAAGTCCCAAATTTAAATTTTGACAAAGTCAGGTTTATGCCAAGCTGTGTAGGTGAAGTGGCAGGATCCCTCATGCATGCAAATGCTTCAAGATTTGCATCATTGGAAAGGCGTTTTGTTTGTAAGTATGCTTAACACAGCCAAGCTAATCTAAAAAGGTGACATATTTTGAGATAAAAAAGGAAAGAATCTTTTTTTTCTGCTTAGAAAAGATATTGCTGAAATGCTGAGGTGTCTGGAAAACTGTGATTATTGCTCACAGTGTGGGCTTTAGATGCACTGCTTAGCTTCATCCTTTCTTCTATTCTGAATGCTGGGTTCACCTGCTGGTTTGATGGTATTATCTGAATTCCAACCTTCTCAGGGCAGGGAAAGCTATTTCAAGGGGAAGTAAAAATGCACATACAGTGCCAAGTAATTAGTGAGTGTAATTAGGACCCTGGTCCTAAGATGTCTTCAATCTAAGTAGTAATAGCATTAAATAATCTTTCAAATGTTTTGTTCTAGGTTTTTATAATCTTTCTAAATACAGAAAATGTAATTATGTAAATATTTTATCTTGGCTCATCAGAGGCATAAATTATGTCTGATACTAGCACCACCTTTTATGTTTGTGTTGGTTAATTTAGTTTTAATTGGAGTATTGGAGCGTTAGTTTTATGATGTGGAACATTTATTCTCCACAATAATTCTGCTGACTGAACATTGCAAATGAAGTGAATCCTCAGTAGAGATTGTTTTGTTCAATAAACAACTCAATTCTTCCCGTTTGTACAAATATTTCATCAAAGCTTTTTAGCCTCATTACTGATTAAAGTATTTAGTCACAGAATGTAAAGTCAAAAGATTAGACCTAGCCTGAAACAGATTAAAAAAAAACAACACATCTGGCTGTGTTAGATCCTCTGCTCTAATATCTTAGGTATTGCAGGTCATTCATTATTCTCAGCCAGTTTCTTTTTTGCAGGGTTCAATAACCTGGGCCAATTTTTGAACAGACTTTGTCTTCTGGAGAGATATCTTCTTGTACCTTCCAGTAATGACCACAGCCTGGAAAGAGCAGTGTAACCAGAGCTGAAATAATGTCTGATTTCTGACTTTCACTCTTGTTTCCTTCCATACAGGGTTGATATGAGGATTTCTTAGTAGAGCCTTAGAGCTTGTAGAGAAATAAAAATTTTCCTGTTTGACTCCTTAAGTTTTGAAAGATGTAACTGGCATTATCAGATGTAAGGTTCTGTATGGCTTGGGCATGAAAACTGATGGAAGCTGGGAAGGATCCATGCAGGACTTGAGGCTTTTGGAATGCATGAAGGATTTGAGCAGGATAAACCTCTGGGTTAGGGGCCCAGCAGAGCTTAGAGGCCAGACTGGGAGGTTTCCTTTAATACTTTTCTTTCAATATATCAGAATCCGCATGTATTAGCAAGAAGTATGTAAAGGGAAAATGGGTTTTCTCCAGGACTGCTATGGAAGACAAATCTATTGTCTATTGGGCTGTCTCTTTTATCTAAATTGGGCTGTCTCTTTTATCTAAATTATCTCGTATTAGGTAGTTGTTGAGAGATTCATTCTGTCTTTATTGACAGATTTTAAAATCATGTTTCTTCCAAGGAGTACTTGATTACTAATCAGATACTCTAAATCACAACCATTTTCTTTAACAGAGTTTAACAAATATTGCACTTTTTTGTACTGTAAGGTCTCAATCCCAGTAACTGAATTTAGAGTAGGTAACAAACCTTGATCATTTGGAGAAGTCCTAAGTAGCACAATTTGAGTGTAATACAAGTCTCTGGAGAGATGCTTTCCTCATTCATAGTTTACCAAGTTTAAATAGAATTGATGAAGATTCTAAAATCAATTCTTTTCTAACTCTTAAAATAAACTTGGATTTTGAGAATGATCTGGTTTGTTTTCAGCACCATGACACTGAATGTAGCAAGAATTTCTAAAGAAACATTTTGATATTGTTAAAATGCCTTTTTCACCCTGATTTAACATGACTTTGTTGTTTCCTCCAAATGCTGAGTTGTATTAGTGAAGATCTGCTGTGTTTTTAGTGATGGTCTGAAAATCACAGAGCCAGCCCTGTGGCCTTCTCTGGTGTTTGTGAGAGTTGGGTCCTCTTGGCCCCAGTGCTGCAGCCCCACAGATGCCCTGTGAGGGTGGGCTGAATGGCAGAGGGCTTGTCCTCCAGATTTATCTTTCTATGAGGCCTTTAATCCTCAAAGTGCATGGATCTCTTTGTGTATGATGGCTGATGTCTTGAAAGTTCAACAGACACATTTTGTTTGCATTAAAGGTGGTTTGTTTTTCTTTAAATGATGGTTGGCTTGCTGTTGTCAAAAGACTTCTGGAGAGATGCTTATAATGGGGCCAGCAGAATTTAATGGGGGGCTGCCAGCACAGCAGAGCTGGCACATGAAGGCTTCCAGTGCAAGTGTAACAGGGATTCATGGATTTCTGAATAATGCAATTTTTCCAGCTCAACATTCTTCTTGATGAGAACCAATTTTAGAAGGGCAGAAGGAAAGCAGAGATTTAATGAATGCAAATGCCAGCTTCTGGGATTGATTAGTAGTAGTAGTAGCAGTAGTAGTAGTAGTATTTTGTAAGGAACTATGTCTTCTAATGGAGATATCCGGAAAAATAATCCTTTCTCAAACCCTGCACCATTATGGTGTAGCTCAGTACAGATACTACAATATGAGTTCACATACACTTTTCTGAGGACCTGCTTTTTCTTGTTCTTGGTGTTGCTTTCTCTCTTAGCTGTAATGACGAAATCTGTGTGATTGAGTTTTTCTGAATCAAAAACTTCTAATCAGAGAGCTGAAAAATCGAGCAGTCGTGGGTTGATGTCAAAACTATAGCTTCATATTTTAGCAGTGTTGCAAAGTACCATCATGTTCAGAGGGCCAGAGTGTGCAGCAATCAGCTCCCCCAGAAAAACAGAAGTCTTATTTACAGATGAGAAGATTGGCCTTTTTCAGATGTATTTCTTCAAGAGTTTACACAGCTGCAGTTCAAGTCATGGATAGGAGAAAAGATAATTACATAGCTTGTTACTCATTTTGTGACCTTGGGGAATAGAAAAAAATATCTCTAATTTACTTATACTGACAAAAGCCTTCCTCTTCACTAGGGGCAGCTTGGAAGGTAGGTTAGGGAGGGGAGAGCTGAACTTGGGCCACAGCACTCCCTGAAATTGTCAGTCCTTCCAAAGGTAGCAGGAGATGTGGGGAGAGGGCACTGCCTTGAAGGCCTGGCTGCTTCAGAGGAAAAGGCAGGAAACATCTTTGCCCCTAAAGTTAGGTGGAAAGCAAGGCTGCAGCAGTGAATACCTGCTTCCTCTCAGGCTTCCCTTTATTTTTTAAAGCTGCAGAAATTGCTCAGCTGTTGGTAGACCCCCAGTATCAGAGGGCTGTTAATGCAGGAGAGGGCAATTTTGATGCACTTGCAGCTGGCTGCAGTGATGATCCAGATACAAGTCCAACGGGCTTCTGAACACATGATAATGTACACATAGAGCCAAGTAGCTACAGGTTTTTATTTAAGTGAATAAGAACAGTCTCATAGCATCCAGTGACTCTACTATAAGTGGCTTCAAGAAAAAAAGAGGTTAGAAAAAGGGTAGAATAATGCGTAGTACTTGGAAGAAATCATACTGGAGCATGTCTGACACTTAAATTATAGTAATCTTGCATGCTTTATTGACTCCTGGTAAAAGAACGAAAAAAAATCCAAATAGTAGAGTTTTATTATAAATATGTTCACAACCAGAATTGCTGCTTTGGATTTTCAGCAAAAATGTTGGTTTTCTTCATGTTCCTTTTATCTGGCTCAGTCCTAGAGTGCAAATAGTAGTGTGGGCTAGAAATAAACCCATCTCTAATAACCAAGTCTGTTTTTTTAAGAGAGAAAGCTTTCTATGAGATAAACCCCCTCCATCTCTGGGGCATGTGAAACTCCTGCCTCCTTGGAGCAGAGGGAAAGGCTGTGAAGCTGTAAGCATTTCCAGCAGGGAGAGATCAGTCATGTTTATGTAGTGGGGTAATCAGTCACCACCAAGCTTGTAGGTGGGACACAGCTTGGCATGAGAGACACATGAACTTAAGTCTTAATTTCATGGTCTTGAACGTGGTACTAAAGGGGACTAACAGTTCTGCCTTGTCCCCCTGCATTGTCACCTCTTTTACCATGAAAGAAAACCATGATGGTGTTTGACCCAAGGGAAGTTTGTGTTCTTGGCTGGTGAGCTGCTGGACTCCTGTGCTGGGGAGATGATGGGGCAGTGTCGTGTCAGTGGTGTCTGTCTGGGTACAGCTGCTTCTGTGCAGAGTGGGGTATTTGTCAGACTGCAAAGCAGAAGGTGCTTTGTCCTGGGCTTTTTGGTCAATCTCCACCGACTTCTGCTTTTCCCCTGTTGAACTGAGAGCACCAATGGAAGGAACAGCCCAGTGTTTGTTCTAGTACAGAGCAGTAGTTCTGCTGCTAAGAAATCTTTAATATAGAATACTGTGTGCATGAAAGACCAAGCAATGTCACGATTCTTTCATCCAGAAGAGGAGAAAGCCTGACTCTACCATTTTATGACTTTTCTTCATCAGTATGAGAGTGGCTACAGGATCACTGCACCTGCTAAAAGGTGACTAAGCCATGAGCTTATGTGGTCACCCTACTTCTATATCTCAGTGTATTTCACTTCCATTCAGTAACAGTGTGATAAATGTGGTGCTCTGAATGGAAAGTTTCTTTGCCTATGTTAAAATATCTCTACGTGGCTTTTGGCTGGTCTCTCTACTCATGTATCTCCCTCTTCCCTCTCTCCTCTGTCCCTACTCATTTAGTCACCAAAGACAGAAGTTTCAGAGTAGAACTGTGTTTTTACCTGTCTTGTTTTACCATTGGTTTGGGTTTGTATTTTGTTTTCTTTTTCGATGTTCCCTTCTGAAAAAAAAAATAAATCTGTTTTCTCCAGATGATTCTCTCTTCCAGTTTTATTCACAGCTTGCATGTCTCACTGCTAATTCCTTGGAGTATAGGTCTTCTTATTCTTCACATCAAGAAAGGGACCGATTTTTTTTAGTTCACTGGTGTATACTCTTAAAATGCTGACATGTTGACAAAAGCTAGCTATATTCTGACTTTCTAATAGTTTCCATTTCTCCCAGATTTACCTTTTCCTCTGAGTTATGTAAGTGTATCATCCCAGGCTGACATTTTAGTACTTTATATTTTGTGTAATATTTATTTCTTACAAAGTTTAAACATCTCAAAAATTCCTCAACACTTTAGTGTTTCCCTCTCTGTGTTTTCTCCAGTTTTTGCCCAAATATTTAGCACAAAACGAATGTTGCTGTAAATCCAGTGTATTCAGTTTTTTACGCTTTATTTGGGAACTGCTGAGCTTGGAATTGGAGCGGATGTCGAATGGATGTGACAGCTGCAATTGCCCCCTGCCTTTCCTGGGGCAGGCCCAACAGGCAGACGGGATGCAGGACATGGAGCATTCCCAATCCTTGCCCTGCCTGCTGAAGGGACTGAAGGGACAGGGGCAGTGGCACCAAGCCCAGCACAGCAGGAGCATCTCCCCTGTGACTGCCCCACCTGTGCAGGTGCCCTGGTATGGTCGGTGTGAGGCTGCCCAAGGTACTAGGGACAGGCCTTGAGCTGTGCCAGAGGAGTTTTAGATTAGATCAAGGAACAATTTTGTCCCCAAAAGAGTTGTCAAGCACTGGAACAGGCTGCCCAGGGGAGTGGTTGAGTCTCCATCCCTGGAAGACATGTCAATGTGGCACTTAGGGACATGCTTTAGAGGTGGACTTGACAATGCTGGGATAACAGATGAATTCTATTATCCTAGAGGTCATTTTCATCCTAAACTGTTTTTATGATTTTAGTGTTCTTATGATTTTATTTCACTAGAAATGAGAATAAAACCAAGATTTGTATTTTAATGAGAAAATACCAAAATCTCCCTCAAGATTTATAATTTCTCTGTTTCATGAATCTGCCTCTGCTTGAACAATCAAAGAGGATTGGAGATGTGAACCAGCAGTGGATTTCTCTAAAGTCTTCAACTGCACTGTTACTGCAATGAGAACATGGGTATAGTCTCCAAACTAAGCTTTGGTAGGAGCTGATTTTTATGGTAGCTAAATGTTGACCCAGCTGCCACCTAACTTGATGGATTTCAGTACCTGGATTATCTTTTTTTGCCACGTCTTACTCCTTTAGTTTTGTAAATATTTTGTGACAGTTTTTTTCTTAAAGGAAACCAAAATGCATTTCTAGTACTTGGAATACATTTTCTTCATAGGATTTTTGGGGTATTTCATCATCTGATTTTTGTTTGTTTGTTGTATGAGTCTGACAGGATAACATGGTGATAAAGCAGATATCTGTTTGGTTTGTTAAGAAATTTTGGGTTATTAATAAAGATTTGTCAATCTTGACACTAGATTGTTTGACAGCTTTTCTATAAAATTTGCATTTTGAAATTACAACCATTTTGTTGTACTTGAACACATGAACACAAGACATGTTAAAAAAGACAATATGGTTAAGATTGCATGGCTGATGGCAATCTGGAAGAACTGGAGTGGTTTTTGTTCAGTATTCACAAGCAAATACATTGTTTTAATCACCCTGCCTTGTTGTGCTTCATAGCTCTGCCCTTTGTCAGTACTTGTGGCACTTGTGCAGGTGTACTCAGGTGTTTTATGTGCTGCTCTGTCCCTCAGTTGACACCTGCCTTGTGCCAGCACCTTAGTTTGGCTTCCAGAGGCAGCTGGGGCATCAAGCCTGCAGTTGGGGATAGCAGGAGGCACCACCATGGAGATGCTTCAGATTTCATCAGTAGCTTTTAACTCCCAAAATCTCTTTATTTTTTTCTCAGTGACCCATAAGCCTCCTCTTGCAAGTGAAGTAAATGAGAAAATTAAAGAGAAACTGCCTGAGGAGATTTAGTTACTGTATGAAAATCTGCCATGGTGATTGGCTGTATAAGCCTGAGTGACAGGCTGGAGAGGGGAAAAAACCCCTGCATCTGTGTTTGGGATTTATGAATGTGTGACACAAACTGCAGCTTCATGAAACCAAATGAGCTTTAAAAAAAGCACTGAGGAAAAAAATCACATGTGTTAATAAAATTAAGAAGTAGAAGTAATATTTGTGTTTCCTAAGAGCATAGAAAATCCTACCTAAAAAGCATATAGGTGATGTCTTTTGCTGTTCAGTCAGGATTATTAGCTAAAGCTAAGCTGTCCAATCAGTTGAAGCACAAGCTTTTCGTCTCTGGATGCTTGAATTATCCTTACTATTTTTCAAAATCTGAATTGGGTCATAAATGTTTAGGCAATTTCAGATTAGCGGCGTAGGGGGTGGAGGGCATTATAAAACACACCATGTGATGGACAGCCGAGTGCACTGATTATCAGGCTGTGCAGGCAGATAGAGCCAAGTGGGAGAGCCCTTCACTCCAGGAATGAGGGGTGCTGGCTCTGCAGCAAGAGGAGAATCCTGCAGTGCCTGCCCGTGCCATGCACGACTGCCTGATTATCTGACTCCTCCATGGAGCCCCTGACTGCCCTGTAGGTACTCAGCAGATGTTTTGAAAACATCAGCTGGTCCAGAATCAGCCTTGGTCACTAACAAAGTTCTTGCAGAGCTGGTAAATACCTCCTAAATAACTGTGGGAAGGCCTAGGAAATGTCCTCCCTGGTGGAGGCCACCCTGCTAAAGAGAAGGGAGAATACAGAAAAGCAAAGATTAGGCATGAGAAAAGATTATCAAAAAAAGAATGAAAGGATTGTTTCATGCCTGCATTACATCAGAGAAAAATACTGAGATAGGAGGGGGGGAAAGCCAAAGGCCCCAAAACAGACATGATGTAAGAAGCACATACTCAAGAGACCAGGACGACTAAATAAGCTGAATAAAGAGTCTAGCACAGAAAAGTAACAAAAACCACCCCCAAAGCATAAAAGTGATCATCTTTAGTGCCAGTCTGTTTTCTCTGAAATATCATCCAGTGTTTGTCTATTGTAACTTACAAATACCAACAGGTACAGTCATTGTGAACAATATTTTTAAGAGCTGGTATTAAGTACACCTCACTAAGTTAACCTGCATTGTTCTATCATCCATTCAGCAGCTGAAATAAAAGATTTTATGGAAATCAGGAAAGGTTGGCCAGCCTGATGCTGAGCCAACTGCAAAAATTGGCTGAAGTGGTTTTAAGACTGAGCAGACAATGGGTGACTTTCCTGTAATTGTGTTTTGGAAAACAGCTGAGCTGTTTCAGCTTGAGCTTTCAGGAAAAAAGAATGTGGAAAATCTCAACAGGAAGTGTTCTTGTAGCAAACACACACACACAAAAGTGAATATGGAGCACTGAGGACTTATGGAACAATTTCAACCTTCTCTGAAATGTTGTGGCTTCTGTTCTATCATTATTCATAATAAAAATAATTGTGCTTTTTCTTAGCATTTAGACTTACTGATGTTACTTCTTCACTTATTTATCTGTACATTGTTTTGCTATTCACTGAATTGTACTGGACAGAAATGCTGCAGAAAAAGAAGGTGATGCCTAATATTAATCAGGTGCATGATGCCTTCCTTATTGTCAAGCTTTTTTTGAAAGGGAAATAAGGGAGCATTTTTTCCCCTTGATGTATGATGTTTAATTAAGTTATTGTCTTTCTGCAGAGTGAAGTCAGAGAGACCTAGGGTCATGCGTGCTCAAAATGCTGACTTGTTTAATAGATAAAATGGTGAACTAGCATTTTGCTTTAGACACAGACGAGGTCTTGAGCTCTTACAGCATGTTCATTGTTCTTTCTGTGTGATAATGGAATGAAGTTTTTGTCTAATAGATTACCCTGTTAACCTGGCACTCCAGCAAATTGTCATATTCTAGCCAATAGGCAGGACATTATGCAAGGGAGTACTTCAGCTCAAAAATCTATTCTCAAAAATGTGTTTTTTATTTTATTTTACTGTTTTGTAGGATTGCATTGATGTGGGTTGGTGGGAAGGAGAACTCAATGGCAGACGAGGTGTCTTTCCAGATAACTTTGTCAAGCTACTCCCCTCAGATTTTGAAAAAGAGGTAAGCAATATATTCTTTAATTTTCACTTGAAAATTCAGAATGAAAGTAGAGCTGAAAGAAATCATCTTTCAGATATGTGATTTTGACAAAGTTTTACTTCTCATCTAATAACATAAAAACATAAAGAAAAAAAAAATTCTGGGTTAGAAAGCATCCATGAAAAGAATATGTAGCACTCAAAGTCATATTATGGAGTTTCCTTGAAGGGTTTGATTTTTCCATCCAGTCACCCCACCTCCTCTATGCTGCTCTGAAAACCCTCTGTCATGTGTCCTAAGAGTTTAAAAGAGAGAGAAGAACTGGAGTTCCCAGGACTGTCATGTGATCCAGTGATATCCAGAATTCTTTAATCTTCTTCATTGTTTTTGTGGTGGAGTAAGAGTATCACCTGCATGCTGATGGACAGCAGTCAAACACTGTTACAGAACAAAAAGGGTGATGTTTTTAACTGTGAAATTTGAAAAATAATAAGCTTTTGGTATCTCACAGGCAAGCTTCTTTACCTCTCAGAATTACTAAAAATGAAGGTATAAAATCTATGCAGAAGTTTTTTCAGCTCCTATTTATTTGAAAAAGATGGCATTATTATTTGCCAGACAATATTTAGAAATCTTGTGGTTTCCTGGAATAAAATAATGGATTACTTCCCTCAAAAGTCCATTCCATTTTTAGGAACCCTTTGAGTCATCAGTGGGATGTTACAAGCTTGCAATCAGGCTTTTGATGAGTATTTCACTGTGATAGTGTAAGCCTTCTGTGATGAAACCAAAACTTACTGACACCCAGCTTCTCTCCTTGGCAATCAAATTGGATGCCAAAGGCAAAAATTAAATAACTTGGAAAGCTTACAAAGCAACTATTAACTCACAGAGGCTAACATGATAATTATTGAAAAGGAAAGGTGAAGAGAAGCAAAAACTGTGGGAAATGAGAAGGCAATTCCACAGCAGAGCGCATATCCTGGCTTTAGGCCTAAAAATAAAAGAAGGTGATTTCCAGAAAAGGCAGAAATCAAACACCTGAAGACATAGTGAGCCAATTATAGAAGAAAAAAAATCCTTATTGGTATCCATTTTTTGTGGTGTAATTATTCAGACTTTTTGAATTGAAAAAATTATGTATCTTTTAAGTGATTCTTATAGTACAATTGAATATAACTTGTAGAGTAAATTAGATATTCAGACACTTGGAAATTGCAGCTAGGTTTGCTCTAACTGTGGAGAATAGAATTTTATTAATTTTTGAAATGCCACAGATCTAGCCACTTGAGTAAGTAACTAGTAGGACTATAGAACATCTCTCTTTGCTTGAATCCATGCTGAAAGGGAAGGAGATAAATACTTTACCAGTGATTTTGTCAGGTATTTTCTGATGTGATCCAGAAACCTTGGATTCCATCCCATGGTCTGAAAGCATTTGTTGCAGTAATTCTTCTGTCTGCTCAACAAAAGCTTGGGATCTCTTCCCATCTCCTTGTTCAGACCCCAGTTTTCCAAGCCTGACTCTTTTCCATGCATGCCTCTTTGTTCCAGGCCTTTTCTATTCACTGCCCAGTCCCAATCTCCGCCTCTCAGGTGGTCTCCATTACAGGATTCCCCAGAGCTCACTACCTGAGTCCAAATCACCATCTGGATTTACTTTCTATCCCTGCACCAAATATCTTTATACAGCTTTTTTTCCTCTCCCCTTTTACTCTTTGTCCCTGCTATGTAGTTCTGTTCTCTTCTTGTCCAACCAGTCCTCGTTTTCTTTCTGTTGGCTTAATTTCTGGTCTGTGTCCATCACCTTCTCAGTTATCTCATCCAGCCACAGACCCTTGTAAATCCTTCTCGTTTCCCTAAGGAGTCTTTCAAGGCTCCTTCACACTGCACCCTTTCTGACCTTACTTCTCTCTTCAGCCTTCAGTTCAAGCCACTTTGTCAAATAAACCATGGGACCCTTTCTCCTTTGTGTCTGTCTGCATAGGTGCTTTGGTTTTAATCAGGAGTGACCTTAGTGAATCTGCACTTGTTGTGCTTTGGAAGACAAAGTGCAGGGAGCGTAGTGAAAGTTTAAGGGGACACAACTTAGACCCCTTACAGGAGAGATCTAAGCCAGATGTGCTGAGGGAGTGCATCTCTTGTATTCCAGCTGATGTATGGTCAGTCAATGGGGTCAGTCTCACACCCCTTCACAATAAAACCCCAAATGCCTGTATTGTGCTGTTGAATCCTCAGCACCAACTATTTCATTCTGTAGCCACTATCAACAGAACTCCTAAAGCCTATCACAGGACATTCATTGTCTCATTTCCTTTCCAACTTTTTTTTGCACTTTTCTGCATTTAAACCTTAAACCATGTAGCCCAAATTTTTGTACAAGTGTCTCTTGAGAGTTTAAGGGACTCAGTGTTTGTGGACAGTGGCCCAAGGCAGCCAGGCTGTAAAAGATTCTGATCTCCTGAGTTCTTGGCCTTAGCTTTGTCAGGTTGATGATGGAAGGTGATCTGGTCAGGGTAAGGTGGTAGGAGAAACTTGAAGGTTGCTGGATGACAACTTTGAGATTCAGGATGTTAGCCTTACCCTGTCTGGGCAAAAAGTGGTATTTATTTTTTTTTTCTCCAGAGATGAATGAATACATTTGCTAGATTTGAGAGAGATCCCTTGGAAGGGTATGTGGCAGGCACTCAGCCTTCACAGCAAACCTGCTCTCTTTCAACACTGACCAAGATCTGAGAGTTCTAGGGCAGCCACTGAACTAATTACTGCAAGGGAACAAAGCAATTGATCTTTCTCAAAGGCTTTGGCAGATAGATAGAAAATAATTGGGGGGAGGGCAGGGATCAATAAGAGTTTGAGAGAGAATACTAGACTAAATGGCTGATTGAAGTTTGGCAAAGCTGTGCATATCTGGAAAAATCATTTTATTCCACATTTGTTCCACAAGACAATATGCATTGCTACATTGCCAGCAATGTAGTAAAAGTGACTGTGATCATTCTGTAGCAAAAGAAAGAAGGTTCTTCTCAGAAAAAAAAATGGTGTTTTTTTCTTACAATTTCTTTACAATAATCTTTGTTGAGGTTTTTTTTTTTTTTTTTTTTGAAGTGAGGGATAAAGCATGTCATTTGATCTAGCTTGATGCTCCCTTTGGGTTTGTTCTCATTCCAGCATACATGTGGTGGCTGTCAGTGTGCTGTGCATGCATTCACACACATCAGCACAGAACAAAAGCCATCAGTCCCCCAGCCTGCAGGCCAGGAGAAATCGTTCTGGCACGGCCAAAACTGTTGGTGGTCGTGTTTCTCAGTCTTACCATTACAGATCTATTAGGAAAATCATCATAACAGAGAAGGTTAAAGTATAAAAAAGACAGATTAGTCAGAATAATTTGTATAATTTCACCAAATATCTAAAATTCTGATCTTTCACAACTGGAACTCTAAATATATCCTAGTAAGTGAAAAAAGAGTAGCCTTTGCTGTATTTCCTGGGTTCTGCATTTTTGGATCTGAAAATATCTCAGGTTTTGCCATGTATATATCTGAGTTTCTTTGTGGTTTTGTTTTTTCTTTTTTTTTTTTTTTTTTAAATGGCTAGGTATATTTACAAGGTTAAATTTTAAAGCAATAGACTTCTTCATTAGATCGAAGGTACTGTATTCCTCCAGTCTTAAGGTACACAAAATGAACTTTTTTAACACCTCTGCAGGACATTTCAATTGCAAATATAAAAGTGATATTTTATTTGTCAATGCTATTTTCTCTCTTCAAATTAATTTTAATGAAGTTATTTCAAGAGAAATATGTGACAGATCTCTAGTCTCATGACTTGTAATTATTAACGTTAAGCACTTTATGATTAACTCCAACCTCTGTGTGAATGGGATTTACAGGCCTTTTGAAGCAAACTGTTTTCTTCTATTATTAAATTTTAGAGACCGAAGAAACCACCACCTCCATCAGCTCCTGTCATCAAACAAGGATCAGGTAAAGTGCAGTTGATTTTTTACAGCTCATGTCAGTGAGCGCATCTCAGTCTAAATTAAGTGTTTTCAAACTTATATAGAATGTATCTGTATCAAAATTGATAAGCAGATGTCTGGACAACTAATAAATCACAATCAAAATGCAAATAGGTGGTAATCCTGAAAGACTGTGGTGGGCTTTAAATGTATTGCAGTCAACCATCTATATCATTCCAAAATAACCTGGTTTGCCCCTTAATCATGTTAAATCAGAGCAAGTGTGATACTTCATTTTTCCGATTTTTTTTTTGTTTTTCTCCCTGACTGAAGTTGATTGTGTGCATGTCTTTGCAGTACAGACACAGTTTGTGGAGTCTGATAATACCTGCAGGGGAAAACTGCATTCACTCCAGACCTGATTTATTCTAGAGACACAGAGCTCTTTGGAATATCTATAAAATAGTGTCATACAGTGGCCTCCTCTGAGCTGGAATCTAAGTCTTGCAGATCTGCATGAATGCTGGATCTGGCTGGCTGCTCCAGGTTATAGGCAATGGATTCTTGGTTTTCAATATCTTTATAGCCCTAAGTATGAAACTAAAAGGGGTTATCCTGAATGGTTATGTAGGTAAATGTGTTGTAAATGTATTAGGGGCTGACTCTGTTTTCCAAACAGTTGAGTGCTAGCAAAACTGATTTTGTGATATGATATACTGAATTGTGTGTAGATACTGAGAGCGAACATACTTCCATTTGTAATTTTAAAATGACCTCTCCATACTAATTTTTAAAAGAGCCTACATGGTTTTTTTTAATCATGAAACTTAGGAACAGTTAAAGAATCTACGCACTTGACAGTCCTGAACTCAGAAACCAAGTTCCAGTTCCATTCATGTAAAAATACAAATCACAAGGCGTGCTCTCTGAGTTTTCATTTGTGTTGCAGTTGTGGTGGAAACATAACTGTGACTGGAATTCTTTAATCCCTTAAGTCAGTCAGTTTGTGAAAACTGCAGCAGCACTACTGCTTCCCCCACAGCAGGCACACATTAAAAACCAAAACAAATATGTCCCATCTCGAGATCGTTTTCTCATTACTGTGATGTGTTCCAGCTTTTGGTGCTTTAAAAAGTAAATTTTCCTCTCCTACAGACTTAAGCTATTAGTAGAAAGGCAACTTACACCAATATACAATTTACTATGAATCAATATGCTATAATTTAAGTAGTTTGAATTTGTCATGCAGTTCTTTGAACACAGAACCATGACCATAAATATTTGTGTTTCTTATTGACATCCCTGGTTTGTTCTTCACTCTGTCTTGAAACACAAATTTTATTTTAAATTAGTAATAGTGTCTTGGAGAGTGCAGTATGACTTTGCCATCTAGTGGTGGTTGTATAACAACGATGTCTTAGTGACCAGTCATGTTAAGGCCTGACATGTTTTGTAAAAACTCTGTAAAACTTTATATTTGTTTCAATTTATACCGATAAAATTAGAGAATAGCACTTTTAATAGGTACCTGCTAGCATGCAATGCTTTAACTGTGTCACCATAGCAGGATAATGCGCCCATTTTCAGAAGGAAAAATGGTTGCAAAAAGGATGCAGACAATTTGATTAAGGCTTTCTAAGTCTATGTCAAAGCCAAGACTACTGCAGTTCTTTCTTTTCATGCTGGCTGATCAGGCACAAAAGTTTCTTCTGATACATATTTAGAGCCGAAAATCATCCTATGTTTATTGCCATCCTGACATCCTCTACTTTGTCAAATTATTTCTTCACTGATATTACACAGTTTTTTATGCCATCTCCACATCAGTAAGCTCCACCTGCTTACTGTTGATAGCAGGTAACAACTATAATAATGCTTCTGTGTATTTGACCAGTCACAGTGTGATGAATAAATTTAAAACTGTCAGTTGCAGCCTAAATAATTAAATGTCAGCATCTTCTGATGCAGAGCATAAAATCAAAGCAGAGAATTAGAGCTTGTCTTTCTAGTACAAGTGTCATATGTTTAAATATATGTCTATTTTATAGTAGAGATAGATATTTATACTCTCCACAGCAGTAAACTGCCAGGGCCATCTGTGCTGCACTACTTTACAAAGCAAGGTGAAAACTAGAGAGCTAAATTTAGAAGCACAAATTCCTTACATATAGTCTTAAAAAGCAGTAGGCATTTCACTGGGTGGCTGGGGTAAGCAACAAAACTATGTCCAGACCAAAGGGAAAGGATGGGAATACTCTTGAGTTCCTCTGGGAGCTGGTACAGAGCTTCCCAAAGCTTCCTGGAAGGTGACTGTCACCTGGGAGCTAAGGCAGGATCATGGTGCCTGCCTGGATGTTGATTAATTTGGGAGATCACAATCCAAGTAGAAAGAACAACTAAGTTTTGAGCTCCTCAGTGGCTGTAGGATTATTGTTCTAGACTTGGCCTGAGAATGTCCCTCTGTGTGTTAATGATGACTGTTAATCATGCTGCAATTAGGGATATAGCCTTATGTGTCTTCCTTTCTGAACACATTAGTGTGTGCAAGATTATCAATATGTTGACTTGTGCTTTGCATAACTTGTGTTTTGAAAGTCTGTAATTGCTTTGGAGGAGCAGCTTCACCTCTCAGGAGTGGAGTCTTTTTAATAGAATCATTTACGTTGGAAAAGACCCTTAAGATCATCAAATCCAACCATAAATGAGGATTTTGTATTATTTATTGACATGATAGGTGGTACTGTTGCCTGTCCAACAGCACACTTGAGTAAAGGAACAATGGCTGGTGATCACCACGGATGAGTACTGATTTCTAGGAACCAGCTGCAGAAGGGAGCTGCAACAGCACATTCAGAAAATGTAAATGCACTTGAGAACTGCATATAATAGAATAGATGGAAACAAAAAGTTGCCTTGTGCTCCTTGCCCTGCCTCCTCTGCTCTTCTTGGATTTCATCTACTGTAATTTTATTGAAATGCTAATAGTGTTACCTAAAGCAGTTTTCAATGCTACTAAGTTGAAATGGCATTAGCACCTAGTGGTTAGCCAGTGCAGCAAAGCCAATATTCAATAAAGTATTTCTTATAACATGGGGATTAGAAGATTTTATCTTGCATGTGCCAGGAAATTTTTGCAAAATCTTCCCATTGTCGGTGCCACAAGTTCCCATATTTCTTGGAGCAGCACAAGTCTGCATGTCAGGGCCTCTAGTACAGAGGCAGAAGAAGCCAGGGACTTAAACCTCCAGGGGAAAAGCTGTCAATTAAAATAGTAATGCAAATAATCATGCAGGATGCTGCCAGCACTGCTCTTCTCCTCCTTCTAATACGTGGAAGTGAACAGCTACCCAGTAGTGGAGAAAAAGGGGAGGCATGTGTTAATTTAATGTAAAATAACCTCTGTATATGCAGCTCTATCAGTATTCTCTTGACATTGCTCAGTTAATTTATTTATTCCTAATGTTCCTGCATACTGTTGAGTTCTTCTTCATTTATGTCTGTAATGATAAAATCTGCAGTAATCATTTTTTTCCCCATAGAACAGTCTGAGAGGGTCTATTCTTTGGGAGTGCACACTTTGGAAACTGTGAACTTGATTATAAAGACATAAATATCCAATTGCTTTTCTGTCATTATGGTACAGGTGAATATTTGAAGTAAATTTATGGTCAGTTTTAGCAAGACATTTTCAAATTGGGGAATACAAAATGCCTAAGAGATTGCAGAATTAAATCTAATGTCACTGTTTTGTTGGCTTGGTCAGAATTCCAAATTTTTCTGGTTTTGACAGGGACCACAGATCGAAAGCATGAAATCAAGAAGATACCACCTGAAAGGCCAGAATGTCTTCCTAATCGAACAGAAGAGAAAGGTATGAAATGAGCTTTCCTGCCTGTTCTCTGCAGAGAGATGAGGGAAACAGAGCTAATGCACATCCTCATTTCCCACTCTCTGTTTCCATCAAGTGTATTGTTTGGATGTTTGTTTTCCACTCTGATAGACTGTGATCATAGGCATTTTGGAAAGGCTCTCATTGTTGCTTATGGATTAAATTCAGGGTGTTCCATTGTACCCATCCAGAGCTGTTGAGTACAGACAGCCACAGATGAAGTCAAGGGGAGATTTGCTCTCAATACATGAAATGCTGTATGAAGCCCAGTGCTCTGTAAAACCCAGGTGCTCAATCGAGTAAAATACTCCAGATCAGTGTGTTTTTTTCTTAACACCTGTCTGCTTTGCTTCTCTAGTTGAAAGCTGGGTTGGTGGTTTTCCTGCATCACAGAGCGATTTTGTGCAGATATAGTCATTAGTGCTTATGAATCACACCATTATCAGAACCACAAAAGTCACAGGCAAGGCAGCGAAGAAATGAGAAAAATTCTTCAAAGCTATGGTTAAACATCGCAGGAAATGGGACACAGTACCACACAGAGCAGGGACAAGGAAATTAAACCTTTAATGGTTTCATTGTATTCATTGTGAATGGTGAATAGTCTTAGGAAAATAGCTACATCTATTCTCTAATTGAAGATGGTGTCAAGTTTCATATGTTCAGTGGACTTGAACAAGTTTGTTGATGGGATTTCTTAATGTCTAAGTATTTGAACTTTCAGCCTTTTAAAAGGCACGTGTATGCACATGACTAAATGCAGAATATGCAGTTATAATTTAGTGACAGAACCCTCAGACTTTGCACCAAGATCTGTTTCTAGATATACATCTTAGCAATCTGACAGGTGTTTTAGCTGTTTCCTACATAGGTTTACTTTTGGTTATGAGTGCTGCTTCTTGCTGTTATCTTAGCAATAAAACCCTTTGCTTTCTGGTTTTGGATTTAAAAAGCCAACGGCTAAAACAACAGAGGAAATTTTAAAATGTTACTCTTCTGGGCTATAAATATCTGTAACTTTCCTAAACATTGAAAACAGGCTGTAGGAGTTGTGCCTACATTTCAGGAGTACCAGGGAGTGGCAGGAATTGCTCATGTGGTGTGGCAGCAGGGGTGGCACAGGAACATCCTTTGAGCTGTGTGTTGGCACACTGCCCAGCCTGTCCCTCATACAATTTAGATTCTTGGACACTGATGCAGTATAAATTGTCATAGGATTAAGTGTGTAAAAATTGCACAGTATGCTGGAAAAACTTCACTGTTCCTGAGGACCCAATGACTGCATCTGCTCAAAGCATACTGCCTGTGAACAATAGTCACTAGCTGGACTATTCCAAAGCTAATGTACACTGTGTTTCTGGGGATTTATTCCATGATCTTCTCATTAAGAACCCATTAAGCAATACTTTGTAACCTTTCCAATACCTCTTACAGGTGTACAGAGGTGTAACATTCATGGCATATCATAGGCAGCACTGCCAAGGGAAGTGGGGTGTTGAAATAGTAAGATATAGAGAGCAGAACTTCAGCTGCTTGGAGAATTTTGTCCTTTCTTTAAGAAAAATCAAGCCTTCTCTGGTGTGGCAAACTGCTTACAAGTTTGTTTTGTATTGGGAATTTAGACCTTATTATTTATAAGAGTAATTAATGTGTATTGTGCTTTACACATGCACAGGTGTTGCATGGTAGCACTCCCTAACTATGCAGAATCAGTTCTGTGAATGATCTAGGTTTTCAGTGGCAAGCTGAAAAATTCAGCATATAAGTCTGTGCTTAAAATCTAAATAATAGGTCTGATTTTTCTGAGGGGTTTGCATCCTGCTAGACATTGTTAAATTTTTGTGCTTGTATTTTCTTTTCACTTAACTGTAGTTCCCTTGAAACATGCTTTCCCCCTCCCCACAAAATGGTATTTCTGTTTGTCCAAGAGATGTTAAGAATATCCAGCATAATTATTTTTGTGACCTTCTAAATTAATATTGTTTCATGTTAAAATTTGATATAAGTTGTGCTCATGGGAAGTTGTACCATATGGTATGTAATTTCTTGCCATTCTTGTACTTTACAGTCAGAAACCAGTAAGTTACTAAAATAAAAGATAGTATTCCAATTAAGATGCTGCACACATATTTTGGCTGAGGAGTTGCAGGCAGAACAGCCAGTCAGGTTGAACAACTGATTTGTTTTTCAAATGAGTGATTTACAAAAGAAATGGAAAGGGTTTTCTTTGTATATCTACAAAGTCTATCTACAGTTGGAGATTTCTTCTTTGAATGTAGACTTGTGAGTGCAAACAAATTCCACTTAATAATATCCCTGTCCTTTTCTCTGGAAATGATTGATTTAAAGAAAGATCAGAGAGAGAGCAAAAACAGTTGGACTTGCAGAAGCCTTCAGTTCCTGCTATACCTCCGAAGAAACCTCGGCCGCCCAAAGCCAACACTGTGAGCAGACCTGGTACCTTGCCCCCGAGACGACCAGAAAGACCAGTTGTGCCTGTGACTCATGCAAGGTATTGCTTTTCTTCCCTCCAGTGATCCTGGGATTGGTGGAAAAAGCACACATTTAAAGAGTTTAGGTTTTACAGTTTGTGTCCCAGGTTATTTCACAGTAAGCTGTATTTAAAGAACAGCAAGAAGAAAGAAAATCCTTACAGTCATCTGGCTGGATCATAACTATCTTCTCAATAATAGCAGTCTTAGAGTGTTCATAACTGGTTCATTTCTACCAATGAAATTCTACTGTTACTGCAACAGTGCAGAATGTGTGGGAACCTGCATCAGAGTGTCACTCTGATCTTGACTTCCTTAGTTTACCTCAAATGATTTATTGCAGCTTAGCTCGGGCACTATGTCACTGCAAAAGCTCTAATTGTGCTTAGGAATAGCATTAGGCAATGCACATTTGAAATACTGTCAGCCTGGTTTCAGTCTGCTTTCTTTTGATCATTTTGGATCAAACTTAGCAAAATACACATCTTCAGTGCTGCCACTGCAGAATACTGCTATCAAGTATTTATGCTCTATTCCAAAAGCTGGTTGTTACTCTGCAGTTGCATGATGTTTTTTGTCAGAGGTGGTTACAGCCTTTGAGGAGCACTGAGAAATTGCACTTGCTAACACAAGTCCATTTATTCTATGCTAGAGCAAAGGTTGCAGAAATTAAAGGCCTCACTGTAGTCCTGCTCAAGTCTAGGTGGCTACATTTTGGTCATCCATCTGAGCTGTGCACTGTAAATTTCCTTTATGCCTAAAATGGGCAAGCTGTGCATCTTGCAGAAAAACTAGAATATAGGCATGGAAATATTTTTACTATTGTACTGTTAGGAAAATTAGCTGCCATTGATCTACTGGAGTTCAAGTATAATAATGGTGAATTAAACATCAGAATAGGTTAGAGTGAAATGATTCCCTTCGTTCCTCCACATATGGTTAAATTAAAAAATGCTCTTAGTGAGAAATCTGGGGTAAGTGTAAAGAAAAAAAGACACCTGGCTTGTGCTCCCAGTTTCATCTTACTGGAAAGTTTTGGTTGTGCATCTCTTAAGCACTTACCCTTCAATCCACATCCTCCTGCCACAGCTTCTTTTGGGCTTGGCTTTGGACATGCTTGTCCTGTTGCTCCAAAATACAGATTGTACTTGCTGATCACCTAGGCATACTTGGAAATACAAGTATTTGCTGCAGTCTTCAGGTTTAGGGATATGATGTCTTGAAAAGACCAATACATACCCTAGTATTCAATCCACTGTTGAGGCAAGCAATGGAGTAGCTACTCTTTTGTTCTATCCTTTGCCTGAAATATTTCAAACATACTATAAATTTTTAGCATTTAGAATTTTGGAAGGGTATTTTGCTGCACTTGTGTTTTCCTCTTTTTTTCTAAGTACAAAATTGTATGAAGTAACCATGTATTTTTTTAAGATACTTCAGTTTTCATGTTATCAAAGGCAAAAAGGTGCACCTAAACAGTAACCCTCTCAATTGTCCAAACTTTGGACAATGTCTAGCACAGAAAAAATGGAAAATACTTCTAATTGCTTGGATAAATAAATATGAAGCTTCAAGTGGAAGCAGTCACTTTGATAAAGGTGTTTTGTTTTAAAACCCATTCAGTTTAATAAGATAGTAATTATTTTAAGACCTACTGGTATCCATTTCCAAAATCTGAAAAAACTAAAGCAATTAGAATAAAAATGGAATCAGCACAACTTTTGCTGGCTTGTTGGGCCTTAACCCTGGTGGGCAGCTGAGCCCCATGCAGACACTTGTTCCCTCCCCCACAGTGGGATGGGGGTGAGAATCAGAAGGGTAAAAAAAAAAAATGTGGGTGGGGACAAATCAGTTAAACAGGAAAAGCAAATGATGCATGTGCAAGCAAAAGCAAAGAATGTTGCTACTTCCCATGGGCAGGCAGGCGTTCTGCTATCCCCTTGAAAGCTGGGTTTCATCACCTGCAGTGGTGACTTGGGAAAACAAAGGCCATAACTCCAAACATCCCTCATTTCCTTCTTCCCTCACCTCTTAATGCTGAGCATGATGTGGTGTGGGCCATCCCTTGGTCAGCTGGGGTCAGCTGTGTCCCCATCCAGCTCCTTGTCCACCCCCACCCTCCTCACTGCTGGGATGGCAGGAGAAGCAGAAAAGGCCTTGACTCTGTGCAAGCACAGCTCAGTAATAATGAAAACACCCCTCTGTTATCTACACTGCAGTACAAATCCAAAACAGCACATGCAAGCTGCTGTAAAGAAAATCAATTCTATCCCAGCCAAAACCAGTACATGGTTTCCTTAGGGGAAGATTGCTGTAGTTCCAAAGTGAGTCCCATGAGATTTCCATGGCAGCTTCTAGCCAAAGAGGGTTTCCTTCTGTCCCGAGTAAGGGGCTTGCATCTTATGCATCTCGCTGACTTTTTTGTAGTGAAGATTGTTTTTCCATTTAAATATAATCCTCCTTCACTGGAGGCAGAGTAGGGCTTCAAGGGCAATAGGACAGATAAAAACTGTGTGGGACAGTGACTCGCTGTCAGTTTGTTCCAAAGGCTTCACACCTTACTTAGACATACCATGATTATACAATTTACAGATAAGTCAGATAAGTCGATTCTCTGGAGTAGGCAAGCCCTAAACACCATAGAAGGTGCATCTTTACAATCAGTTTAAACCAGTCCATGTCCATGCCACTGCTAACAGGGTTCCTTGTCCTGGCTCCCCATTCCCACAGCCTCCCTTATGTTCAGCACTAGCATTTGTGCAGCTGTGCAGCCATATGGGTCAGGGAGTTGCTCCAGATGGCAATTAATCAGTTTGCAGTGGGACTTGTATTGGTGTGGGGTTTCTCTCGGGCTGATCATCTGTCTGGTCGAGCTGACAGCCTGTCTGTATGGGCACGAGCAGAGAGGGACACCCTGCAAATGAGAAGGGAGGCCTTTCTCAACAGAATGAATGCAGAGGGGTATAATTAGCCTGTTGATTCTTCTGACAACAGGGTTGGGTTTTTTTTGTGGAGCTGTTGCAATATATCTTGGTAGCTTTTGTAGGCAAATGGTAAATGTTGTGACTTTCAGCCCTAAATCGTGCCATTCTAAGAATCTCTCCAAAGCCATACTCACACATTTCCTAGAGTGCTTCCAACTCACATTGTGCTCTCAGATTGCTGGGAAATGTATGTGGGCAAAACAGAGTGTGCAGTCAGATGCTCATTGCTCTGTCAGCCAAGAAACCATGTTCCTTCTTATAGGTTTACAAATATATAAGCAATATAAGAAAAAGTTAAAGACTAAAAAATAGGAAAACTTATTGTTCAGGTAGATTGATTGGAAATACCCTTATTTATCATCTTGCCAATAAATACATTTTTCTATGCATGTGTTAAATTTCTTCTGTGTCCTTCCTGCTGCAGACTGCCTGCCATATTGAGAGCTGTGGAGGACTAGTTTGCTTTTAATCTGACTGTCTATTTTTTTGTTCACTTGTCACCCTATCACAGGGTTTAATGACATATATATTCTCTTAATATATGACTTCCTCTGGGTTTTAATAAAAATTTCAGCTCTTTATCACAGGCTTCCTGAAGTCTGAAATAGGGTTTTTAGCCACTTTCAATTTTGCTCATAAGCTGCTGCCTTGAGTTGAGGTTCAGGCCATCTGTCATCAGCTTATGGTATCAAAAGCAGAGACCAACAAAAAAATCAACAAGATTTGTGAGCTCACTACATATTTTACTGTCAACAGCTAATTATTGCTAATTATTGCACTCTATAGTACATATCTGCCTGGGTTGTTTCAGAGCAGATCTATATTTTTATCCCTTAATTGAGTACCTTACATACATCATAATTTTTATAGTGTTACATTGGGAATAGTCATTGTGGAAAAACTATTGTATTTGTCAGGTGACCTGATAATGATGGCAAGTATAATGTATTGCATTAACTGAACAGTTGTTATCACAGTAAATATCAGAGATTTGAATGATCTGTGCAATGCAATGTTACTTGCCTACCACTGTTTATTTTTTGTATTGTTTCAATAGGTAGATTATTTTAGTAAACTCAAGCACTTGTGGGATAGAATGTTCTCCAAAGCAAGAATAATTTTGTTATTTTTGTTTGACCTCCAGTTTGATTTTAAAATATCTCGTCTGTATAAAGTATTATAGCTTCTGACACTTTACTATTCAAAAGACATTTCTGACAGATTAGGTGATCTTGTTTCTTTGGACTATGGAAACAGTATTCATAGTCTAGTCTCATAAGAAAAGTGCAAAAACATGGTAGAGGAGTTGTATTTATGAGTAAATACTGGAAACTGCTGAAATGCACAATTCCAGCTTGGGGTTCTCTCACTTTCTGCAGCATTCCAGGTAGTCCACTGCTGTAGTTTGTGCAAGCCCATTAATTAGTAAAACCTACAAAGAAGATGTTGAATAATGTCCCCTTGCCCTTAGGTTTCCTTCGTGTTGAGATGCTGTGGATGTCTGAGGAATTATTCCGGACGCTACGGTGTCTAAAATAGGCTTTTTTGACAGGTGCTAAGGAGAAATGGGATAAGGTTAATCCATGCAGCATGTCGACTTGCTGGGGATTGCTCTCGCTGACATTGCTGTTACTCTGGTGCTGCAAAGGAAGAATACTTTGCCCTCTCATTATTAATTGCAAGCTAGCTATCAATTTACTGTAATCCACACAAAAACTCCCAATAAAACATCTCCTCTTCTTGATCCAAATGCAGGAGTGATAGTCCAAAAGTGGAATTAGTGGGCAGTACAGTACCCGGCACTCTAGAGAAAGACTCCTCTGAAAGAAGCAATGACATCGGTAAGTTATAGTGCTTTCTACAGCTTGTCTAAGAAATTTATGGTGCAAGTTTCTGCTTTTTAGTGACTTTTGTATGATTCAAGAGGCAGATTGAGGATTTGGCAATGAATGTGAGTGCTTTTATATCAAATTTTAACTGCAGGATTGAAGGATCATTTCTACTTTACTTAAAATAGTTTTGTTGGGGTTTTCTGTTTAAAAAAATTAATAGCAAATATGGAATAGCGAGCTATTTTGAGTAGAAAGGTTCTTGTTATTTTTGTTTAAAAGTCTGAAACAAATGAGAAGGCCAACAATAATAAGACATACTTCTTTAACTGATATAATAGTGCTGCCATGGTTTTAATAGTACAAAAGATTGTGGGTTTGGTGTTGTTAGTAATCTTTACACTTTCCAATACAAAGGAACAGAAACCCAGTTCGGGTCAATTTGACTAAATTTTACTGCACACACCAATTTAAAGCAGTCTAAATTTCTGCTGTAAACAACTTGTGTTCGTGGCCCATGAATCATTTATTCAGGAAGTCACCTGCAAGGAGCAACAACAGGTTATTTTTCTGTCGTCTCTGAGCCTCCTCCTCCTCAGCTGGCCCGGCAGGATCTCTGGTGTGTGCTGGGGGTGCTCAGTGCGTGGCAGGCACAGTGCTGTGCTGGGGTGCTGAGCCCCAGAGCCATGCTCTGCCCAGCTCACACAGCCCCGCAGGCACAGTGCTGTGCTGGGGTGCTGAGCCCCAGGGCTCACACAGCCCCGCAGGCACAGTGCTGTGCTGGGGTGCTGTGCCTGGCTCACACAGCCCCGCAGGCACAGTGCTGTGCTGGGGTGCTGTGCCTGGCTCACACAGCCCCGCAGGCACAGTGCTGTGCTGGGGTGCTGAGCCCCAGGGCTCACACAGCCCCGCAGGCACAGTGCTGTGCTGGGGTGCTGTGCCTGGCTCACACAGCCCCGCAGGCACAGTGCTGTGCTGGGGTGCTGTGCCTGGCTCACACAGCCCCNCAGCCCCGCAGCTGCTGCCGTCGCTCCGTGCCTGCAGCTGTGCCCACACAGCCCTGCTTGGACAGGCTGAGCCCGTCCTGCTCTGTGAGCACTGCTCCTTCCAGCAGGGCAGGAAATGTCATTTCGGTGTGGTGGCGTCTACCCAGACTGCTTTATTAGTAGAGCAGTTCTGTACAACAGTGTCCCTGCGACAGCCAAACACATCTGTTCACGTTTGGGAGCAGAACTTTAGGTTATAAAGGAATTTTAATTGCAACATGACAACAAAACACTAAGTGCATTTCACATAGGTCTCTGGGCTTTCCAGCATACATATATCTGCTTTTTGTAAAGCTCCTGCTGTTGCTGTGGTTCTTCTGGAGTAGCAGGTAGTATGTTTTTCCCAGGTGTTCATTCAGCTTAAACATGGAAAGCCAGAAGCTCATGATAAATTGCATGAACATCTTTATTGTAGAGATTATTAGAAAGGAATGGTATGGAAATGCAGACAAATTCTACCATTTGGTGCTTCTTAACTGTGTTTACAAATCTGCTTTAATGCACATAAGCCTCTGTTTACTTGAAAGTTATGAGTGCACGTAGCACCTGTGTGGGACAGAGGTAAACTTTTTTATTCTTTCTTCTAGTTTCCTTGGAATCACTATGATCAAAAAAGCTTAGAGTGTTTTGCACTGTTTAGTTTTCTTGGTTATGGTTTTATTTTGTTTTGTTCTTAACATGTTGGGCAGAAAATCTGATATATAGGAATTCTTGTTCATCTCCAGTACATGGGAGGGGAGGCGAGGGTAGCATAGGGAGGAATTTGGGTTGTTTTGGGGTTTTTTTAGGTGCAGAATAGGAGCCAACAAGAATCCACAAACCAAACCACAACATGTTGCAAAGGGTTTAGCTGATGTCCTCCTGTTACCACTTGCACAGAGAACCTATTGAGCTCAAGGATAAAATAGTGTGAATACTTAAATAAGTATAACTTGATAGGGTCAAACCAGAATGGCATTTACAAGGGCAAATCATGTCATTCTAGCCTATTAGACAACTTGTTAAAAGAAAATAATAAATAAATTATGGTTTTGAATTGAAAGGGGATCCAGAGATCTGAACTGTTATAAATTTTCAGGCGGCTTTTGACAGCTTGTGTAAAATACTGTCAAATAAATAAAAGGCATTTTAAGAGAGGGCAGAGCAATAAATCAAGACTTAATAAGGAAAACCAATTCAAAGTAGATTAATGTCTTTTCCTATGAGGAGAGGTTTGGAGTTCAGAGCAGTTTATGGTGCAATGTAATTGTAGAGATTTATGGTAAGTGTGTGATTTTGTTTAATTCATTTACAAAGAGAACAATGGGTTGGAGAAGTCTTGCAGCTACATGAGTTACTAAAAAAGATGATGGATGTGTGAGTGGAGTTGCACACAGTGTACTCCAAAATAATGGTGGATCTGGCTGTGTGAGTCCAGATAATATTTAACAGTGATATGTCTTACTGGTTGTGCCCCTATGTCATGTGCTCTGTAGGAAGGACAACCTCAGCTTCTCTGAGGCTCATCCATCCTGTCAGAGTGGATTTGATTAAATCTACCATTTGGCATCTTTTCATAAATCCAGGTTTACACAAGTTAGAGTAGACCTGTGTGACAGATAAGGTGAGATTTAGCAGTAGCCTTTGAAAGAAATTGAGGTTAAATGGCCTTTGGGGCAGCTTGGATGCATGACCATGCTGCTTACTGGGCTCCTCTTGATTGTTCCATTATTCCAGTGCCATTCCCTCGGGGAGAACAGAGAGAACAGGGGGAAAAGCAGCAGTCACTTGTAAGTCACCACACCCTCTTCCATGTTTATGCTAAGTACTGATGGTGAATTGTGCACTGAAAATGAACACCACAGCACCTCCTGGCTACTTTCCACTAGA
This sequence comes from Cisticola juncidis, assembly GCA_013400215.1. Classification (NCBI taxonomy): domain Eukaryota; kingdom Metazoa; phylum Chordata; class Aves; order Passeriformes; family Cisticolidae; genus Cisticola; species Cisticola juncidis. The sequence goes on from VXBR01011355.1 coordinate 2,658,155, forward strand.
GATGTTTAGCTGGGTGATGGCTATCACTTGATTAGTCCTCTAGCCAGTCTAAAGCTCTTGTTCCTTTCTTGCAGAGCAGAGAGATGGACAAAAAACAATGGAGAGATAGTTTTGATTATTAAAACAAACCAAACTAACGCTGGATGGAGAACAGTTCTTGATTCTCTGAAGCCTTTTTAAGGATTTCTAAGTTGATTTCTTTTCTTTACTATGATGAAACCAAAACCTCTGTGATGGAGGAAGAGAAGATACAGGGTTTTTCCCTATGCCATCTCTCAAAAAGCAAACAAGTGATCAGCAACAACGAAATCAGTAATGCAATCAAAAACTAACCAGCAATATGCTGAGTTGAATTGGGAATCCAGATTCAAAAGTTGCATTTTGTCTAGGTCCCTTGGAAATGGCTTTTTTCTGTTTATTTTCTGAGTAATATTCTACCGGTGGATCAGTGTTCTCTAACCAGAAAACCCACACAGTTAAAAACTTTCTCCCTCCACTTTACCAATTGGGAAAATCACAAATGCTTGAGCAAGGTTGAGGTGATGTGTAATACTGTTAATAATATTCTGTGAGTTGCATATATTAAAAATTATTTTATCTAGATATTAGCTCATGACTTGGTTTCCTTAACATGTTCAGCAGAGCTGTAACTTCCCATGTAAATCTGTTGATGAAAATTCAGTATTGATTACGATTTTCCAAACTGCACTGACTAGAGAAAATTCGGCTTAGCAACATCACTGCTGATTGTAGATGTAATGGCAGCTCTTATTTCTGTTGTCCATGCATTTGCCCCTTTCACAATCTTTACAAAAGCCATTGGAAAACTAGCCTTCAGAATATATTATTTAAGAGGAACCATTCCCCATTCCTCCTCACTTTTTGTTTTGTTTTCTTTTTCCCTGTTTTCAGTGATGTCTTTACTTTCCTTTCCACACATCTTGCATTCAACTATTCCTATTTACATCTCTTTGCCATGGCTAACTATTCTTCATTTCATGAGGGTAAGGCTTTTTTGGTTTTTTCCATTTCTTTTCTATCCTGTCTTTGGTTTAGTTCACAATGCATAAGAAGCAAGTACAAAAAGAAGCATTTCGTAGAATGCCAAAGTTTTTTTTAATTAAAAATTGAAAGTGAGCATACTGCAACAGAAAATCTTGCATCATAGTATTGAAATGAGAAATCATTATCATTTAATGCATCATAAGAAATTTTAGTGACAAAAGTGACAAAGTTTACATGTGGTGTTTGTCAACGCTCTGGACTCATTAACCTGTTCTTGCAGACAGATTTTGTCATTACAAAGTGTAATGCATATATTTCATTGTGCAAAAGCATTTAGCTTTTAAAATGCTTCTAAAGCAACATAAGCTACACTGACAATAAAATAAACCCTGTTCTGCAAACTCTTGTTCCTACATGGAACTACATTGATTGCAACAGCTTCAATTCATGCCTTTTAGCATAACTTGACCTTTGTTTGGGTTACGTGTTTCTTCTTAATTTCATAAAGAATTTTGTATGTGAGGGCCAGTGTGATGACAGAAGCATCTAGCACATTTAATATCTTAGTGGATGTAGTGGATTTAGTGCTGGCCAAATGCCTGTGTACCTACCAAAACAGTGGATCAAACACTAATGCCTCCAAAAAATGGTATTGAGTTAATTCTGCAAGTCAGGATCAGTCCTAAGTCTTTTACCTGTACACACACACACACCCCTGGAATCCTGAAACAAGTCTTGTCTATCCAAAGCAGAGTTGCTTTGGCATCATCTAATACTTAAAACCATATGGATTTAAACTAAGTGATTTAAGGAATAAGCCACAAAGAATTAAAAATAATGTATCCACCATGGAAATGATCAGTTAATCCCCACAAGAAGCAGTTTCTTTGCTTTGCAGAAAGACTGAATTGCACAGAGCCAAGTGGACATATCTTTCCAATATTTTTCGTGGCTCTTTACACATTTTACTTAGTATTTATGAAAGCAGTTAATAATCTTCGCCAGTGCTAATGTAAGGCACATATTCCTTTATTGATTCCTACTGAAACATCTAATGAATGTTAGATGAAATATTATAAGAGCTGCCCTGGAAGCTGGTCAGTGCAAGTCTGGTTTTCAGCATTTCCTCATGTGATTTCCTGTTCTTTTTTTTGTGTCCCTCCCTGCAAGACTGGCACTAGCTTGCCCGAAAGGGTAATTAAAAATAGCCTCTTGAAAATATCTAATAAACAAACAAAAAAATCTTCAGTGTATCATGTTTCCTTGGACTGTATTTGCAGTTGTTCTAGAGCTGTATTTGTCAGAAGAGGTGATCGCTGTGCCTCTGACTGCAAGAAAAAGTGATCTAATAAGATTTGGCCCACACTAGGGAAAGAGATGGAGAATATTTCCAGTAGGAGGTTGTAGAATGGAGCAGGTTTATCTTTAAATCACAGGCTGTTTTACTGTGAGATATTAAAATTATTTTGCCTGAAAACACAGAATAAAAGTTGGGAAATCAGAAAATACTGGTTAATATAAGGGTTGGAGGACAAAATGTGACTCATAAAATAAGATCAAAATCTGCCTAAACCTTTTTCTATGCTGCTATTCATGCTTATTGTAATAGGGTAAAGCAAAGGAACAGAATTGCCTGACTGGTTTAAGTTGTACTATTTACATCAGTGACTCAAAATTCCCCATAAACATAGTTCTGGGCTGTAAATATTGTAATCAGGAATATGGTAATGGTTCTTTATATAAATTAAGTAGGGCTCTTGCCCTGAGGGGTCCAGAAAGAAGCAGTAGACTAGAAATTTAAATTGGTCACCATGTGTATCAAGTTGAGGTGCCTGAAAACAGCATATCCATTTCTTCTAGCTCCTCAGTTTTCTTGACCTTTCAGTTCTTTCTTGGCATGTTCCAAATTGTTAAAAATAAAATCCTTATGAGGGCACTGGCAAGTGGTTAGCAAAGCTCATGATGGCAGCTTTCTACATTCAGCTATTAAAGCACTAAAAGTCAGGATTGAAAGGGGAGGAGATAATTGGGTGCTTTAGGAAAGGCTGTCCTGTCCAGTGACTGTCCTGGGAAGCCAGGTGAGCTGCTCTGTTTCACTCCAAGGCACAGAACCTTGGGCAGGCCTCCCTGGCAGATCACTCTTGCACTCCTGAACAAAGGAACCTTGCAGCCAGGGAGCTCTCCTCCTTAAACTGCATTACCCAAATCTTAAAAAACAGTCAGGGATTCATTATGGGTGAGATTTGCTGCCTCATCCCTGCCTGGGAGCAAGGCTGTATTCCTCAAAGGGTATGATGCTGTTCAGCATGGAGGGAGTAGCAGAATCTGGGTGCTTGAAGTAGTTAAAATAACTGTAGTCTTCTGAAAATTCCCACTAACAGTCAGATTATTGAGTTCCTTTTTGATTTCTACCATATATTGAATGGACACTAATGCAGAAGATTTTGTCTGGTGTGTGTCTCATTTGACAGCTTTAAGGATTATTGCATTTACAGACAGTACATATACTATTTCACATGCCTGTTGTCAACCTGTTAAATGTATTGAAGATGATTATGAAATGAAATCCACCTCTGGCTTTTATGACATAATCTTCTTCAAATGAAATGAATGTCAACTTTGCCTCATTTCCTTCAGCCCTGCTGTATTTCTGTTCTGTGAAACCTCACCATTAGCATTCTGAAAGTGTTGACTCTCTTATATATTACTTCCCATTTCAGTTTTTTCAAGGTGAAATCTCTCTACTAATTAAAAAAACTTTCTGTCATTGATATGTATAAATGATTTTGCCCAAATACTAAAATACCTAAATGGAAGATAAAGGCTAGCTGTATTTTATGCCAGAATAGTAAATGCGGGGATAAAAGGGGTAAGGAAGGAAGTACAACCACTTAATTTTTTATTTCTGGGATGTTTTGGGGGGCAGGGACTGAAGGTTGTTTTTCTAGGAAGGTACAAGTCTAATGAGTTTAAAACTTTTTCTCTAAATAATTGCTTTCCTCGATCCGGGCATTTTTTTAAAAATACCATCATCATCATCCTTTAAATAACCATGTTTCCAAATGAACATAGCAATGGGGAGAAATAATCTATTCTTAAGTGGCTTGGAAGGATACCAGGGAATAATTCTTGCACAGCTAGTATTTTTTCATATTCATGAAATATGGTTGCTCAGTAAGCCAGACTGTATGTACTACACTGATATATTCAAATTATTCTGATGCCTTTCTCCCCATCTCATGAATTAGTTCATGTATTACCAACTTGATCAGTGAGACAGTAATAATGATGAATGCATCTGTTTAACTGTAGAACAAATATCAACTATTTTGTAATTAGAGAGTTAATTAGTTAGTTAGTTGGTTGATGGGTGCCATCTCTATGTTCTACATGTTTAATAAAATCTTCCTGGCTGTTTATTATAACCAGATGTAGAAAAAGCTGGACCAGTGTGGAGTCCAGGTCTGCTGGATGCTGATGTTGCTGTACTGGCCATTAATGTGGCTGTGAATACAGCAGACTGGACTTTTTCTTTACTGACATTCCATTTGGGCCCTGTCAGGAAGGCTGTACATTTTGCTTAGTATGTAAATTTAAGCTCCCAATATCTAAAAGCCAAAAACATCTAAAATACAAACTAAAATCAAATCTCTGCATGTAATTACCCCAGTAAGTTTAATATAGTCAGAACCATGTAGCCTTCCTTTCCACCAGCAAAAAATAATCAAATAACCATCACGAGTGAGTTACTGAATCCACAGCATATATGACAGCATGGCAGAAGTGTGTGAGTGGCTCTGTTGCCCATTCTACTAGTGACCAGTTCACTGGATGGGAATTTTCTTGAATGAATATCTCCACAGGTGATGATTGTGGGAGGTGGTGATAGCTGCAGAATGGATTTGGGAGGAAGAACAACATCTAAATAAGGAGGACAAAAGGAGAGAAAATGGCATATAAGAGTGCTGGAAGTGGATTATCTATTTTATTGTTGTACCAAGTGTTGTCCATTACACCTTAATAGAATCTCATTTAGAGTATCAACTGAATGGCTGTGATTTCACTAGTTTGGCAGCAGATACTACCTGTGGAGCTTTTATAGCCTCTGTTCTACTATCTTTAAAATTCAGTGCAGGTAGATGCTGCTTTAGTTTATTTTTCTAGCTATCAAAAATGCATTCAGAAGTGGAAAATTGTAGGATTCCTAATATTTCTTGATAATAGAAACGTTGACCCTTGTTCATCTTTCATGGTATTTATGAAATGCATGGAGCAAATTATGTCTGCAAATGCTTAGGGCTCTCCAGGATGCAATTTCATACACTTTCTGTTTATCAATATATCTTACAACTTATACTTCAGTATTTTATTGTTCTGATCAAATGTAGAACTCCAGGTATTTACTAGTTTATTAAGCTAAAGAAACATATGGAATTAATTGACTTCACTATATTTTCATTGATTGTTTTCCATATGAGTGTAGATACCTTTAGTAAGAGCAGAGAACGGAACAGTGGCACTCACAGTATCATAGAATCTTTAAAACTGGAAGAGACCTCTAAGATCATTGAGTCCACCCAGCAGTGCCAAGTCCTACTACTACTACTAAACCATCTCTCTAAGTACCACATTAACGTTTTTGGAATACCTTGAGGAGCAGTGACTCTACCACTTCCCAGAGCAACCTGTTCCAATGCTTGACCACACTTTCAATTAAAATTTTTTTTAGTATCCAATCTAAACCTCCCCTAACAAAACTTCAAGGCACAGCTTGAGGCTGTTTCCTCCTCTCCTGTCACTTGTTACCTCACTCAACCTCCTTCCATACTCCTGTGTAGACAATAGAAATGAAAAATGGAGAGAGGGAGGTCACACACTGCAGCTTTCCTAGGCAACAAAATAACTTCAGCCGATTTCCTGCCCCTCCAAAGCAGAAGTCTGCTCTTCCTCTCAGTTTTAGCAGCTTGAATCAGTCCCGTGGAACTGGTACTGATTCTTCCTTCAGTGCAAGTATTTGCATGGCTTGGCACAAGCCATTGAAAAATGAGCTGGATTAAGGATTGCTCAGCCAAAAAAAAAAGAAAAAAAGAAAAAAAGAAAAAAAAGTAAAAGCAGAAAAGTGGGAGAGAGTGCCTGGAGCAAATGTAAGGATTGCTTCAGCCTCCATTTCTGCTCATGTGCATGAGTATCACCCATTTAGGGGGAAGCCTATATTTTTGATGGTATTACATTTTTGCTGTGTAATTTAGCAAAATAACTCAGTAGTGAAAATTAAAATTAGACAATATGTTAATATATTAATTACTGTTTTGCTTTGTGACTTAAGTCATTTAGCTATTTTATGAGCGAGCTTCAGAGTGGATCTTAATGCAAACCAGCTCTTACACTTGCTTGCTTTTTATTTTCCAGAAAGTAAATTTTTCCTTCTGTTTCTCCTCTCCTGAAATCCTGAAGTTCTGTAGGACTCCAGATAGGTTTTGTGCAATCTGCTAAAATTAGCTCATTTTAACTTCCAAAGCACTGTGGCCTCACCCAACATGTTGGGTACAATTGAGGCTTCAGATTGCCAAATTCCCACTGGCAGACTGGGTGGGTGACCTACCTTTGCACAGAGGCTGCAACAGCCAATAAAAAGAGCAATGACAAAAATACATGGTAGAGGACAGTGGGGTCACTGGTTATATATAGGAAGAGTCACTCCAAAAATAGAGTAGTATTTGGAGGTGAATAACCTTAGGCTATTTCAGGGCTCTCTTTTTATTGAAAGAGCTCTTTCTTTTTTCTTCCTTTTTTTTTTATCTCTTGGAGAGGGAAGGACATTGCTGAACAAGGAATCTCCAATCCCATCTACTTTCTAGCTGACAAATCATGAATACTTGAAATCAGTTTAAATGTCCTTCAGTGCTTATAGTTTATTGCACGGGCCCATTAATTAATTTGTTTTTCCTCTGTGTAATTTTGTATGACGGTTGGTTGTAATACGGCAACAAAACTGGATCTTCAGAGATTCATTGCTCTGCAATAGCTTGGAAAATTAAGTGCCTAGTATATAGAACTATTAACTTAAAAGCTATTTCTTCCTATATGTGTGCAATGAAAAAATAGTCTCTGAATAATGAATATCATTCCTGTATTTGATTGATATCTGAAAGTAATTTTGAAGAACTATGATTTATCTTGTCTAAAGTACCTCTTGTGTGTTTTCTGACTCCTTCCTGCTCAACATATGCTGTAGGGCATTTTGAAATGAAGGTGAGTGAAACTGATACAACCCATAAAAATAGATGAATGGTATTAAGCCATTTGATTTATCCATGTAATCATGAGCTGTGGTATTCCTTGAGCCTCCACGTCGTTCTTTCACGTAAACATGTTACCCTTGGCTGGATTCAGTAAACACTTTCCCAGAGCTTTTCACTGGCCATGGACATGGTTTGTACAGCATTCAAGCAGACCTGCTTTCCCTGGATTCTGTACAGCTTCAGGAACCTCTTGGAGCTCTTATTTACCATAGACTCTGGACTACTGGAGGGAGACAGCTCTGACCTGCAGTTACTGAAACCATGGTGCCTCCAGCTGCAGGTGTCCTGCAGGGAACCTGCAGATCACTTCCAGCTTGATCCTTCTCATTCTGCACTCCCCTGAGCAATTACTGCAATGCAGAGCTGGCAGTACAGTTCCTAAGACAATGTGTGCAGTCTTATGTCTCCAGTTACTCAGGAAAAAAATTACTAACCCCTTCAGTAGCCAGATGGAAATTCTGAAACTGTTTATTCCATGCCATAGAACCCATGATGTCATTTAGCATTCACTATGCTGAAAACAAAGCCAAAGGCTCCTCTACACATTCCCCCTCTGCTTTATTGTGTTTCAGATGGAAGGGTAATTGTTCTTGGCAAGGGTTACTGGTTTACAGCTGCCTTTGACTTCCAGGTTTTTTTAGTGCCATCGTGGTGGCTAAATATGTGCAGAACACTGTGACACATTGGGGAAAATGGGATTTCATTTCTTTGAAATTAGAAAAAAATGTGATTCTTTCCCTTTGAAGACAATTGCCAGAAAACCAAATCAATTCTATTTTATTTTTAAGACTTGGAAGGTTTTGATTCTGTAATACCAATTGCTGAGAAGCTTAATCATCCAACTACAACCAGACCAAAAGCTACTGGCAGGCGACCACCCTCCCAGTCTCTAACATCTGTAAGTTAATTTTCCTTTTCTTTAAAAACTATTTTTTAAAATATTTTTTTCTGAATTTCCCCCCTCCTACTTGTGTTTCTTGGTGTTTTTATTATTACCCAGCCACTCCTTCACACGTACAATGAGGCAGAGAGATGCAAATGAGGAAAATTACTGTCAAAAGGCTGCCAGTGTTTTTGAATACTGATGTTTAAAACATTCCCTTTCTTCTAAGGTTTATACCCTTTTATTTGGGTGCTGCCAAGTGTTCCTTGCCAGCCATGACTGAGCCCAGAAAAATCCCCTATAAAAATCTTTGGAATAGACTAATTTGTGTGAAGTATTGAGGATTTTGATAAGGTTTCCCAAAATAAGCATTTCTCTTGGTTTCTTGAGGACATTTACCAGATTTTGAGGACAAATAGACCATTCAGTCTTCAACAGCCCTCCTTGAGCGATCCTGTGTTTCTTCTCATTAAGGTCACAGTTGTAAATGCAAGGGGGATTTAAATTTCACTCTCTATCTTAAAACAAGTTGGTCTCATAAACAGTACTTTGGAAACCACTTCTTAGTTTTTCAATGTCTTCTTCTTTGAGGTTTGGGGTTTGTTTGTTTCCATGCTTTTTGTGTTCTGGAACATCAGAATGAGAGTAACTACTGATGTTTTCCTGGGTCTGTGTTGCTGAAGAAAAACAAAGTGGAAGGAAGAAAAAAGGATTATTGCAAAACTAATAGAACTGAAAGAAATAAGAATGCTTTCCAAATTGACTGCTGTCATAAATATAGAAATATAAGAGTTGGGATCCCACGGCCCAGCACTCAGCGTCCTGTCTGGGACTGCAGGCGGCTTCCTCTTGGGATACCATGCAGTGCAAAGCTGTAAAATAATGTTGAATGCAACTCTTGAGCATATCTTATTTCTTGAATGCTTTGAAAGCAGTCTAACTTTGAAAATAAGTTGCAAAAAAGTGGGAGTAGGGGGACAGAGAGTCCTGATTTTAAGTATTGTTACTTTGAAAGTGATAGCTAAAAAAGTTCTTGTACAATGAAAATATCTGTGCTTTTCTTTTTCTTCTTTTGTGCTGCATGTTTGTCTACACAGTCATCCCTTTCAAGCCCTGATTTCTTTGACTCACCAAGTCCTGAAGATGAGAAGGAAGAACATGTTTCCATTACTCACAAAAATCTTGAAGTGTCGAGGAAATCAAGAACTGTTACAATATCACAAGTAAGTTAATAAGAATGCCTCTGCTTAACCTTATCACATGCATCTTCTTTTTTTAATGCAGTACTGAAATATTTACAATTTAATTCAAGTCACCTGGTAACTGCCCACTTAAAGAAGTTTAAAATGATAAAGTTTACTAAAGATTGTTCTGTGCTTGAAAGACAAGTTGAAAGTGAATTGCACAGTTAAAATGTCTCAAATAACCATACAGTGAAAAAAAATCCTTCTTCTGTAAATGCATTTCACAGAATCAGAGAGGCTGGGAAATAAATTTTAGAAACAAAGACCCTATCTTTTTGCAACTTCAAATTGAGTTTACATTATAAGAATCTGTGAGTAAATACTATTCTTTGACACACTGTAACAGTATGTGAATTTAAATTTGCAAATATAATCAAATTACTGATTTTATTTGTGCTATTTATTTAGCATTTTTTATACTGGTATAATTGTACTCATTTTATAGGATTGTGCCATTCTTACTGTATATTGGTAGACTACTGTAGCAGAATCAAATATTACAAAAGGAGAGGCTTTAAAGGTTGGAACTATTTTTCAGTACATAAGGGTACCTTTAATAATAAAAATACTACATTCTAATAGTTTAACTTTTAACAATAACTTTTAACTTTTAACATTTCTAATAGTTTCACATTTGAAAGATGATGTTATGCACTTCTGTGATCAAGTTATAAGGATAATGTTTTGCTATGTAGCTCCCTCTTCTGGGAGCACTTGCACCAAGGAACACTGCTGGGCCAGCATTTCCTACTTATATGACAAAACTGTAGTTGTTGTCCCTGTAAAATGAGATGGCTCTATTAGAAAGCAGCTGCTTAAGGCTTTAATGCTGATAGCCAGTTAAGCTCCAGATTAAGATGCTCAGATCAGTGTCTCCAGTTGTGCCTTGCTTGCCTGCTCCAGATTTGAACTCAGTCTGAAATCTCTTTTCAGCCCGAAGGAAACTTGAATCTACTGATATATAAGGTCATTATCCATGAAAGATCTGTTTATAGGTATACATTACTCACAACCTGCTCTGCTCTGGTGAGATCTCACCTGGAGTGATACATCCAGCTCTGGGGTCTCCAGCACAGGAAGGACATGGACCTGCTGGAGCAAGTCCAGAGGAGGCCACTGAGATAATCAGAAGGATGGAGCATGTCTCCTATGAGAAAGGCTGAGAGAATTGGGTTTGTTCTCAGAGACCTCCCTGAGAACCTCAGGTTCTCCCACAAACCTTCAAGGGAAGGTTCTGAGGTGACCTAATTGTGGCTTTCCAGTACCTGAAGTGAGCTGACAAGAAAGATGGAGAGGGACTGTTTACAAGAGCATGGAGTGATAGGAGAGGATGTTGGAATGGTTTCAACTTAGATTGATATTAGATTAGATATTAAGAAAAAAAATTAGATATTAGATTAGATATTAAGAAAAAAATTCTTTACTGTGAGGGTGGTAAGGCACTGGAACAGCTGCCAAAACAGAGAACTTGTGTATGCCCTGTCCCTGGAAATATTTAAGACCAGTCTGGATGGGACATGGAACAGCCTAGTCGAGTGAAAGGTGCCCCTTCCCATGGCAGGGAGACTGGAACTAGGTGACCTTTAAGGTCCCTTCCAACCTAGATATAAAAACTAATTGATAAAATGTTAAAAGACTATTAAATATTCAGGTCATTGAGTTAAATTTTCAAGGCATTAAAGAGATTCAGCTTTCTTGTGATTATAATGCCATTTTTATTTATATTTATGGTCAGACTTGTTTTTTTGTGCAGAGCTTCAATTTTGCACAGAACTTCTTCAATTCAGTTTTCCCAGATCAGGTTCTGTGCTCAATCATAGTTGTATAGTAGGGAAGACTGATTTTTGCAGAGCTTGGTGGATCCTGCTCTTCTCTCCCTATCATAAGTTTTAATGATTTTAATCTCATCACTAACTTTTCTCTCATTTACTTTGTTCAGCTAATGCCACCCTGCCAGTCTCCAAGTCCTCACTTACAGTGTCTCCTTCCATTTCCATACCATTTATTCTCAGCATTTTGCCCTATTTGCCATTCAACTTCAATATCTCTTTTCCAAAGAGAGTTGGAAGGTTGCCTAGTGCTTTTTCTTACTCTTGTCCAAATCAGATTTTCAAACATGCCTAGTAGCTGTCATGTAATGCACACATAGCACTGGCAAGTAACAGTGCAAATATTCCCCTCACCATTGTGGTAACTTGTACTTGTGCACTGTTCTCTGTATGCAGTGAGGGAGATGGTTGGTAAACTTCTGATTTTGTAATTGTCTAATAAGTATAAATTATTGCAATTATAAATTATAAGTATAAATTGTCTAATAAGTATAAAATGCTATATTATATACATATATCACATTATGTAGCACATATGAGTAGAGGCTTTTCTAATAAGTCGAGCACTGGATCACAGTTCAGAAGCATGGAATCCTTTTTTAGCTAACCACAGGATTCCAGGGTTATAAGTTAATGGTGTGTTTTTCTGTCAAGTTCCTGGAGGAATAAAGAACTGTTGGTAGTTATGGGGATTCATGGAAGTTTTGATTAACAGAGGACAGTACACTATATTTCTTTATTATTAATATATTATCATTTTGAAACCATGGGATTTTTTTCAATATATATATATCATATCAACAAGTGAGTCTAATTAATACATTTTTTAATTTTTGAAAAAAAACTTGGAAGATTCCTTCAATAAATGGTGGGAAATCCTAAATTTAATTTACAAAAAAGTACAACTTGGATTCTTGTCCGTGTAGTTTCATGCTCTGTGGGAGACATCCATGGATGTACATATGTTCTCACAAACATCTGAGAAAAACACTGAGCGTCTGTCCTTGGTTTAATTCACTGCTAGGTCTGAGATGTTGGAAATGCTGTTGCTGAACTTATCAGCATCACAACTAGACCCCCTCTGATGTACAAAGATGATGACTAATTGCTTTATTTATCATGTTTTTGCCAAGACTGTCCATGTTTGACTGTTGGAATTTCAGCATTACTGATAAACGGCTGAATACTTAGTGTTGGCTGTAGGTTTGATTTTCATAAAGCTTTCTGCAGACATTAAATGTTACTCTTTTTGTTGCAGGTGTCTGATAACAAAACGTCCTTGCCTCCAAAGCCAGGAGGTCTGGCTAGTGGCAGTAATGTACAACCATCACTGTCCCCTTCACCGTCACATGGATTTCACTCAATTGCTATGGGAACAACAGGCCACAGGTCAAATTCCCCATCCCTGTTTGGTACTGAAGGAAAGCCAAAGACTGAGCACTTGAGCCAAGGTCAGACTGCCCTGGAAGAGCTGAGAACACAAATTAGGGAGCTAAGAACCATCATTGAAACAATGAAAGACCAGCAAAAGTAAGTACTGCAAGTCACAGCTGTAGGTGGAATGGATCCATCCGAGCATAGTGGTGGCAGCTCCTGACTGAGTTTGCCCTCATGGATGTTACTCTGCACAGCTGGCCTATGTGTTTGTGAGTGATTTTCATGTGACAGAACATACTCAGGGGTGAGAACCTCCGCAAAAAAGACCTGCTGCACACTCCACCAGCTTTTTTTCCTGTGTTATGACACAAGTAGATGTTTACGGGGTGTTAAAAAAGTTAAGTTGCAAACTATAAGAAGTAAATGTTATTTTATTTGTCAGTCACTATCTAGGAACTCATGCATTGATCATAATAAAAGGCATGCATTTGTTATAGTTGTAGTTCAAATTGCTTCAAGCTCCTGAAGTTACTAAATTAATTTGTTATTTGTAGCATAGCACATTTGCCCAGGAAGCTCATATGACAAAAGTAGTAGTTGAATTGTGACTAGGTCATCTGAAGGGCTTTGTGTTTATGGCCCTGAATCTTACTATTCTAGTTTTGGCCATCTTTGTTTTCTTTAAATTGCTCATTTCTTAGGAAAAACTGGGGCTGGCATGTAACTTTTGATGTTCCTGAGAATACTGAATGCTTTGGAAGCTAAACCTTCGCTTACATTGTCAGCTGTGTGTAGCCCAGGCAGGAAAAAGAAAAGGGCAAGCAGCGTGCAGAGCCTGTGGCGGAACAGAGGTGTGGAACAGAGGTGTGCGGAGTTTGGGAGAAGATGCGGGAGGGCATGGTTCAAGCTGGAGGTAGCCAGCAAGCCCCACGGCCTCGCCTCTTAGGCTGACCCTGCTCCTCTGGGCTCCTGGCCCTTCTTGCAAGGGCAGCTTCCACCTACTGGTTTCTGTCCTAAGGTGAGATCGCTCAGGGGGAACATGAGAACGTGTCTGCTCCTTACAGCTATGTTCCCTCTCCCCACAAAGAGCAATGACAGCAAATCCGTATTTGGGATCGTTAAGTCTTTAAATGAAGTTGAAGTTGCATTGCTGGCATAAATGGCTTTTAAGTGGTTTAAGTATGTGATAGGATGGGCAGGATTTGTGTTACCAGTTCCTATAGCAACAGTCAATACATCTACATTTTTTAGGGAAAAGACAACTGGGTGCTGATACAGTGTGATACAGCTAGGCCAGAGGAAAGGCTGTGGATGCAGGGTTGTCAGGAGGCATTATCATCAGCCATGTGGGATCGGGCGGGGTGCTGTCCCATAGTGAGTTCTACTTCTCTCTACTAGAGCCTAGAGTATACAAGAGTATGCTGAATTCAATTAGATGTCCAGAGGAAAAAAAAACCAACTAGTTAAGTAATTTATGGGGTAAATATTTCTCCAAGAGATAATCTTTCGTATTTTACTAGTGTGGTATTTTCCATCCCAAGCTTCTTTTGCATTCTTTTAACAGGAAAGAGATTAAACAGTTGCTCTCTGAGTTGGATGAAGAGAAGAAGATCCGTCTACGATTGCAGGTACTTAAATTATTTTTAATGTTGGGGATGTGTTGGCAGGTTTGATTCAGCCTGACATGGGACATAAAGCTCTGCTAAGATACTTACATTCCAGTAAATCAAAAACTACCAATATTTTTGAAAGGGATATACCTCTTCCCTTCATAGCATTGCAAGTTTGTGTCATATATATTGCAAAATTGGGTTTTTACTAAAAAGCCTGATAATCATCCAAAAATTTATCAGCACAAGTAGACACATTTTTAAAAATTAAACAATACAAGATTCAAACTATGATTTTTTTAATCTCAGTTTTAATTGTTTGATTTTGTCACAAATGCAATCAATCCTTCATAAGTTACTTACTTTCTGCCACAGCTTTATATGTTGTAGTAGGCTTGTCTCTGTGTTAATATGCTTAGAATATTATTTCATATAGCAAGATTTTAATGTCTGCTAATTTAGTAAATTGTCTTTACTAAAGCACCCTGAGCCATATATAAGAAGGGGCTCTGATTAAGAACCCAGTTACTGCTACCATAGTTTTTACAGTACCTTAGCTCTAGATGTTGTTGTGCTGGCTTAGTCATTTGCCAGGGTATCCTGCTGCCCTGCTTGTGGGATTCGTGGAGCTTGGCCTTTGCTGAAATCATTACCAGAGCTGCTTTGATGTGGAATGACATTGAAACTGCTTTTTGGGGATTTTGGAGAGTGATTTAAACAATGTCAGTAACAACGTGCTTTAACTTGGTCAGGCAGATAGACTAAAGGGTCATTATAGGTCCCTTCCAACCAAAATTATTCTATTCTAATCTACTCTGTCCTCTTCTATCCATGTATTTGGTAAGTATATTTTATATTTTTATGGTATAGGGCAACTATAGTTCGAACTAGGGAGAGAAAGTCAAATTGTGATTTCACTGGACTTTTCTCTCTGTAAAGCATTCGGGAACATGGCAAAGGGTGGCAGAACTGGGGATCCTCAATGTCTGTGCTCCAGGGCTGCCTAAAGGACTTTATGTGTCCAACCACATAGCAACATGGCTTCTAATAATACACAGTTCTTGTTCAGCTAAAACTGTAATTTATTCACATAAAACTCAGTGAACATTTTTAATAGCCATTGTTGATGTAGTCTAACAGGCCAAACTATTCAGAGTTACAAAGATAACTTTACACCTCTATGCTGAGACATGTGCACTGATGGGTTTAAAATCATGATCTTACAGCTGAATGCTTTTACTCCATTTCAAATGTTGTTTATACTGGTAAATGTTCAGATGATAGCCAAGATGGCATTATTAGCTTTACATGAAGATGGGAGCTAACAAAAAAAATAGCATTAGTTTCAGATTGCTCTGATAGACATGAAGTAGCACAGCTCTCAGTCCACATATTAAAGAATTCTGCCTTGCTGATGGTGCAGTTGAATACAGGTTGAAACAGGTGGGTTTGAATAAATCTGAGACCCCTGCCTTAGGGTTTTTAGTGTGTGTCAGAGGGACCAAGTGTACAATGGAGGCTGCTGATGGTTTCAGCCACATCCTTTTAAGCATGGCTGTACATCCTCAGAGCCTTTAAGGTGCCTGTGCACAGGATTGGTGCCTGTAGAAGGCAACCACCCTTCCTACAGCAAGAACCTTCCCTGCAAGAGAGAGACAATGGGTCTGTCTCTCAGCTCCCTGTGCTCATTGCCAGCAGTGCAGTTTATTGTGCTGGCTGGCAGGGCAGCTGCTGGTGCAGGGACACAGTGTCATTCTGCAGTAATACCAGGCAGTGAGCTGTGTGGCTTGTAAAAGTTGTAATTTGAAGAGATTGAAAGGTCTTACAGTACATTCAATGACTATACTTGTCATGGTCTGAGGGAAGAAGCTGTGCATGGTCATCTTAAACAGTTGAGAAGCACCTCAATTTGTGAAATACGAGTGGTATAAAACCTTTAGCTGACACTTTTGGACAAGGGGGAAAGTGCTTTTCAAGTGACACCAACTGTGTCTCAGTTTGCTAAAGCATCTAATTTAATCAAATACTTTTTCTTCTGTTTGTTTTAGATGGAAGTTAATGACATAAAGAAAGCTCTTCAATCAAAGTGAATACTTGATAGGTGGAATGTTGCATTATTCTTCATGACTAAGACTCAAATTTATGCCCCAGCCAAAATAACTTTGTGCCAAATGATTTAGGAATTGCCTCAACATCCCTTTATTGGAAGGATTAGCACAACAGTTTTTGATAGCACAACAAAAATACCAACGAGAACAAAATTTCTACCCAAAGCCGTGCTGTGCGGCGCTAGTTGTGACTGAAATCGATCTTCTTGTGCTAAAGGCTCTCTACTTCAAGATCCTAGGTGAAATGAAAACTCAGGCAGTTTAGTCCATAGTGGTACTATTTTGATGATATTTTTCCATAAATAAAATGTATTTCAGATTATCTGTTTACAAGCTTTATGATTTTGACTTTTGGTTTTTAATTGTCTTTTGTCACAGATTTTAAAATGTTTGTATTTCATATAGCCAGGAATGAATGTTAATGTTGGGGCTGGAGGGATTCTTTTTGCTTTGAGATTGAACAGCCTACTTTTCATTACGGTTTTAAGTTCTGTTAAATATGCAATTTTATGTCCCCGAACCCCCTACAACTTAAACTTACATTGTGTACAGTAATGTATTTACAAGAAGGAAACAAACCAACAGAAGTCTGGTCTTTGCAATGATTTGTGCCTTTCTTTGCCACACACTGATGGAGCTGGTGGAGGCCAGGTCTCCCTATGTAGCTACCACGACGCCTCCTGTCCCCAGTGGAGGTCACCTCCCAGGTCACCTCCCAGGTCACCTTCCCAGGGCTCAGCTGCTCGGCCAGGAGAGCGCATTTGTGCCAGGGCAGGACAAAAGGGCACAGCTGAGAGCAGCTTTGGCCTGAGCAGCTGTGGCTTTTTAGCTTTCCTGGTTTGGATAGGCCTCTCCCTCAACCTGAATGTTCATCTCCGCTTGATTTTCATTAGATGATTTAAACACCCACCTCTGTCCCCAATTTTGCACAGAGTGAACAGAATATGCATTATTAAAGCAAAAATAAATAAAAGTAATCTATAAAACATGAATAAAAAGTTGTATTATTTCATGCACAAGGTTCTCTGTTGTGTGACAGTTTCATTTGCTGTTGTCGTGGCATTGTTTGCTATACAATATTGCACCCTTAGAGTCTGATACACTTCATAGTCCTACTTTTGCAGCAAGACTTTCTTCTCACCATCTTATTGAACCTGATGCTTTCTTCAGTTTCTCTGTTTGCTTTCATTCTTTCAAAACTTCACGTTTTCCTGGTTGTGGTTTCCTGTGTTCTTAACTAACCACAGAGTATCTCATATCTTGTCAACAATCTCTGTTAAGTTTATAAAGTGCTTATAAATATTTTTACATAGCATGGAGTGAGTGGGTAAGTGATACTGGTGATACTTCTAAGTAACAAAACCCCACACACAAAGGATCTGCTTATCCTCCCATCAAATGCTAGAGCTGGCTCCAGCAGCACAAGTGTATCAGCATGACCCACCCTGCCTGCCAGGAGCTGAGTGAGCTGTAGGATGCAGCTGGCTGGTCACAGTCACATATGGGTGGCAGAGTTCCCATAAACATTTTGATAAGCACAAATACATAAAATACCCACTCCACCATACCTGAATATGGCTTTATGGGTCTCGACTGGCAGTACAGAACCAAACCTGACTGTTGGGATGATTTTTTCTTCCACAGCATCTGCTTCTATTGTAACAGTGATGTCTGAGATTTAAAGACTGGGTAGTGAAATCTGAGAATTTTAAGTCACAATACATTGCACAGTGTACTCAAAGAGAAACACTAATAAAATATTTTATCACTGAAATGCTCTTATGTAACATTTCTAAATATCTACATTAAAATATTTTTGTACAAAGAATGAGAGTCCTGCCATAGCTTTCCAGCAATAAGGATTTCTACATTACTTCCATGATTTTTGTAAAGTTAGTAGCAGAGTTAGGAGAACAGAAGGAAATGAAGGAATAAGGAATAAGAATTCTGTTTGGGTTTGTATATATATGATATTTGCCATATTTATTCAGAAATTAACTGCTCCAGGTTCCCAGTTCCCTGGAAAGAGATAAATGCCTGTATCTGGGGTAAATAAAGTATTGATTCCTAAGCTGTGCCTCAGAAATATATCAGACATCTCAGAAGTGTTCCATCTTCTGAAAATGCAAGTCTGAATTTCGAACTAGATTCCAAAAGAAAAAAAAAAATCTTTTTTTCTCCTATTGAGATGATAACTTGTCATTTTATAAATCTAAGTTAGAAGTCCAACAAACTATGCTTTGTAAAAGACGGTTAAATAAGTTCTTGTGAAAATGCTTTGCTTTGCAAGTTGTTTTTTTCTGGGAGAGCACACTGTAGAAATAAAAGCTCTTCTTGCTGCATTTCATTATAATAATACAAAGTATTTCACATAAGACATGGATTTTCCCTTTCTAAAGAATATCAAATATGCATTAAACATGTGGATATAAACTGCTGTTTTTAAAAGTGTTTGATTTTATATTTAAAGAAAATCAGAAAACACCTGTGAGGTACAAAGTGATTTTGTTGTGAAAATGATAAATCTTTTTGTTTGAAGAGTTATGTAAAATGACTTTCCATTAATATGCACATACCAGTCTGCTACATGACACAGGACTGTCTGCTACAGCAGACCTCTGTTTATGTGTAGAAGTCAGGTGTGAATTATCATTTGGATGATAATATCCAAATTCTTGATTTGGTAAATTTTATGAATTATCATTTGGATTATAATATTCAAAATCTTGATTTGGTAAATTTCATTAAAACTTTTATGTTCTCTTTTTGATCTTTCAATTCTAAAAGGAGTAAGTATTTCTTGATGTGAGATCATAGAACTTTTAAAAAGTTTTACATGGAAGTAAGATGGCAAATACTTGAAAGTGTATTTTTAATTTCATCTTCTGTGGTTTCCTTATTAATTCGTGAATGACCAAAAAGTTCAGATGAATTTCTTGTTATGCTAACAGGTCAAAGGACTGAACCCAACTCTATCCAGTAATTTTTATGGTCTAATTTGTGTGTGAAATGTCAATGAGCACCACACTCTGTGACAGCCAGGACTGAAATTTGCCAATATGAAACAAGGTGAGACAGCACCGTAAAACACCCTCAGAAGTTTGTGCTCTGCTGGAGTTACAGACTCCTTTCCCTCCTCCTCTTGTGGAGCTGGCTGGGTGTGAGCAGGTGCTGCTGTTCCCTGCTCCCCTCCTGCCAGGCTGTACGGCCGGAGGAGCTGCTGCTTCCCTGCACATCCCTGTGCACAGACCTGCCTTGCTGCTGCAGGGATGGCACAGCTGCAGGTGCCTGCTGGTCCTGTGCTCCTTTGGCCATGCCACACCACAACTGTGCTGACAACTGCTTTAGCCTCTGTCTGGGGCATTTGTGCTCCAGGGCACTGCCCTGGGAGCAGGGGCTGTGGTTGGAGGTTCTGCGGTTCATGGGTCCCACAGATAGCAAGACCACAAGCCAAGGAGGGAGCATGGCTGGGTGGGTGGTGGGCAGTGCTCCTGCTTGCAGGAATGATCAGCGCTCTCTGCAGGGCCAGGCAGGGGTGTGAGGACTCCAGTGTCTGCTTCTCTGAACAAGGACCCTGGGGCTGGAAGCTGGACAGAGGTGCATTGATAAGGAAGTGTGAAGGCTGGTGAGAAAGATGATATCTTTCATGGAGGAGAGCTGTGGTTCGAAAGCAGGCAGGAATTTTGTTTAAAGCAGAAACAGCTGCCCTACAACTTGGCACTGAGGAGGCTTTTCAAATGTGTGAGGGTGGCAGTGCTGCTGGGCACCAGCAATTCCCATAGGCTTTGGCAAGGACAGGGTCCTCCAAGCCCTGACTTCTGTTCATGACAGTCCTAAAGTTAAAAAGAGCCAGAAGAGGTGGAGCTGAATTCCCCACACAAAACATTGGGTAATTGTATCCATGGTTATTAATACCCTTCAGGCAGGACTTAGATTTTGCTTGGCACCTTTTGCCTCAGCTGACTCTTGAGCTGGCCTAGGAATCAGCAGCTGGTTGTGTGTGACCTGGCCCATTCACTGCCAGCTTCCTGCAGCTGCTTCCCTCCTCCCGAGCTGTGGCCTCCCCACTCCCAGCCTTTGGAAAATAACCAGCTTATTCAGGTCACCACACCTGAGGAAGGTGCCAGTGCCTCCCAGCCTGGAAAAGAGCGACTGGGGAAGCAAAAGACACCATTTAAATGCTGTCAGGAAGCTGTGGTGCTGTGGGGTGCCAGGGAATGAGCAGAAATGGCCCTGGGCCATCCTCCCCTCTGCTCTCTGCTCAGGGAACAAAGGTTCTTGCACCCACTCCACACGTTGCTGTTTGGTGCTCTCTCTTTTAATGAGGATGAGTTCCAATCCAACACAGACACAAACTCTTAGAGGCAGTGAGTGTCAACCACAGGCAGCCTCAGGAAGAGACATTTGAGAGACTTTCTTTATGCTGCCTCAGTCAGGCTTTTCTTGAGCCAGTGATGCAGCTGAGTTACCCCTTGAAGTGCTCACAGTTCCACTGTTGAACAGTGTGAGGGGCTGGAGTGCAAACAGCTGAACTAACAAAATGATCTTGTGAACTTTTACTTAAAGATATTAAATCATATTTTAGAAATTAAATTTTTAAATGTGTTAGCACTGCAGGATGAAAATTTTAAGATGCAAATTAATTTTATTGAATTGTTACCCTACAGACTGGAGTGATTAGTATATTTTAGCAGGATAACTAACCATCATTCTAGACAAATCACTAGATTCTTGAGAGTAATTGTCCTGACACATTGTAAAGGTTACAACAGAGAGGCAAGGCTACCAATCTCTCTCAGCCCCCTCAGATAAGTAGGTTTTGAACTCTGTTATTGTCTTTTTTTACATTCAGAAAAGCAACTGGAGAATATGTCTGATGATAATCACAAGAAAACAAAATTGGCATTTATCAGTATGATCTTAAAACATCTAATAGGCTGTTTCTTGAAGGAGAAAACTTGAGAATTACAATACCAAAACAAATTATATAAGAATGAGCAGATTTCAAAACCAATTTTGGATATCAGGACATTAAAGAAACATCTGTTCTCAAAACTGTCTCTGGTAAAACCCCTTCACTGAGCTCAGACCAGCACTTTCATTTGGTATGGTAGATATATTCCTCAGTACAACAAGCCCTTCCCTAAGTCCTTCATCCCAGCTACTGAACAGCAAATATCCTCTTAGCAAAGGGCCCCATCAGGCTGCTCTCACCTCCTCGGGTAACAGCAATGAAGAGTTTGGGATTTTGTGAAAGCACTTCTTGGGCTTATCTTAGAGCTAGTAAAAATTAAGCTGGGCAGCTGTTCCTGCCACAGGATGACCCATTACCTGGGTTTACCCCCTTCTGGGGATGGTTTTCATTGCAAAGGGCAAACCAAGTAAAGGAGAAAGCTCAATCACACAATCTGTGCACCATGCTCTTTTTCCTAGCACAGAGCACCAAACCAAGAACAACAGCTAATGCAAGATAAGTAGAAAAGAAGGTGCACCTGCATGGAAATTGCTACTGCTGGAGAATTGAGCTGTTCTGGATTCAAAGAGCCAAGCCTACTGAGCTCTGCCAAATTTACTGTTGGAAGCATAGATGCAGCTATTTAGCAAATACAAGTACTAGGTAGGGGGAGACATGATGTAAATTTTGAGGGCCCAGCAAAAGCAGTGCTGGCTGGAGAAAGCTGCCTCATTAGTGTTTGGCATGTTTCTTGTGGGAGGTGCAGGTTGTTTGTGCCATGATTACACAATTGTGCCTGGGGTGTCACTGATCTCAGGGGAATGGAAAACTGATGCTCTAACCCGAAGAACCTGCTCACCTCAGAAATAAACTCTGTAACCTGTGCTTGGGGAGCTCTTAACACAAGAAGGATGTCACATTACTGCAATAACTACAGGCTTCAATATTGGACTTGATCTAATTGAGATACATTAAAGTCAATCAGGCTGATTGAGTCTAAGTGCTGATTCAGAGCTCCCAGGTGTCCCCAGTGTGCTCTCTCCAGCTGGGTGCAAGTCTGGGTTAAGCCTAAATTCTCCTTTCCCCATTTGCACTTGCCTTCTGTGTGTCCTGACTCAGGTCTCATGCTTCCGCAGCCTTTCCCTGTATAATTATAAAAAGCAGGAATCTCAGACTCTAAATTTCCTCTTGGCCCAAATCTGACACTTTCCTGCTCCAGAAATGTCTGTCCCAGTACCCCATGACACAGAGAAGAACTGCCCACCTAAGGACACAGCCAACAACCTCTGCCTAAATGAAGGTGCTGATGCTGCTCAGGTAAGCTGGTTGCCTTCTGCAGGCTCTTGCATCATTTTGTAGGCTGGATTAAGGTGTTGCTGTGCCTCTGCTGAACAGAAAGCAAATGGGACTCTCCTCAGGTTGTTTCACACTGCAGCAGTGTGTGTGTCATAGAAATCTGCAACCTGTTGGTCTTTCCATTTTGGGATGTAAGAAAGAGTATCTGATGTTTGTCCTATGTGCCTGTGTGTGCCAAAGTATTAACTTGGTTTTCAATTCTTTGTTGCTGTGTGGATAGCTGAGAACTCTCCAGAGAAATATTGAAAAAGTTAACAGTTTTACAATTGGATTTAAACTTCTAGAGTATATAAGGCTATCAGGTAACAAAAAGGATACCTTTTACTACTGCTACTAGAAATCTTACTGCTATCACCTACTCAACTCTTTTCCTCAAATAGCTGTTACTTGGAATTGCCCAAATAAAAGAAGAGGTAGGTGTAACTTTCCATTACAAGGTTATTAGCAAAGAATGTATTGGTTCCTACAAAAGGTCAGGAATGCTCAGTGCTTTCTATGTGTGTTGGACTAGAACAGGGAGGAGGTTATTATTTAGCTTGCTTTTTACTGTGAAGTGCAGGAAGAAACTCTTTGGCATTTTGACAGAAATGTGATTTGACACAGTGAAGGACTGAAGGTCTTGCTTACGGCATTATAAAACTTTTCTGGAATGATTCCCATAATTCTGGCAGATAGATGTCTGAAAAGGGACTGCATTTGAGTGACAATGTGTCTGGCCATTAAATTTTCTAACTGTACAGGAGTGACGTGTTATTTGGCAGCAACTTTAATAGTCTCGAGCATGTGACACTGCTCTAGCAAAGAATAAATGTAATACAAGTTGACAAAGCAGAGAAGGCAAAGTGTCTGGCATCATACATAGGTCTCTCTGTGTAACCAGGGGAGCCTCAGGACCAGATTGCTGAGTGTTACACACATTTGGATTCCACCGTTAAAAGAATTGACAACTCCACCTAGCCAAGCCCAAATATTAAAGTCAGACCAATGCTAGTGACTTCACACCTTCAGAGCATGAGCATCATGCAAGCTGAGAAAGGAGTTGCCAGAAATTTCAAGACAGGCTAATGTTGCTCTGTCTTGCTAGGTGCCTTAGCTGTGCTCCTAGATATTACTGCCTGCTTCTCCTATAACTTTTCACACTGCTACTTCATGAAGGCAAATTACTGAACAGTACTTTTTTAAAAAACCAAAAAGCCCCCCGACTTCGGGCATTGATAAATTTCTTTCTTCACATATCAAGCTCATACTTAATAATGTTGCAATTTCTTGACTGCTTTAACAAGGAGAAATGCAGGTGCAATTGAAGAATTCTTACAGAAGTTTTACTAAGTTTCTATACTTGCTTAAATATATGAAATTCTCATTTAGTACCTAGTACAAAAGTGGGTATTGACATTACAGGCAAGTTTTTTATTTGCCACTTTAGAGGAATTCTTGCCTCCTCAGGACTCTTTTGCTGTTCACAGTCCCACCTGGTAACAGCAAAATCACTGTGATTACAAATATTTAAAATGTTTTTCAAACAGCACTGGCAGCTTTGCTTTTGCCAGGTTTCTAAGCCCCATGAATCCTCATGTCGATGTCAATAAAAATGAACCACATATTCTAGTCCTCTCCATTGTTTTTACAATAGCAGTGTAACCAGATTGTGTTCTCTGTCACAATTTTGGTGGGATTTCATTAATCAGTAGACAGAACTGTTTGGCTGGAATAAAAATTAATAGTCAGGTAGTCTTTAACATGAGGGTTTCTTCAGTGAGAAACAACTTGAGAATGGCTAAAAGTGACAATATTTTCTTAAAATGGTATGAAAAACACTGAGCCATGACACATAAAGAGGTCAAGATACTTTGACCGAGGTGAAAACAAGAAAATTTATCCGTCCTGGTAAGAATATTTAATCTTCTGCCCATGCAAACATTTTGAAGCAGACTTGTTGAAGCTGCTGCTTGTAAGCAGCTGCTTCTCCCCTAGGGAAATGTATATTTCTCACCCTCAGGACCTGCTGAATTGGAGAGGACTGCAAAGGAGAAAACATTCATCATGCCAAGATGCTGTATGAATGGAGAAATCTAGGGCTTATATTGTTATTTATTAATATCTAGTACTTGAATGTGAATATTCAGAATTTTATAGACAGTCAGATGAAGATTCCATCTGACTAAGCTGAAAATTTACTTTTTCCCCAGGTTTTCTTGAAATTTTGTCTAACATTAGTCATCTTAGTAAGAGTTCAGAAATTTCAGGGGATTCCAAGGGATATCTTTCTAAATGGGGGCCTGGTTTGGTTTTCTCCCATCTAAAATATAAACCAGAATTTATTTGTAATATGTTGAAAACTGGAGATAAGGGGTTTTCTGTTCCATTAATGATCAAAAACTCTATTTTAGAGAACTTAAGTCAACTTCTGGCTCTCAGCTGGCCATTTGCTCCTCAGCTGATGAACTGAGAAAGTCCAGAGAGCCATAGGTACCTACATCAAAACAAAGTTTTTAACCAGATTTTATAAACACATATGCCCAAGTCTTTTGTCATTGACATGATCTAGCTGTCTGATAGATAGAAATGCCAACTATCAGACATACAGAAAGTGTGAGATCTGCTTTGATGGAGATTCAGGAAAGGTTGAGTGGGGTTTTATTCCTTCATTTTGTTATGTTATTTACTGGTGGTCTGTTGGTTTGGTTTATTTTATTATTTCAAATGCAGGCATTCCTCTCTAAGTGAAATTACAGTTTTATGGAAGCTATTGAGAATACCTGCATAATTTTTTCACTGCTACCTTGCTTTCCTTAGTCACCTCTGCACCCAAAGTCTTGACATAAAACCACTCAAAATCCAAAGGCAAGAATTTTTGATGAGTGTTACCATGAGGGTTTCTCCTAGCTGCCTGAGCTTCATATTAGAGAAAAAGATTCTACCTTCTCACGCTCTGTTAATGTAAACAGTAGCTATGTTTATGGAACATAGCCATGGCTTTGCATTCCATGCTGGGACAAACAAGACTGAGTGACAGTCCCCTTGACGAATGTGGTTGGAAGGTGGAAACTCCATCCTCCAATCCACAGGCTTCATAGCACCTGTATAAAGGTGCCCCCTTTAGTGAATAAAGGGGCTTCCTGCCCTGACCTCGATGGAACCCACATCTGTGTCCATGTCTCATCCTTCCCTGGGAGCCCACGTCGTGATAGATGAGGGTGTCAGATGTACCAAAAACTAAAGTAGATTAGGAATTTGGAGTCAAAGCCGATTTTGAATTGATCACACTTTGCTCTGTGTGCATGTGAGTGCATGAGGTGTATCTATAAAGTCATTTATTGTTCTCCCAGGCAAGCAGAGAGCAAAGAAAGAGAACAACCCCTTTGACTAACCTTGTCTGTCACACAGGATGTCACTCTGTCCTTCATTGCCAGGGGTGGTGAGGAGCAGATGCTGTGGGCAGTCTGCTCCTCTGTGCAGAACCGTGGGTATGAACAGAAAGCTGTGCTAGGGATAATTTTCTTAGACCCAGCAGTCACTTTCTTTGCCTTTATTCTTTATCAGGCCAAATGAGCTTGCGAGGTCTCACCCTGCCCTGAAGTAAAAGCAAGAGGAATCCCTGAGATCTTTGAACCCAGTTCCAGTGATGGTCTGGTGTCCAAGCAGTTTTGACTTCACATGTCTCTGAGCCATCCAAGTTTCCCCCTTGCAAAAGAGGTGTGCTTTGCTGCAAGTGAATTTTTAAAGCATTATAGCATTTTTAAGTCATGTTCATGAAGTTTTTCTTCAAGAATTATCCCTCTTGCTTAGATTCCATTTATACAGATTTAGTATTTTTAATCTGACTTTTGAACAAATCCAAGCAGTTTATTAGGGAGAATTATTCTTAAGGAGAATTCACAGAATTTTATTGAAAAGCTAGTCAAGTTTTTACATAATGACTTAGCAAATTAAAATGTCTTTTGTCTGGTTTCATATTTCAGAAGAAAAAGATCTTCCTGTTCAGTAAAGAAATCAACTCTTTTCCTTATCATCACAAGGACACTGTGCCAGCAGTATCTATAGGGTTACCTGGAGACCTGCTCACTGTGAATGAAAATAAATGGGGTAGCACACTAGTAGCAGTAACATGAAAAGATCTGTTAACAAAATGTTTGCTTGGAATACTTTGGATACCACTAATTGCATTATCTTGTGGAAAGTTGGTGCAGTAGCTTGGTAGGAAACAATCTGGACATCCAAATATTTTGCCTAATGCCTAATAGTCACAATTCAGAAAAAAACCTCACATCTAGGGTATAGAATTCAGGCTTTTTGAATGCATGTTCATGCAAGGCAGCTGTCACCCTGACAGAGCTACCTGGGGAAGTTTGTCCAGGATGCTGCTGCTTGCCTGAACTGTGATTCTCTGCCTGAGATACAAGGGCAGGGGAGATGCAGCCATGGCTCAGGACGTGCCCATAACTGAGGTGCTCAGTGCCCAGTGCCTGTGGATGGACTCTTAGGCACCTCTGCAGCAGGTGTGAGGGATGCCCCTGCCCTGTGCTGGTGGGCATCCTTCAGCAAACACCACCAGGGCATGGCCAGGTGGATTTGCACCTCAGAGAACAGCTCAAATCTGCAGGTTCCCCATGGACCTGGATGTCTTCTGGTTTATTTGCTATTTACCTGAGCCAAGAGAGCTTGGCTTTCCCTGACACTGCATAAAACAGGAGGAGCCTCTTTATAGGTGAAAATATCAGAGAGCAATGAAATTGCAGACTGACCTTCATCATAGACCTTTCTAGTCTGTTTTTGTTTTTTAATAAAAGGGAGGCTGTAGCTGTACATGCATTAGGGGAAAAGGTGGCACATTTGCCTGTGGAGTCAAACTTTATATAAATTTACAGTTTGAAATTTATATACCTGTACAGTTTGAACTGAAAGATTTTAGCCCTGGGTAAAAACAGAAGGATGCACTTCCCTTAGCCCAGTTATGCTGTTCAGGAATTTACAAAAAAAAAAAAAAAAAAA